>JAVXUO010002637.1:0-436019 GCA_033065855.1 Escallonia rubra | reverse complement strand
TTGAGCCTCGTTATTGAGCTCAAAAAAGTAGGTTTAATTAGAAATTTTTTCCTATTATATTTTGGATAAAAATCATTAAAACTCACTAAAAACGAGCAGAGACCATTTTAGGGTATGATGAGGTGCATAACAACTTTTAAACTTATAAATTAGTTTCCAAATTCAAATCTAGAGTTTCACAGATTGAATAGTAGAATTGATGATCAAAGTAGGATGAGGATTTTCATGTTTTTTCTCTAACTATTCTTAATCAACACGAAACAAATAAGATGGCGATTAAAAAACTAGTCTTTTTCGAATGTGAATCACCATACATGCATCACGCGATCCTCTTATAAAATTGTCAACTTTTACAGCGGTGCTAGATTTCTTATTCATAATTATTCTTTTTTTTTTTTGGTCTCCATCCGATAATAGTTTCTTTACCAATAGTTTTTTGGTTACCTATAATTGGTAAATACCATTGCACTACTTCAGTCTCTAATCAATGACGTACGGTCAACTATGCCTCTGTGCAATTGTTTAGTTTCTAAACTTCCTGTTGGCATGTAAGATCAATTTGCTGGCTTGTCCAGTTGCACTCATATAAGCTACCTTTCAGCCATTTTCTTTCTGATATAGCTAAATATATCCGCCCAACCAACTGTTGACACGTGGCGTAACCAATTCTGAGTGGGCTAACAGACTCATATCGGATAAACTTCAGAGGACAGATAGAGATTGGTTAGGACTCATGCACTAATAGAAGAGTCCTGGTATGACTCTTCTACAAAAGGATCAATCAGAATAGAGTTCTAAAGAAGAAGGAAGTCTGGAAGCGGTTTATATATAGGGCGAATCCTCAGGTACACAGACAGGTTCACACACACAAACACCCAGTTCATTTTCGATTATTCAGACTCCTACCCTAGTAGCGACGTTCTGACTTTAGCATCGGAGCATCCTCCACCGGAACATCCCGGTGGTCACTTCGTGTTCTGTTTTGCAGGTGCATTTCCTAGCCGTGGTCTCGATCAATATTCAAGCAGTAACATTTTGGCGCCATCCGTGGGACCGAGAGAGAACATGGCTAGACAATCATCTTCAAATAACACTCCGGTCAGTCGCTCCGTCCAGAATAGGCGAACAAGATCAAGCGGCTCCCGCCGAAGAGGGCGACAGTCAACACCTTCCCAACGATATTCCAGTAATGACTGCATTAACGTGACTTCAGTCACCCCAAGAATGACTGAAAGCTCCCAGGGGACTCGTTCTCTGACCCCACCTTTAAAAAGAGGAGACCTGCGTCATCGCCTAACCCGGAGGCTGTTTGACACTCCAAATGCTGAGCTGACCAGAGAAATTCATGAACTTAAGGACGTGGTAACCACTCTACAGAAGCAGCTCGAAAGGGTGGTCCCCACAACTTCTGCTAATCATACACATCTCGATCCGAGCGACCTCCGTCTCAGACTGACCTCAAGGTCCAGTTATGGGAGAAAGAATAGATCAGAGACGGATCCTGACTATCAGCCAGGGCAAGAAAGTGAGAAACATGTTACCAGAAGTGGTTCACGTTTTCGACGTGAGGAGTCACTTGAGGACAGCACAAACTCGCCTCCTGTAGTAGGCAGTGAAAATCTAGGTCGAAGATGCGCAGTCCAAAGGCACTGTCCTCAAGGACAGATCCATACACCCACATGGAAAGCACGCCCACAAGGGCGACCTTGTCACAAAGCCATCTCCAAATCCTCCCCAGAGGATTCTGCTCCCACAAGGGAAGATTCTGGATACCCCCTATCCAAAAGTATAGAGAAGGCGAAGCTTCCTCCAAATTTTCGGATGCCACAGTGCGACCTATATGATGGAAGCGGAGATCCGGGAGAGCATGTCTATCAATTTCAAACGAATATGTTACTCCTCCAGGCCTCAGATGCTGTCATGTGCCGAGCATTCCCAACTACTTTGAGGAAAGCAGCACATGCATGGTTCAAGTCCCTACGACCCAGGTCCATCCATTCCTTCAACCAGTTATCAGACTTGTTCCAAAAACATTTTGTAAGCAGCCGAACTCGGAGAAAGAATTCGGCCAGTCTTCTCAATGTGGTCCAAGAAAGAAATGAGTCCTTGTCGCGATATTTGGGACGTTTCAATGCGGCAACTTTGGAAATAGATAACCTGGATGAATCAGTAAAGTACACGGCTTTTATGCGAGGGCTTCGCCCTACGTCCAAATTCGCGTTCGCAGTAAATAAGAGTCCTCCAGGCAACATGAGCGCCTTGCTGGATAAAGCCAATAAGTATATCCAGGCTGAAGAATATTTGGAGACCCACAATGGACAGCGAGGAGACAATGGACAGCGAGGAGACAATGGACATGATCAAGACAAGAGAATTCGCGAAGTTAGTCCAAGAGTTGGGCAGGGTTCTAAGCGATCAAGAAAGGATGAAAGGCGTCCCAAAGAAATGTTAGACATGAAGAATTTGACATCATTAACTGCAAGGCCATCTCAGATCCTGCATGAAATAAAAGATAAGGAGATTCTGGAAAGGCCAGAGAAGATGAGGTCGCCGCCCAGCAAGAGAGATAGAAACTTGTGGTGCCGTTACCACAATGATCATGGTCACACCACCGACAATTGTGAATCGCTCAAGCGTGCAATTGAAGCCCTTATCAAACGCGGACATTTGCGTGGATATGTCAATAGAAGGAATGAAAAGAGGGAAGTCACTCCCTTAGGGGGAAAAGAAGATGTGCAAGAGAATGCGGGAGTCATAAATACCATCTCGGGGGGAATAGCCGCAGGAGGCTCTTCTGGACAAGGAAGAAAAGCCTACGCAAGGGAAATCTTCACAACTATGGGACCATCGACCAAAAAGCAGAAGATTGAACCAGCCCCCACAATATCCTTCTCCGATAACGACGTGGGTAATACTAGAATACCCCATGATGACCCTCTAGTTATCACACTCCGAGTGGGAAACTTCGACATGAAAAGGATTCTCGTTGACAATGGGAGCTCGGCGGAAATACTTTTCTACGAAGCTTTCCAAAAGATGAATATACCAGCTGACCGATTACGGAGGGTTGAAGCGCCCCTCTACGGCTTCTCTAACCATCCGGTTGCTTGCGAGGGAATTATTGCATTGCCCGTCATTGTGGGAGACCCTCCAACCCAAGCAAAGTTGATGCTGGATTTCGTAGTAGTACGCATCCCTTCGGCCTATAATGCAATTTTGGGCCGAACAGCATTAAACCAATTAAAAGCTGTGGTGTCTACGTACCACATGAAGATGAAATTCCCCACGGAGAATGGAGTCGGGGAAGTCAAGGGCGATCAAGTGGTGGCTCGGCAGTGCTACATGGCATCATGCCGAAATAGAGCCAATGAAACCCTCATGATAGAAGATCTGAGGGATGAGACAAAAATCGAAAGAGGTAAGCCCGCTGAAGACCTCACTCATATTGAGCTATATCCGGGAATTCAAGAAAAGACAGTGAGAATAGGAACCGGTCTATCAGACAGCCTCAAGCTCAAGCTTGTGGATTTGTTAAGGAGCTATGCAGATATCTTTGCGTGGACGGCATCCGATATGCCTGGGATTGATCCTGAGGTGATCACCCACAAATTGAACGTTGACCCTGGTAAGAAGCCAGTCAAGCAAAAGAAGAGGACATTCGCTCCCGAGAGACAAGTTAAAATCGAGGAGGAAGTTGAAAAATTGTTGGCAGCCGGATTCATTGAAGAGATATCATACCCAGATTGGATCGCCAACGTCGTGATGGTACCCAAGTCGAGCGACCGGTGGCGAATATGCATTGATTTCACGGACCTCAACAAGGCCTGCCCAAAGGACAGTTACCCGTTACCACGTATTGATATTTTGATTGATGCTACCTCGGGTCATAAATTGTTGAGTTTTATGGATGCATACTCAGGATACAATCAGATAAAGATGTGTGTAGATGACATCCCCAAAACTTCCTTCATTACAGAACGTGGGCTGTACTGTTACAAAGTCATGCCTTTCGGACTCAAGAATGCGGGGGCAACTTATCAGCGCCTTGTTAACATGATCTTCCATGATTTAATTGGGAGAAATATGGAGGTGTACGTGGATGACATGCTAGTCAAGAGTGAGGAAGCCGAAGCTCATGTGGAGGACCTCAAGGAAACCTTCAACATCCTAAGGGCCTATAACATGAAACTAAACCCGCTCAAGTGTGCGTTTGGTGTAGCGTCAGGGAAATTCTTAGGATTCATGGTATCGCAACGGGGTATAGAAGCAAACCCAGAGAAGATAGGCGCTATTCATGCCATGAAGTCGCCTAAGACAATTAAGCAGGTCCAGGAGCTTACAGGAAGAGTGGCGGCTTTGGGAAGGTTCATGTCCAAGTCCGCCGAAAAATGCCTCCCCTTTTTCAAAGCTATCAGGAAGGCAAGGGACTTCGAGTGGACTGAAGAATGCCAGAGATCGTTTGAAGAATTGAAGCAATACTTGTCGTCCCCGCCGCTCCTTACCAAACCGGTTACTGGGGAAAACTTATTCTTATACCTGTCGGTTAGTGAGGTAGCGATAAGCACGGTCTTAATCCGAGAGGAAGATGGCAAGCAAAGACCTGTTTACTACGTAAGCAAGGTCCTACAAGACGTAGAAACCAGGTACCCCCGAATAGATAAGGTTGCCCTAGCTCTTATCATATCGGCGAGGAAATTGAGACCATATTTTCAGTCACACACCATCATCGTGTTGACTGACCAGCCATTGAGCAAAGTTCTACAAAATCCTGATGCGTCGGGGAGACTAGTAAACTGGTCCGTGGAACTAGGCGAGTTCGATATTCGGTATCAACCCCGTACAGCAATTAAGGCTCAAGCCTTATCAGATTTTGTTGTCGAATGCACAATACCAGTGAACCCCCCGAATCTGGTCCTTTCAGAAGTTTCGGATCCTTGGCTCCTTTATGTTGATGGCTCTTCCAAGGTGGGAAGTAGCGGAGCCGGGCTTATATTAATCAGCCCCGAAAAGTTTGTGATCGAGTACGCCCTTCGCTTCAATTTCCAGGCATCAAACAATGAAGCTGAATACGAGGCACTCCTAGCGGGAATAAGGTTGGCACACTCTCTCAAAGTTGATTCTCTTTCCGTCCACAGTGATTCTCAATTAATTGTGAACCATATCTCGGGAGAATATGGGGCAAAAGATGAGAGAATGGCCCAGTACCTCCAAGCTGTGAAAACGGAAGCCGCTTTGTTCAAAAATTTCGCCATCCGCCACATACCACGAGACCAAAATGCCCAAGCAGACTCGCTGTCAAGACTGACCTCCGAAGACATTGCGGAATTAAATAGAGCGGTATACATTGAGTTCCTCCAAGAAAGAAGTATCCAGATCTCAAAGGAGGTCAATGTGATAGAAGAGGAACCTTGCTGGATGGACCCAATTATTCAGTACCTTGTCTCAGGAATATTACCGTCAGAAAGAAGCAGAGCTCGCAATTTACGTGCTAAAGCTGTTCGGTTTGCCCTGGTAGACGGGGTACTGTATAAAAAGTCTTTCAGTCTGCCATACCTAAAGTGCTTAAGCCCTAGAGAAGCAGATTATGCGTTACAGGAAGTCCACGAAGGGATTTGCGGACAACACTTGGGGGGAAGAAACCTGGCCCACAAAATCTTGCGGCAAGGTTATTATTGGCCAGGTATGCAGAAAGAAGCGATCAAATTTACAAAAAAGTGTGATCGTTGTCAAAAATTTGCTCCGCTGACGCACACGCCGGCAGCACCACTTAGCATCTTGACTTCCCCAATTCCGTTTGCGATGTGGGGAATGGATATTTTGGGCCCATTCCCGGTGGCCACTGGACAAAGGCGTTTTGTGATAGTCGCCATCGACTACTTCACGAAATGGGCTGAGGCCGAATCATTGGCCACTATAACAGCATCGAAATGCGAAGAGTTCTTCTGGAAGAACGTTGTTTGCCGCTTTGGGGTGCCGAAGATCCTAATCACAGATAACGGAAAGCAATTTGACAATTCCAACTTTCGAAGATTTTGTGAAGGTCTCTCTATTGATCTCCGTTTTACATCGGTTGCTCACCCCCAATCCAATGGGCAGACAGAGAACATGAATCGTTCAATTCTTCAAGGGTTGAAAAGAAAGTTAGATGATGCAAAGGGGGCATGGGTTGATGAGCTTCCTAAAGTACTTTGGGCATACCGCACAACACCTCATTCCGTGACAGGTGAAACACCATTCCTTTTATCTTTTGGTACAGAGGCGCTGCTACCAGTAGAAGTGGGCCTCCCCACGGTCCGAGTGTTACACTTCTCTGAAAAAGAAAATGAAGAGAATCTCAGAGGAAACCTAGACCTATTAGATGATGCGCGAGCTCAAGCTTTAGATCGTATGATATCAACGAAACAGCGGGTTGCGAGATTCTATAATCGAAAGGTCCGAGTAAGGATGTTCAGAGTCGGTGATCTTGTCCTCAGAAAACTGGAAGTTTCAAACCCAAAGGCCGCTGTGGGGAAACTGTCCCCAAATTGGGAGGGACCTTATAAGATATCAAAAGTGCTCAGGCTAGGCGCTTATTCACTGGAAACACTTTCAGGGGAAGCGATCCCGCGAACATGGAATGCTGATAACTTGAGGAAATACTACCAGTAAATTCTTAAGGAAAAGCGAAGACATTCTTCTTATTATTTTTGGGGGAAGTAGCATAAAAGCATAGTTGGATGTAAAGAAGAAGTGTCTCAGTTATAATGAAATTCAACAAAAGTTTGAAGTTTGAAGCATTTCATTTCATCTATTTATACATCTTCATTCCTGTGAGAAAGACCAGTTGCTTACATTAGCATATCAATTTCTGGCCACTTTAACTAATGATATGTATGTTCTCAAGAACGATAGACATCTAATATCCGAGCAGACTGCTCGTCTACGGAAAACAGCGAATGTTGCCCAAGCAAAATATCACCCAGTGATAAGGTATGACACAAGTTTTACCTAACACGGTCTAGCTTTAGTTCTAGCCCGAGAAACGGCAAAACCAAGTGGGAGTTCGTCGTCCTACCCTGTTTTGTTAATTCGAAACTTGGCCGAGCGTGAGTGCGAGGCTTCTTTGCCAGCCCTTAGCCGACGATAAGGGTTCGCGTCAAAGTAAAACACAAGCATGATGTGGTTAGCTCAAGTTAAAGAACACACTTGTACAAAACTAACACCCTCCACAGGAGTGGTGACCATCCCTCAAAGGGACAGTCAAACATTTGGCAAATGCAACCATTTGCATGCACAGCTCTATGTCCTCTTTCTAGAGAGTTTAACGTGGAGTACATCACCCCAAATGGACAAGTTAAGACCCAAGTCTTTACCGAACACGGTCCAGTAAAGGTTTTAGACAAAAACAAAATCAAAACAAAGGACGATACATTCACAACGCGAGTATGCAAAAGTAAAACCCCTTTATGTGACAGGGAAAACGTTTCAAGTGCAAAGGCTTCGTAGGCCAAAACATAGACATGAATTACAAAGCTGATGAGATGAAAACAAAAAATGTCCTAAGACGGAGGAGCATTCCCGGATCGGACACTTTTCTCCCCAGGAGAAACAACATCTCCAACTTCAACAGGTGCAGCAGTCTCGCCCGATGGAGAATCGAAACTGGGCACCACAATGTCGTCCAAGAAGATGTTTGGAAATTTGGCTGTTGTTAGCTCTTTGGCTTTCTGAAAGCCCTCTTGAAAAATGGAGAGCCCATCTTCTGTCCGTCTCCGGAGCCATTCGTCGCCAGCAGTACCATCAAGGAAGGCGTGGATGGCTTTATTACCAATTTCGGCCTTCTCCTGCTTCAGCTTCTCACATCTTCTTTCAAAACGCCCGGCCTTGTTAAGCAGATCAGCATTCTCCATCTTTAGGGCCTTGACCTCCTTGTCAAGTTTCTCAGCTTTGGCTTCGGCAGCTCTCTTGTCAGTTTCTGCGTTACGAGCCACATCCATCGCCATGGAAAACCTTTCCTGCATCTGGCTGCTATAGCAGTAAGCCTGAAAATGAGAGAGAGATAAAGACAGAGTATGTATCAGAAGTGCACGAAGAGCTTAAATAACAAGACGCGAGAGGAAAAAGAAATGAAGTCCTTACGTTGTAAGCAGCTTGGACGTGCGCCATAGCGAAGGCTTCATGAGGTTGATTCTCCAAAATCAACTTATCACTTGGCAACACCCCGTGAGCCAAATGCTGAGCAGAGACATTTGCATGAGGCATTCCTGAATCACCTCTCTTGATGGTCCATCGAGGACGAAAAATGGGATCCTTGTCGATAGGGATATCTTCAACCACCAAAGGAGGCACCGGAGGAGTAGGTGCGCGTAGCCGTTTCACAAGAGGGGAAGAACCTTCCCCCGCACCTTCTTTCCTTTTCCCTTTCGATGCCCTTTGCATCAATCCCATAAAATCACGTTTTGCACCCTCTTCTTTGCCAGCCATTTCTGTAAGATAGAAAGAGAGACCGTGTTAGATAACTTGTACGTAAAAAGAAAGGACATAAGAATACAAACACGGCTTTGGACTCTACCTAGACTTGGAGTACTAGAAGATGATGTTCCTATCACCAGTTCTTGAGTCTTAGACTTCGAGACAATTCGAGGTTCTAAAACTGGAGTTGGAGGAACGGGCATAGCAGGGGCAGGAGGAATAAGCCCCGCATGCCGCATCTCTTGTTCTGTAAGGGGTTCGTCAATATTGAGAGCGCCCCTCCTCTTTATATGATCAAGCAGCTTCTTCGTCATAGCGTTGGGAGCCAGAAAGCCTTTCTTTTCATAATCTTTACAGAAAGCATTCCACTTTCTTGGGAACTCCCATTTGCCGCTTGGCCGCTGAATGAAGAAGTATCGGGAGTGCCAACCTTTGTTAGATTTGGGACCCCCCTTGATCACCCTGATCCGGTTATGGATGTAATACCAGCCATCGCACTTGGCCACATTCTTTATAAAGCATACCTCAAGGTATAATCTCATGAAGTCATGGACCGTCACTGGATACCCTGAGGTCTGCACAAGATAAATTAAGCCAACTAGTTTCCTCCACCCGTTGGGCACGAGCTGACCTGGAGCCATTTTGTAGTGGTTGAAAAAGGCGACTGCAAAGGGATGCATGGGGATTCTATAGCCAGACTTAATCTGGCCTTCATAGACACTGGTTTCCAAGTCTGTACCATAATTGGCAGGCTCTTGGATTGCGGGTACCCGAGCAGAAAAAGGAGGAGGCAAAGGATACTCTTTTAAGAGCTCGACAATGCTCTCTTTTGACATCTTATTCCTCTTTTCATCTGAGGCAAACCAAATGTCCTCGTCAAATTTGTCTTCAGCTTCATCTTTGATATCCCCAAGAGCATCATCTTTACGGGGAAATGAAGTGCTAGTTTGGGGAGCTGAAGTTCCTACTTGGCTATAGTGTGTTGAAGTTCCTACTTGTGATGACCTACTCTCCGACTCACTTTCTAAATCGTTCTCTGAAAAACTATTTGAAGAGGACGAAGTACTACTTGAAGTGGACGAAGACATTTTCTAAGACTACGATATTGAAAGCTACTAAAAGGAAATAGATATGTGCCGAACAAGAAGAAGAGAAGAGAACTTACTTGTCAAAGTTAAGCCGAACAGTGAAAGTGAATAGCAGGGGGCAAATGAGGAGAGGAACTCCAAATATATAGAGGGAGGAAGAAATAACTTCCCCTATAAAGGCGGTAGCATTCAAGACGCGTGTCCCGCGCGTTTCCCGGGGCATTAAATTTTGAAATTTGAAATTGTAACCGTTTAGGTTCTGGCGGCTAAAGGACGGTTGTACTTGACACGTGGCAACAAAATTGATAACCTGATCATGAGCCCTCTTCCCAAGAAGCATCTACGGACTACCGTCCCGAGTAGGATGACCGAACAGGGCTCCCGACCAGGATGACTTAGCAAGGTCCTAGGTCTGCGGTCTCAAGACTGATTCCCGACCAGGATGCCCGTCCAGGCATCCCGAGCAGGATGTCCGAACAGGTTTCCCGTCTGGATCACTTGCAAAGACCAAGGTCAACAGTCTCAAGACTGATGCCCGACCAGGATGCCCGTCCAGACATCCCGAGCAGGATGACCGAACAGGGTTCCCGACCAGGATAACTTCGCAAGGTCCAAGGTCAACAGTCTCAAGACTGATGCCCGACCAGGATGCCCGTCCAGACATCCCGAGCAGGATGACCGAACAGGGCTCCCGACCAGGATAACTTCGCAAGGTCCTAGGTCTGCAGTCTCAAGACTGATGCCCGACCAGGATGCCCGTCCAGGCATCCCGAGCAGGATGTCCGAACAGGTTTCCCGTCTGGATCACTTGCAAAGACCAAGGTCAACAGTCTCAAGACTGATGCCCGACCAGGATGCCCGTCCAGACATCCCGAGCAGGATGACCGAACAGGGTTCCCGACCAGGAAAACTTCGCAAGGTCCAAGGTCAACAGTCTCAAGACTGATGCCCGACCAGGATGCCCGTCCAGACATCCCGAGCAGGATGACCGAACAGGGCTCCCGACCAGGATAACTTCGCAAGGTCCAAGGTCAACAGTCTCAAGACTGATGCCCGACCAGGATGCCCGTCCAGACATCCCTAGCAGGATGACCGAACAGGGCTCCCGACCAGGATGACTTAGCAAGGCTTAAGTCTACAAACTCAAGACCGCAGCCCGACCAGGATGCCCGTCCAGACATCCCGACCGGGATGGCCGAACAGGTTTCCCGACCAGGATGATCTAGCAAGATCGTAGGTCAAAAGTCTCAAGACATGAGGTCAACCAGACTGCCCGAGCAGGAAGCCCGAGCAGGGTTTCTGGTTTACCATCCAAAGAAGGAACAATTGGTCAACCTTCCCGAGCAGGAAGCCCGACCAGGATTCCCGAGCAGGAAGGCCGACCAGACTGCCCGAGCAGGGAAGCCCGAGCAGGGTTCCTTGTTTACCATCCAAAGGAGGAACATTGGTTAACCTTCCCGAGCAGGAAGCCCGACCAGGATTCCCGAACAGGAAGACAGACCAGATTGCCCGCGCAGGAAAGTCCGAGCAGGAGCATTGGCTCATTTTCCAAAAGGAAGTCTTTGCTCATCCTTCCCGACCAGACTTCCCGAGCAGAAAGCTTGACCATGGTTCCCGAGCAGAAAGCCCGACCAGACTTCCCGACCAGACTTCCCGAGCAGAAAACCCGACCAGGGTTCCCGAGCAGACCTTCCGAACAGAAAACCCGACCAGGGTTCCTGAGCAGACCTTCCGAACAGAAAGCCCGACCAGACTTCCCGAGCAGAAAACCCGACCAGGGTTCCCGAGCAGACCTTCCGAGCAGAAATCCCGAGCAGGCCTCCCGAGCAGATTATCCAATTGAGATGCTCAGTCAAGATTTGAGAGCATGATGTTTTGGAAATTCCTAAGTGGCAACGGGCATGGAGGATTCGTGGCTGAACTACTTTTAGTCAACTTTCTGCATTAAATTCCTTTAACTGTTCACTTGAAGGAACCGTCAAAGGCAGGGGGCATTATGATATAGCTAAATATATCCGCCCAACCAACTGTTGACACGTGGCGTAACCAATTCTGAGTGGGCTAACAGACTCATATCGGATAAACTTCAGAGGACAGATAGAGATTGGTTAGGACTCATGCACTAATAGAAGAGTCCTGGTATGACTCTTCTACAAAAGGATCAATCAGAATAGAGTTCTAAAGAAGAAGGAAGTCTGGAAGCGGTTTATATATAGGGCGAATCCTCAGGTACACAGACAGGTTCACACACACAAACACCCAGTTCATTTTCGATTATTCAGACTCCTACCCTAGTAGCGACGTTCTGACTTTAGCATCGGAGCATCCTCCACCGGAACATCCCGGTGGTCACTTCGTGTTCTGTTTTGCAGGTGCATTTCCTAGCCGTGGTCTCGATCAATATTCAAGCAGCAACACTTTCCAACAGCACAACCTTGTGCTTGAATTCATATATGAGTCTTTGCAACATGTCAAAGCTTGGCCGATGTGTTGTTGCTTGTTGTCCTTTAATTATAACGGTATTTGAATTGATGATTGTGCGCTCATATGAACTTCGATTCATGTGATTTAAATTTCATTCAACTCGTCATTTTGTCCTCCTTCCATATAAAAATGAGTGCATTCTAATACGAGATGACTTATCCTGTTTGAATTGCTTTGTGTAAATATTAGTCTATGTTTTTGCCACAAGTCTTTTTTAAATTTAGTAGCTGACACTTGGCATGAACAGTAGGCCAACTGGGTGTATTTGACCCATTGTTTAGATCATCTTGGAGAGTTGTTGGTGTCGTGCCTAATTATTGATCATACACTCAAGTGATTTTTCGTGAGAAAAGTCACCATGTATTTGACTTTTATGTTTCCGACTTATTCGTATGGATCATTAACTTAGTTCAAAGAGTTAGAGAACATGCCATTAGTTTCTGGACCTTGTCTCATATGCCAATGACAACACATGTGACCTTGTTCATGAATGACTTCTCTGATACCTGTTTCCTAAAAAAATACGTTTAGTATATTGAAATCTTGTCACATATCTGTTTACATTAAACTTCTGTTTTTTTGTAATTTTATTCACTCAGATTTATTCTATTCATTTTGGTTGGTCTGAACGACCTTAATGGAAATTCGGCAAACTCCGTTGTTCTTTTATGTTCCGTTGTTCAGTAGAGGGGACTACATTGTGGAACTAGCTGAATGGAAGAGGCTAGCGGTTTAATTTCTGAATCACTTTGACTATTTTAGCTTTTGAAATAAAAGTAACAGTTTTGATTAAGATTTTATTTTGGAGTCACGTGTGGGAATAATATAAAACTACCTTAATGAATTGAGCCGGTTTGACATTTATTTATGTTCTTGGAGCCTTATAATTAAAAGTTTTTGAAACCAATAAAATAACCGCGGGGGAGGGGGGGGGGGGGTGAACAGGGCTAACAGTTTTGAGAGACTTTTATGTTCATTTAAGATGATTGTTTGTCTCCCTTCTCAAAAATTCAAGTCATGACACCGGTAACATGAGTAATCACAACATGAACAGCATAAACTCACTTGAAACAGATGATAGAACTTAAGGCTTCAAATGGCTAGCTGAGTGACAGGTGACATACTTGTGTTTTATACAGAAACATAAACTGAGGGACAAATAGAACACGTGATTGACTCATTAATTCATCATAATCAAAACCAGATTGGTTTATATATTGGCAAACATATGCACCTTCAAAGTCATTCAGGGTCTATATTATTTGGTCTTGCAAGTACCACTTCTATTCATGCGGTGTAAGTCTAGGTGATTTGTGGTCTAAAGATCAAAACCTTGGTATTTGTTACAGCTAAAAACTGGATCGGGAACCACACCAGAAATCAGGCCTGCAAAAGAGAACACGGAGTGACCGCCGGGAGGGGTTCCGGCGGGGGAACGCTCAGATGCTTAAGTCAAAGATGGCTAACAATGTAGAACTCTGAGAAGCAATAAAGACACAATGTGTATGTGTGTGAGCTTGTTTTTACCTGAGGGGGCTTGACCCCTTTATATAGTGGTAGCAAGAGGAGTCCTAGTAGGACTGGACTTTGATCAACTCTAATCAGAATCTCAATAGGATCCTAGAGGATCTCATATCAATCTTAGCTGATAGAGTCAGAGTTTCTTTAGGACTCTGCCCGGTGATTGATATGCTTAGTGCCATATCAGTAATGAGTCAGTATGGATTACGTGTCATAACTGCCACGTGTCACCCGTAGATTGGACGGATATTTTTGGCTATATCATATGCCCCCTGCTTTTACCAGCACTGATGAAGCGGGTGGAAGCATACTTCTTCCACTGGTGATAGCGAAATATGCGAAAACAGAATTGAATCTATTTGTTTGACATTTCAAATATTCAAAGAGTGTTCTGCTCGGACGAGGTTTTGTTCGGACATGGTTTTGTTCAGGCAGAGTTCTGCTCGGGCAGAATTCTACTCGGATGGCATTCTGCTCGGGCGTGAATCTGTTCGGCCAAGATCACTCTGCTTGGGCAGAGTGTTCGAACAGGATTCTGCTCGGGCAGAATTTTACTCGGCCGTGGTTACTTTGCTCGGGCAGAGTGTTCGGACGGAGTTCTGCTCGGGCAGAATTCTGCTCGGATGGCATTCTGCTCGGGCATGAATCTGTTCGGATGGGATTCTGCTCGGGCAGAATTCTGCTCAGCCGTGGTCACTCTGCTCGGGCAGAGTGTTCGGATGGGATTCTGTTCGGATAGAATTCTGCTCGGGCAGAGTGTTAGGACGTGATTTTGTTCGGACAGAATTCTGCTCGGCCGTTGTCACTCTGCTCGGGCAGAGTGTTCGGACTGGATTCTGTTCGGACAAAATTCTGCTCAGCCGGCAGAGTGTTCGGATGACATTCTGCTCGGGCAGAATTCTGCTCGGCCGTTGTCATTCTGCTCGGGCAGAGTGTTCGGACGGGATTATGTTCGGACAAAATTCTGCTCGGCCGTTGTCACTCTGCTCGGGTAGAGTGTTCGGATGGGATTCTGTTCGGACAGAATTCTGCTCGGGCAGAGTGTTCGGACGGGATTCTGCTCAGCCAAGGTCTTGGTTCCTTCCACGTGTCTGATTCTCCCTTAATGCCTTTGAGCGAGAATTCTTTGAAATTTTCAAACTTCTCTTTGCTTGGCTTCTGACACGTAGGAGGGAGACGAACCGTTGGGTTCCCCAAGTGACAGTTACTTGGAGTTTCTCTATAATAGGAGTGTTTCACTTCATTTTTTCCTCACTCGAATCATTTGGAAGCATACTACTCTCTCCAAGTAAGTCTCTTTTCTTCTCCTCTTTCTGTTCAGCGCTTCAAGTTTTTCGTAGTTTCCTAGTTTAATAGAAAACATGTCCGAAACTTCAGCGTCTGTTTCCTTGTCTGAAGAGAATATTTATATAAGTAGTTCATCTTCAAGTTCGGAACGACTTCCAACTTCAGGAAGTGAAGTTGGAACTTCCAATCCACAACTTCCACTACCTTCGACTTCCCAACCATTACCACCTTCATATTCTCAACCTCCACAACCTTCCACTTCTCAGCCTTCGCATTCTTTGTCTGGAAAAAATGCCTTAGGAGATGTGAAGGATCAAGTCGAGGATAAGGCTAATCCCAAGCCTTGGTATACTGCTGACGAGAAGTCAAGTAAGATGTCCACTGAAGATTTACAGGATTTAATTCGGGAATATCCTATTCTCGAAGGTTGGTATGCTCGTCTTCCTGGTTTGCAAGAACCAGTTAATTACAACACAAAGTTTGAAATTGGGATCTACGAAGAGCAGGTGAAGTCTGGGTATAGGCTTCCTCTTCACCCCTTTGCTCTTCGTTTCTTCGAGCATTATCGTATGGCTCCCGGGCAGCTTCTTCCAAATGGTTGGAGGAAGCTTGCCGGACTTATATATTTGGTTCAGACTTCAGGCTACAAACCAGATGCAACAGATTTTATGAGAGTGTTCTTCGAAATCTGTTTCATCAAAGGAGTCGTCAACTGCCCGGGATGGTATTACATGAAGTCAAATAAAGGCTAGCATTCTAGATACTTCTTCGTTGGCCGCCTGGACAAGGGGGAGCTTCCGTTTGATAGAAACTTGAATCCTTTTTGTAAGGATTTCGAGAATCCTGGCAAGCCCTCTCCCAACAATCTTACTAAGCATATTCTTAGCCACATTAAACTCCGAGGCGGTCTTTCTATTGATGAGCCTCTTTCGGAGGAACAATTGGAGTGGGCGAAGATCATTCCTCCAAAGCCCATTCCAGCTGGTCTTTCGATTCCTCCTCCTCCTCCTGCTATTCGTAGCGTGTCGTCTGCCGAGACCATTCCTCTAGGTGTGCTTTATGGAAGTCATTGATTTCAATTTGGTTTCAGTGTTTATTCCCGTACTGATTTCCTTCTTTATGGCAGAGATGGCTAGCGGAAGTGGAAAATCGCCACAAGGAGGCTTTCTTGGCGTCCTCCAAAAAGCCAAGGGGAAGCGAAAGGAGAAGCAGCCAAGTGTGGAGTTTCCCCCTGCTCCTAAGAGGACTAGAGTTATTCTTCCCGAACGTTCTCCATGGATCCTTGAGCAAGTGTCCATCGAAGATGATCCCATCTTTCGACCGAGATGGACACTTAGGCGTGATGACCTTGGGATGCCAAATAGCCAGGTCTCTGAGCAACATCTTCTTCACGGAATTCTTCCTTGTGACAAGGAGGTTTTCCAGAATCAGACACACAAGACCTTTGCCTGCTCCTTCACCCAGGCCGTAGATACGGTAACATCCTTTGTCCCAACTAGTTTCCTATTTTTCTTACAACTTCTATTTAGCTGATTGTTCCAATCTTTAATCCAGATGTATGCTAGCGGGTTTGAAATGCTTTCTCGCTTTGAGATGGCGAGGCAGGTGGCAGTGGAGGAGGCTCAGCAGAAGAGGGAAGCCGTTAAGCAGGCACAAGAAGATATTCATCGTGTGGAAGAGCTAAGCAAGCAAGAGGCTGATCATCTTGCTCAAATTGCTACTCTGGAGAAGAGGCTGGAGCGAGCCAAAAGGAGGGCAACAGAAGAGGTGACCAAAGCTCGAGACCAAGGCATCCGCGATTTCTTGGATGTAAATGCTGGAGATGAATGGCTAAAGAAGCGGACAGAAGATGGCCTCGAGATTTATGAGCTTGGCTTTGCGAAGGCCAAAGAGATGTTTGCTGAGCGCTTTCCTGACATCCCCTTGGATGATTTCGTTCTGCTTGCGGTAGTGTCTCCATCTGGAGAGACTGCTATGCCTTCAGAGGCAGGGGATGCCGCAGCTTCTCATCTTCCGGGGGAAGGTCCTTCTGGTGATGCCCCCGAGCCTTAGATTTTAGCCTTTGTATCTAGGCTTTTTACTTTGTCTGAGAATTTTGATGCTCTTTTAGGGGCTTATTGTAAAACTCTTTATCTTTTATTTCATGCTATTTTGCTTTACTATGTGTTTTTCGTGGTTTGTGTTTACCATTTACACAAAATTATTCA
This sequence comes from Escallonia rubra, assembly GCA_033065855.1. Taxonomy (NCBI): domain Eukaryota; kingdom Viridiplantae; phylum Streptophyta; class Magnoliopsida; order Escalloniales; family Escalloniaceae; genus Escallonia; species Escallonia rubra. The sequence continues at coordinate 418,981 of JAVXUO010002637.1, read as the reverse complement.
TTTTTTCTTTGACTCAAAACCCTTTATTCGTCACTTAAAGAGTTGGCAAAGAAGTCAAGCACCCTCGCTCGGGCTAAATTTCGAAGAAGCAAAAGCTTTGGTAGAGTGACGGTGCCCCCATTAACTTTTGTTTCTTCATGGACTTAGATCTGTAGCTAATCCGTTTGGCCTACTCTTGTATTTTTATAAAACCCAAGAGTTATACACTTTGTTCGAGCAGGGTGTTCGACCATCATTCTGTTCGGACATAATGTTTTGTCTAAATGGATCACTCTGTTCGGGCAGAGTGTTCGGTCATCACTCTGTTTGGACAGAATGTTTTGGTTAAATTGATCACTCTGTTCGGGCAGAGTGTTCGGCCATCACTCTCTTCAGACAGAATGTTTTGGCTAAATTGATCACTCTGTTCAGGCAGAGTGTTCGGCCATCACTCTGTTCGGACATAATGTTTTGGCTAAATTGATCACTCTGTTCGGGCAGAGTGTTCGGCCATCACTCTGTTCGGACAAAATGTTTTGACTAAGTTTACATTACAACAATGCTGAGAAAAATAACTTTATTGCTCGAGCAAAAGATAAAGTTTACATTGGATTGCTTGACAACCCATTTATTCAAAAAAATCTGCTAAAGACTATTTCTAAAAGATTGGGGTTTTGATAAGGTCTGGGCCCCTTAACCCCCCAAAAAAGAAGTGTCTTGGCTCAGGTCAAGACACTACTGGTAATATCTGCGCAAGTTCTCAACATTCCAGGTACGAGGGATCGATTCTCCCGAGAATGTTCCCAGTGTGTAGGCACCCGGTTTGAGTACCTTTATAACACGATAGGATCCTTCCCAATTTGGAGATAACTTTCACGTCGCTGCCTTTGGATCGGAGACTTCTAATTTGAAAGTAGGGGCGAGAACTCAAGTACGTTTTGAGTTCTTCGAACGATTCCTAACAATCGTCTGTCCAAACAAAATTTTTCGGTTTTCTGATGGCTTTGAAGAATGGTAAGCATCGTTCAGCTGATCGAGCCATGAACCTTCCCAAGGCTGCTACCCTTCCTGTTAACTCTTGTACTTGTTTGATTGTTTTTGGGGATGTCATGGTTTGAATGGCCTTGATCTTTTCCGGGTTCGCCTCAGTTCCTCGTTGAGAAACTATAAACCCCAAAAATTTCCCTGATGCGACTCTGAAAGCGCATTTGAGTGGATTCAGCTTCATTTTATACTTTCGAAGGATGTCGAAAGTTTCCTTCAAGTCTTTGACATGAAAATTAGACTTTATGCTTTTGACTAGCATATCGTCAACATAGACTTCCATGTTCTTTCTGATCAAGTCTCGAAAGATCATGTTCACCAGGCGTTGGTAAGTTGCCTCAGCGTTCTTGAGTCCAAATGGCATTACTTTATAGCAGTATAACCCTCTCTCTGTGATGAATGAAGTTTTGGAGACATCGTCCCCGTGCATCATAATCTGGTTATAACCAGAATATGCATCCATGAAACTAAGTAGTTCATGGCCTGAAGTAGCGTCGATAAGAAGATCTATCCTTGGGAGCGGGTAGCTGTCCTTCGGGCATGCTTTGTTCAGATCTGTGTAATCGATACATATTCGCCATATGTCGCCTGACTTAAGAACCATGACAACGTTAGAGATCCAATCTGGGTAGTAGATATTTTCAATGAAGTTGGCAGTTAGAAGTTTATCTACTTCTTCTTCAATTTTCTCTTGCCTTTCTGGCGCAAAGGTCCTCTTCTTCTGCTTAACATGTTTTTTGGATGGATCAACATTTAGCCTATGGGTAATGCTTTCGGGATCTATTCCAGGCATGTATGCGGCTGTCCACGCAAATATATCCGCATAGGTCCTCAATAGGTTCACCAGCTCGAGCTTGGTGTCTTCCTTAAGATTCGAACCTATCCGAACCGTTTTGTTTTCTTCTCCGGGATATACTTCAATGCTTACAAGATCTTCAACTGGTTCTCCCCTTTGCATCTTTGTATCTTCCCGGAGGTCTTCGATAATGAGTGCTTCCTTGTTCTATGATCGGCATGAAATCACGTAGCACTGACGAGCTGTAGTTTGGTCTCCTTTCACCTCTCCAATCTCGTGTTCCGTGGGAAACTTCATCTTGAGGTGATAAGTTGACACTACAGCCTGTAATTGATTGAGTGCTGGTCGTCCCAATATGGCGTTGTATGCTGAGGGGACCTTTACCACCACAAAATCAAGCATGAAGTTGGCTTGTGCCGGGGGTGTGCCAATCGCAACTGGGAGTGCGATAATACCTTCGACCGCAACTGGATGATTGGAGAATTCATACAACAGCGTATCAATCTTTTGAAGACGGTCCATTGGAATGTTCATATTCTTGAATGCATCGTAAAATAAGACTTAGGTGGAACTTCTGTTATCAATGAAGACACGTTTTACATCAAAGTTCCCAGCCTTTATTATGATGACTAATGGATCATCATGAGGAGTTTTTATATCCTTTGAATCTTTATCGGAAAAGGTGATCGCCGCTACGGATACTGCCTTCTGTTTCTTATTCGGGGCCTGACTCGTTATGCACACTTCTCTGGCGTATGCTTTTCGAGCCTGTCCTGATGAACCTCCTGCTGCTAATCCCCCAGATATAGTGTTGATTGTACCTGCATTCTCTTCCCAATCTTCTCTTTCTTCCATGGCCGGAGGTGTCTGTTGTCGTCCTTCTCTAGGAGCTATAAACTTTCTCAACTGGCCACGCTTGATAAGGGCCTCAATTGCTTGTTTAAGTGACCCGCAATTGTTAGTTGTGTGGCCATGATCTTTGTGAAAGTGACACCATAAATCTTTGTTCCTTTTATTTGGTCGGGATCTCATTTTGTCTGGCCACTGAAGAGTTTTATTCTCTTTGATCTCGTGGAGAATCTGTGATGGTTTTGCATTGAGGGGTGTCAGATTTTCCGAAGCGAACGGGTCTTTCCGACGCCGTTCATCTCCCTTAGATTATTTTGCTGACTTTCCTCCTTGAGGAGTTATCTCTCGAGATCGTTTCTTCTTTTCTTCCTTCTCTTCTCCACGTCGTCCTCTGTGTGTCTCCAAGTATTCTTCAACTTGAATATATTTGTTAGCCTTCTTAAGAAGGGCATTCATATTACCTGGAGGACTTTTGTTTACAGAGAACACAAACTTGGATGTCGGTCGGAGGCCTCAGAGGAAGGCATTATACTTCACGGATTCGTCCAAGTTATCAATTTCTAGAGTAGCTGCGTTGAATCGTCTGAGGAAGCACGCCAAAGATTCGTTTTTCTCTTGCACAATGTTTAGCAGACTCACCGAGTTTTTTCTTCGGGAGCGACTGCTTACAAAGTGTTTTTGAAAGAGATATGATAAGTGGCTGAAGGAGTAAATGAATCTTGGTAGTAGAGATTTGAATCATGCATGTGCAGCTTTCCTCAAAGTGGCAGGAAAGGCTCTGCACATGACAGCATCTGAAACCTGGAGGAGTAACATGTTTGTTTGAAACTGATAAACATGTTCTCCTGGATCTCCAGTCCCGTCGTAGAGATCACACTGAGGCATGCGAAAGTTGGGAGGTAGCTTTGCCTTCTCGATGGTTTCGGATAACGGATATCCAGATTCTTCCCTTGGGGGAGATCGTTCTGGAGAGTTATATCTAGGGACCATCTTCCAGGAGTCTCGTTCTCGGGAATCAAACTCAGGCGTCCTCTTTCTGTGGACAGATCTTCGAGGGGTCTCAGCTCTAGCGACCTGTTTGGGGGAGGAGTTGGTACTGCCTTTGAGTAATGGATCCCGTCGATAGCATGATCCACTCTCTGGGATCGTAAGTTGGATCAGCCACTAATCTGTATTTGCGGCCGTAGCTTGATCTGGAGGTGAGACAAAGATGAAGGTCGCTTGGGTCAAGATGAGAATGGTGAGTGGATGGTGGAGCCACCGCCATGTCGAGCTTTCGCTAAAGAGTGTTTACAACATCCTTCAGTTCATGGATGTCCTTTGTAAGGTTGGCATGGCGTGTTTTGAATAGCTGACGGTTCAGACGATGATGAAGATCACCATTTTTTAGACTAGACGTTGGAGATTGATTTCTCTAAGGTCTTGTTTCTGATTCGGGAGTAGTAGATGTTACGTTGACGTGAACATCTTCAGAAAGGCTGGCGCGACGGTGGCATAAAGGAGTCAAGTGTTGGTCATGTGGACGACCTGGTCGATGGGAGCTGCTAGTTCGTGCACGATGGTTATGAGAATAACTCTGTGAAGAGTCACCGAAAGAAGAATGATTGGCCATGTTCCCTGTCGTGGTCCCACGGATGGCGAGAATCTGTTGCAGCTAAAAACTGGATCGGGAACCACACCAGAAATCAGGCCTGCAAAAGAGAACACGGAGTGACCGCCGGGTGGGGTTCTGGAGGGAGAACGCTCCGTTGCTTAAGTCAGAGATGGCTAACAATGTAGAACTATGAGAAGCAATAAAGACACAACGTGTATGTGGTAGCAAGAGGAGTCCTAGTAGGACTGGGCTTTGATCAACTCTAATCAGAATCTCAATAAGATCCTAGAGGATCTCATATCAATCTTAGCTGATAGAGTCAGAGTTTCTTTAGGACTATGCCCGGTGATTGATACGGTAAGTGCCATATCAGTAATGAGCCAGTATGGGTTACGTATCATAACTGCCACGTGTCGTCCGTAGATTGGAGGGGTATTTTTGGCTATATCAGTCTTTAACCACAACCAAGTACTCTGCGACTTATTCCAAAAGTTGTTACTTATTGGCTACTCAAACGTAAAATATGTATTGTTGAGTGACTGAGGGAGGCGATCCTTTTCTTTTTTTATGTCCTGCACCTGTACAACTTGGGGATGGATCCATTACAAAATTGGAATAGGAAAATTTTGCATCCCCTAAAAAGGTGGAGTCTTTATATTTTATGATATGGAGATTCACATATGAGTTTGTATAATATGTCGGATGTGCTTTTTCCAAACTTTCAGGGTTAATTACATTCAGTATTTTCAATATTTGCCTTTATCACAGCCTGTTCCCCCTACCTATTAAAGTTACACTACATAAACCTTTTTATTTCTTAGTTCACATGGTTAATAGAATTTTTCAAAAGACGGTAACATGCCTTAGAGAAAAATTAATTTACCCAGCCCACCACAGTCGAGAGCTGACCAACTCATTGTCACTACACCGGTCAGATCAGCTCTATTTGCTATGGTTCGACCTTGCTACGCTTAACGACCACTTCCCTGCGATCGATATTGAAAACAAATCCACTGTGCCGATCTACACCACAACCACCGCTCCCGCCACCACCACAAAAAATGTACTCATCGTTGCCAATCTACATACAACCACCACTCCCCGCCACCAGCCCCCAAAACAAACCCACCACTGGCGATCTTCACCACAACCAAAAATGTTCCACCACCACCTTCCATTTTCACCACCCACCACCACTGCTGATTTTCACCACCACCACCAAGCCCACCCTACAAACCAAACTACAACCATCGCCACCACGAAAAAGAGGGGTAAGGGATCCTAGACCTGTGTGCAGGTGTCTGTGCGTATGGTTAAGGGCAGCAGGTGACTGTAATAGCAGCACCAACAAGCGGCATTGGGGAGCTAGAGGGAGATGATGGGTGGTACATAGCAGCGGTCGGTGGGTGGGTTTTGATGGGTGGTACAGATTGTGGGTTTCGGTGTGTGTATGTTGGTAAGGGGCAACAGGTGACAGTGATAGCAGCGGCTGTGGGAAGCTAGAGGGCAACGGTGGGATGGGTAGCGTGTGAGCATGTGTGGACTTACACATCTGTCTTCCTCACCCATGTCCCACAACAACAGTTCACAACCACCTTTTGGATCCAACACTACCAATCTCATCACCATGAAACCACCAATGCATACTATCTCCACTTTGTTACAATCTTGCCACATGCCTTGTAGTGTAGTCAAACATGAAATTTTAGATGATAGTCCATCCCTTTTAAACATCCTTCATGATTGGCAATCATGGTTCCAAGATTTAGGCAAAATAATGAGGGTTTCATGTTTAAAGCTGGACAAGTTCAGTTGCGAGGTGGGGTAAATCTTTGCGGATCTGTGACTGGAAAACTATAACATGAACAAATTAAGCGGATTTAGAGCAGAAGGTGGTGTGATAGGCAGTGTGTGTCGACAACGCGCGGACGTGTGATGGACAGTGTGTGCGCGTCGCTGGTGTGTATTTGGGTGCATGTGATGTGCAGTGAGTGGGCAATGGACTGGGTTTGGTGGTGGGATGGTGTTTGGATAGGCGATGGTCGTCAATTGTGCATGTATGTGTGTAAACGGGCAGAAGGAAGCCTTCAGCGGTGTGGCTAAGCATCTTCGGCGGTGGCTGGGAAGGAAGAGGAGGAAGACCTAGATCTTAATCAATGCATGGTGTCGTAATGAATTTTAAGGGTTCCTTAACAGAAGTGAGTGCTATGCAATACTATGACAAACTACAAGGGGCGGGGAGTAACAAAAGTAGAAGGGGGAGTCGTACGCTTTTTTGGATAAACCTCACGAATGTTGAGTTCTGCAGAGCTCGTGTCAGACATGGCTGAAGTGGCAAGTTTGATAGAATTATTGTGATCATCTTAAGCATATGCCAGATGACGTTGTCTTTCACCTATGAAGAATTTAGGAAATATCAGTTACGCTTGAGTGCAAGGTCCGGCTAGTCCAAATTTGGGGGCAAAGTATGAATGCAAGGTCCTTGACTTCCCAGAATGTAATGTGCATTATAACATGGTAAATGGTCCACAACTATAGGGTTAGCAATGTGGCTAGGTCCAAGACGATTTGAGTTTTCTCATTGAGAGGAACAGTATCTGCGGCAGGGTGACACATTTTTACTTACTTATACCCTCACGAATAGTCGAGACTTAAGTAAACTGGTGCAGATATAGTGCACAATTAAAGCACGTAGCATTAGCCGATACGAGCATCAATACACATTTCTACACCAATAAACCTCTAGCATTGAACACGCCTTTGTTCTGTACAATCGTAAGGTTAAATGGAAAAGGCCACCATCGAGATACTATTTCGTTGCAAGATTGTCATCCCATACCTTAATCTGGAGATTCTATCTAAAATCCTTAGAAGTATCAACATCCAAACATTTTTAGTACTTTTTTTTACAAGAATGTGATGAGGGTTGATAACACCTAGCACCATCATGTTTAACGGTGGCAGTGCCTAGCACCATGAGTTTTCTATAACTATTCAACACCACAAAGCTTACTAATTTATGTCGCTAAGATGACACAATCGGATTCTGGCAAAAACCCAATCACAGCGTTCATACGAAAAATTAATTTGTTAGGGGTACTTTTGGTACGACAAGTAAAAGGAACTATAATTAGTCAAAACTATTTTGGGTTAGTTACGCCTAGCACTGCCAAATGTACATGTGGTAGTAACTCGCACCATATACTCCTTTTTAGCTTTCTTTCATCATCAATATTCACAAAATTATGCGCCTACACCCCCACGAGCATATGATCAAAATCCTCGTTCAAGTGACGATATTAGGAAAAGGCAATTAAATGTGTTTTCATAGGCTATGCCCACATCGCAAGTCGTACACATTCCTAGCCATGCAATGTACGAAATCCGTGAGCCATAACATTATTCTGGATTCTTGACGTAGAATTTTTCGAGAATTCCTTCTCTAGAAAAGGGATAAATGAAGACACACTCAATGAAGATTAAGTTCAACCTACTCCAGAAATGGGGGAAGGTAATGAACTAAGAAGAAGTAAGAGAGCAAGAGTAGGAAAGTCCTATAGTCCATATTTCTAGCAATTTCAAGTTGAGGAGGTAGAAATGATGATGATTCATCTTGTATTTATATGTATAGCGTGACCCTCTGACATATCGAGAAGCCATAACTTCTCGAGATTCTGCCCTATGACTAGAAGCGATAGATGATGAGTTGGATACGATAGCGTCCAATAAGAGTTGAGTTTGAACTGATTTACCACCAGGGTTTAAACCAATTGGTTATAAAATGGATCTTTACACAAAAGCTTAAGCCTGATAGATGCATAAATAAATATAAAGCAAGACTTATAGTGGAGGATTTTAAATAAAAGGAAGGGGTTGAGTATTTTGGCATGTATGCTCTGGTAGCTAGACTTCACACTATAAGATTAATCTTTACTTCATCATTGATCAACAAACTGGTTATACACCAAATGGATGTGAAGACTACTTTTCTTTTTTTTGGTGCTAAAGTGAAGACTACTTTTCGAAATAGTGTTTTAAAGGAGGAGGTGTACATGGAACAAAAGAAAAGTTTTTTTACAAAACACTACAAGAAAGTAGACCTTTAGCGACTGCACATAGCGGTCGCTAAAGGTCTATCTGCGGTCGCTAAACGGTTTTAGCGACCGCAGATGAGCGGTCGCTAAATCGGTCGCTATAGACCAGGTCGCTAAATTTTAGCGACCGCTTTTACAAATCGGTCGCTAAATTTAGCGACCACATTGACTATATTTAGCGACCGTTTTGGGCGGTCGCTAATTTTTTTTTTTAATTAAAATATTTATTTTTTAATATTTTTTATTTAAATATTATTATATTTTGCGACTGATTTAGCGACCGCCCTTTGCGGTCGCTAATAATTTTAAATATATTTTAAATATTTTTTAAAATATTATTTATTTATTTTTTTTTGCAAAATCAGGTTGAACAACCGCAAACAAAATAAGGTTTAGCGACCGCAATGTGGGGTCGCTAAATCTGATTTTGCAAAAAAAAAATTTCCAGGAATAAATAACCTGTCCAGGAATAAAAAAGTGCATTCTGAACAAAATATATATATAATTTTCAATGCTGCTTCTACAATTTATAGTAATAACATCGAGAAAATCCTACAAACATCTAGGACATTTGATTCAAAATACAAACCATCAAGCAGTCACATGTTTCATACAAAAACCAATGTTAAAGTCATCTATCACAAACTTAAATACATCTCTATAAGGTTTAAAAACTATAGCTAATACATTCAGGAGTCTATTAATCTTGCACTTCCACTTTAGCAATTGTCATCAACTTTGCCCTGCGGATGTACATATTAAGTACCTAAAACAGGGAAAAAAACTAACATTAAAACAAAGAAAGAAGATTATAGCAAAATGAATAGCAAAACAAACAAAAAGAATTGACAGTAAAACAAAGAAAAAGATGACACTTAGAAGGCAACGTATAGCAAAACAAACAGAACGAATTGGACAACCTTTTTCAGAAAGAATCTGCCATATCTTAGCTGCATCTTTTCACGTCATTTAACCAAAATATCTAAGGGTACTAACTTAGCACATAGCACGTTAACTGTCTACTTTTCCTGGACAGGGTTTGCCTAACTTAGCAAGGAGAAAAACATATATTTTTCATCTCTGTTCTGCGTGTACTGTGCAAGAGTTTATATCCATGGTGCTTTTGTTACCCAATTTAAACTCAGGAACAATAACATAGCTCTACATTTTGACATGAGAGCGAGACAGACTTCCTCTTGCAATCAAACATTCAACATGGTATATCAGAAGGCATTATGCATCTTTACTATTTATTCAAGGTTCTTTCTGTCTTAGCAATCTTAAATTAAAGGGGGGAAAACAAAGCGACGCATACAAGTATAAACTTGGAGAGATTAACGTTACCTGTAGCATTAGAAAGGAAATGGCGACCAATATTAAGCTAAAAACGGAAAATTTATCATTCAAAATTAGAAGCTTTTAGCGGATTTTAGTAGAAAGGCATAACTGAGTGTTATTGAACATTACACTAACATAATATACACTAACTCCTTCGGTATTCTAAGGAATATATTTATTTAATTTCAAATTAATTCCAAAGCAATTAATCAACTCAAAATGCCTAAACATATAGTTATACAATGAATCATCACTCCTTAATGATACAGCAATCACCATCAGCAATAACATCATTCTCAGATCTCAAAATTACCTATTGAAGGACTTAAAGTGGAAGCTTGTGGCATCATGTCTTTGATAAATCCAAGAAGTATTCCATCCTGCCACAAACAACTAAGCACCATGACAAATTCAGCCAGCCACGAATACCGTGGTGCGGGTCTACTTATTATCTAACTGAAAACTATCAAATTAAACAAAATCGTGTAAACAAATGGCATATATAATTTTAATACATAAAGAGCACATAATCTATTGAATCAATAACTCGTACAGTCACAAAACTTTTAGGTTTACGAGAAAAAGAATAAACTACTGTAGACCATACATCACGCATTCATGGAAGATTAATTGCTACTGATCACAAGAAAGGAGTGGTAACAGGTCACAAGAAACAGCTGGAAACAGAAAAACAGAACCAGCTAACTGAATTAAAAAGACCAACTTCACAGACAAAGTTCTTGCTCCACAAGCAAAACTCTTATGTATCACTAGAAAGGAATGTAGATTAAAGTGAACTTGCTGCTCTTATGTTACCACCACTGCAGAGTATGCCACATTGTGACCAAAAGTCTTAAAACACTTGAAGAATTGTGGCAATCTCAAAGCAATGTTCACAACTACCAATGCAGAACTTGGCCACAATCTACTGGGCATTTTTAAGAAATTTGTATCAGCAAAACCCGTTTGACCTAATTGACCAAAACAGCCTAATGAAGTCTTAGTTCAACAGAGAAAGGAAAACAGTAAAGTGAAGATTTTAACCTCAAAAACTTGTCAATGGCTATGAATGGTAGGTCAAACTCTGATGAGATTGATGAATTCAGCATCAGAAACTGCAGATTCCTCTAGTTGGCTAAAGTCTTCATTTTCCACTGGAGCTGGCAAGTTGAGATCTATTAAAATACTTTCACATGGAATAAACCACAGATCACATGGAAGATTATGCATACAATAGATTTGGTAGCTAGGAATCCAACACGCATTCATCTTTGAGTTTTGCGCATAAAACATAGCAAGCAACTACAGCATACTTGGAGCGTACAGAAAAATCAAGAACCAAATCGAATCTACTTCAAAAATTGACAAATTAAGATCAAGGGCCCTTTTGATCTGGAACCCTAACTTCTATAAAATTGACAGTAAATCTAAGTATCGCAAAATAAAGCTCAAACAGATTCAGATCAACAAAGCGTAACCTAACATCGATGCAGTAAAAATTGAATCTATCGGACTAGAAGTTACCTTTGGGGTCCTAGACTGAACCAGGTAAGATGAGAGAAACAAAAAAGAGAGAGAAAGAGCTGGGCCTGCCGGCGGGTTCGCGGCGAGTTACGTGGCTTGCCGGCAGGGAAGGGTTTGGGGGGATTAGACTTGCCGGCGGGGAAGGGTTCGCGTCGGAGAAGTGGTCTTCAGCGGCAGTGCATGGTGGTTGGGAGAGACAGAGGCGGCGCACAGTTCGTGTAAGGAAAAGAGAGAGAGAGAGAGAGATTAGGGCTATTTTTATACTTTTGATTTAGCGACTGCTTCAGCGGTCGCTAAATTACACGCCACTTTTTTGGTTGACCTTGCCACATTTTGACCGCAATTAGCGACCGCTAGTAAGAGCAGTCGCTAAAGCGGTCGCTAATTGCGGTCGCTAAAGGCCCTGTTTCTTGTAGTGAAAAAGCGCCAAAAAGCAAATGTTTGTAAACTTATCAAATCCTTGTATGGCCTAAAGCAAGCCTCTAAAGAGTACTGGCATGAACAATTTGACGAAGTCGTTAGGGATAATACCATTTTACTCCTCTGAACTATCCTCGTTTTGTTATTTTGGTCCCTGAATTTTAAAATTCGTTAAATCAGTCCCTGTACTTTGTGCCGTCATCAATTTAGTCCCTCCCGTTAGCATTTCTGTTAAAACTCGGGGGTATTTTAGTCAAATAATGAAAAAATATTGGATAATACCATTTTAGTCCCCTGAACTATCCCCGCTTTTTTATTTTGGTCCCTGTACTTTAAAGTTCGTTAAATCAGTCCCTGTACTTTGCATCGTCATTAATTTAGTCCCTCCGTTAGCATTTCTGTTATAAATTTAGGGATATTTCTGTCAAGCCCTAGCCTTATAGTCCTCAACCTCTCCCCCTTACCTTTCTCTCTCTTCTCCATTCTCCATCTTCCTTTCCTCCCTCTCTTCTCCATCCTAGCAGCCACCACCAAAATCATGAACTCCAAATTTCATCCCTTTAAAACTAAACCCATCAATCATCTTCCACTACAATTACATATGACTCACCACATGGAACATCCCTTACCTAATTTAACATACCCTTCCTCCTCCCTCTCAACACCAACACCCCAATTACAGCAAAGGAAACTAGGAAGCCCACCCAATTCCTTCCATTCTCAGATCTGCAACGAAAAATGACAAGAATCTGCAAAGGAAACCCAGGAAGGTCACCCATCTCTATGGAGGGCTTATGCATTCCACCAATTGCTAGAGAAAAGGCGGAAGCGGTGATGGTTGATTTACGGTGGTCGCAGCAGATGTGGGGGAAGAAGAATGGGGGAGAGTGGGGGGTTAATGGCAGGTATGATGAACAGGTCTTCTTGTGGCTGAGAATGGTGGTGATCGAACGGCTGGTGGTGATGGTTGATTTATGGTGGTGGTAGCAATGGTGGAAAGGCGACGGGGTGAGGGTGGGGGGTGGTGTGGGTTGGGGGAAGGCAGAAAGGGAAGAGATATGAAATATTTTTTCATTATTTGACTAAAATACCCCCGAGTTTTAACAGAAATGCTAACGGAGGGACTAAATTAATGACGATGCAAAGTACAGGGACTGATTAAACGAACTTTAAAGTACAAAGACCAAAATAAAAAAGCGGGGATAGTTCAGGGGACTAAAATGGTATTATCCCATATTTTTTCATTATTTGACTAAAATACCCCCGAGTTTTAACAGAAATGCTAACGGAGGGACTAAATTGATGACGGCACAAAGTACAGGGACTGAGTTAACGAATTTTAAAGTTCAGGGACCAAAATAACATAACGGGGATAGTTCAAGGGAGTAAAATGGTATTATCCCAAGTCGTTATATCTTATGAACTTACAATAAAGGAATGTGATAAGAGCGTTAAATTTGATAATGGACGCAATGCTATACTATGTCGTATGTTTATGATAGGTTTATCTTTTGTGCCATTTGTATATTGTGTTAGCAACCAAGTCATTTCTATCTTCATCTTTCATTATGAAAATATAAAGGAAGCCAATGTTATTTTGGTATGAAAATCATTAGATCAATGGATTCTATTTTTTGTCACTGTCTCATTAATACGAGGATTGTGCCCCAGTTACTACCCCTTATTATCCTTCTATCAAGTCAAGGACAAGGACAAATGAAGGGAATTTGTGTCATAACTAGTGTATTCTAGTTTAATTGGCAGTTTGATTTATGTTGTCATACAGTGTAGTCGACCAGACATAGTCTTTGTAGTTTGTGTTTTGAGAAGATTTACTCATAATCCCAGACAAGATCATTGGAATGTGGTGTTTAGGGTACGAAAGCTTATGGGCACAATGAAATTTATTTGAACTCGTGAGGAATTTCTTGCAATAATGGAAGGGTACATGAAGCAAACTGGATCACAGACTTGGATAATATGACGTCTACAAGTGGTTGGATCTTTATCATGGGTGGAAGTGCTATATCTTGGGGTTACAAGAAGCAAACTTTGATTTTGTACTCTATTGTGGAGTCTGAATTTATTGCTTTAACAACGGCGATACATGAGGTGGAATGGCTTAGAGACCTGCTAATAGAGACTCCTCTACAACCTAAGCCAGCACTTGTTATTTTTGTATTCTATGATAACAAGGCAGCATTAGCACAGGCATACAGTAAGGTTTACAATGAAAAGTCTAGACATTTAAGTCTTAGACATATCTATGTGTGAAGTTCAAAGGTAATTTGACAGATCCCTGTACAAAAGGCCTAGGAAGGGATGTAACATGGAAGACTTTCAGGGAGATGGGTTTAAAGCTCATGATGAGAGGTACATGCCTATGGAACGAACGACACATTAGCGTAACTTTCGGTCTTCTAGGTCAATGGAAAGACACATTTTATTTATAACCACAGATGCACTAAATATGAAGACATGCAATCTCAAGGTAGTGCATATTCGTATGGAGAACAAGATGAAGGTGAGAATGATTCTCTTAATAAATTTATGTCCTTAAAGGAAGGTGAAGGTCAAAACAATGCATCTTACTAGATTTCCCTATATAAGTGCAAGAACTGGGGCAGCTTCTACAAGATTTAAGCTTGTCTCTATGACACTTATGAAAATCCTAATTAAGATGAAGGACATGGTCGTAAATGTGCAGGTATTTGGAGATTTTGGCTAGGAAGTCCAACTCATAGCAATGATAAATAATCACCAAGGATTCTTGGTTCAGGTTAAGGCTACTTTGAATTCTGATTGCCTTCATTGCTATATGATACAAGTTCAGTCGAAAGACACCTCTTACGTTAGTGGAAGCTACCAAAAGATGGAGAGGGGTGCATTTTCTAAATAAGAAAAATGTGGTAAGTTCCAATTTCAGAAAATTGGAGAAAATTGTTGCAAATGTTCCAATATTGGACCTTTTGGGTTCCGAACTTTACACTTTAAGGTGTAATGCCCAAAAGGAATCACTCAATTTCATTGAGTGGTTAAGGATATATGATATATCAAATTTTGAAATGAATAAGGGATGCAAAGAGTTGAAATCTGACTTGGAAAATGGAAAGATTAGGGATATGTAAGTGAGCATGTGGTATGCTATATTATTCTAGAAACACAAAGTATACATGACCATGCATTCCCATATAAGCGGTCCACTGCATACACGTGCCCGTGGCAGTGGAGGCACTATTGGCGCTCTTAGGCACACTTTGCACGTGCGCATCGTCACTAGGAGCCCAGTATGGAGTAAAAGGCCGTGACTTCAAATGGCACATTTTTATGGTGTCTCTCAATTTAGTGATTGTAGCTGTTTGCATCTGTTCATAGCACCTTTCGGTGCACCGAATATAGGGTCTGATGGCAAATAAATTTCTCACTTCTATTTTCATACCTTCTTTGTGATAAATTTATTTTTGCTGATTACTCTGCAATAATCATCGGTGCTTGGCTTATTTTATCTTTGAAAGCATATCTGCTATATCATATGCAGTTTCATAAGAGGGCAAATACTATCTTAAGAAAAAAAAAAGTGAGTAGCATTCAACTCAGACATTCTCCATATCCTACTTTTGTGGTTTTTTTTTTTAACATCAAAGTCTAGGGCCATGAAACATGCATGCTGTTCTTATTTCTTTAGCATATATGAAAGAAGAAACTTTGGCTGCTACCCAGGTTGTAGGAATCTTCCTCCAACCCTTTATGCAGTGACTATTAATAGTCGTAAAACATTTCTAGTGATTTTTCTACAAATACTTTTAGCGATAATTCTTACCAATATTTTTTTAGCGTCACTAAATAAAAGCCACAAGAGACATTTAGTGAACATTAATTGTCACTATATAGGGAGTAGGATGAAAAAAATTTCTATATGAAACTATTAGAGACTTACGAATTTGAAAAGCGGAAAATAGTCTATAGTCTCGGTTTTATACACAGGGCCAAGGATTATCGGATGATTTCTGATTTTCTGTGAAGAAGAGACTCGCGATATGGAAATTGCTACACTGCTTTGGAAACTAGGCTCATTGCCTTTGCTTTTATTTATTTTTTTCGTTTTAAAACCCTCATCTCCTCACTATTTCATGCTAAGAAACGGAAATTACTAACCCGGTACATGCTAACTTAGATGCAAACCCTTCTAACTCAGACCGTTCCACTGGAGAAGCAGGAACAACTGAACAGCCAACTACTCTGCAAAGCCAAAAACACCAATTGGATCGTAAGAGAAGCTTTAGTCTACTGTCATTCTTCCCAAAGAACCAAAAGAGGTAAGAACTCAGAAAGAAAACCATGAAACAATGAACAAAGAAAAGAAACTCAACCCCTTCATGAAAGAAAGGCTCATGAAACTCGTGTCAGGCTCATTTCTTCTTCTCTTCTTCTTCTGATCCAAGGAGCTCTTCCAAAACACTCTCATCCAAACACTCAAACACAAAAACTTCCCTGTCTTGTATAGTACTTGATGAACTATCCCTCTCATTACTCCCACTTGGAATAGAGGAAGACGACGCCAGTGACAACGATGACAGTGTGGATGATGGTGGCGGATTAGGAGTGATCAAAAGTTGTGGAAAGTGTTCCTCTGGGAAATTTAGGACGGCAAGATTACCCCTCATGCTAAATGCAGCTCGATCATACGCACGAGCCGCTTCTTCCGCATTATCAAACGTTCCGAGCCATATGCGTTGCCCTTGTCTAGACGTATCGCGTATCTCCGATGCATACTTGCCCCACGGCCGCCTCCGTACCCCACGGTATCGAACTTCCTCCCTTCCCTTCTCTTCCTTTTCTTCCCCCTCTTGTTTTGACGTCCCTTCCATGCTATTTGTTTCTAGGTGTCCCTCCCTTTCTATTGTGGGCTGCCTGAAGATCTTATAGGGTGTTGCACGTACACTTGGTCAAAATCCCTGTTTGCAAATGATGTCTTTCTGGTAAGTTTCTTTTGTAAGTGTTAAAACATGATTTTTCTACCAGTTTAATTCAATGAACTTTGGTCTGTTTGAACAAAAAAATAAAAAAAAAAGGAAAGAAAGACTTTGTAGCCAGAGATTGCACTGGAAGAGGGAGGCCGCAGATGCTATGCGGTAGCTTCCACAAAGAGGAAAAAATAAAGAAATAAAATGAGAGGTAGGACCAACCAATGTAAGAACGTTAATTGTCACATTGTTTAATATGGTAGTGACACTTTTCACTTTGTCAAATGAAAGAACTGTGATGCGTCATAAGATATCATTAATATCCTAGGATTCATGCATGTCGTTAATTTTGCTGCAAGAAGATATCATTAGTATACTAGGATTCATGCATGTCGTGAATTTTTGGCGCAAAATTTTTTATTTGACTTAGCGTCGTCTAGCCCTATCCAAGGTGAGAAACATAGAAAGCACCTTTATAAAAAGGTAATGCTTTAAATTATTAGCATTCGGTACTCCTGAATTTTGAGCTTAATACACTGGCTATCCCTTTATTCGAAAAATTACACAACCTCTCTTGACATTAGGGTTCGTCTCTCACAAACCTCCTCCTATATGTTGACGTCAAATGTTTCCGTCAACATCCCTTGAATAAAGCCCCAAAATTAAGCACAAACCATTGCCACCACCTCTTAACCCTTCTACCACTTGCGCTCTAGCCCTCTACCCCATCCACACCGCACCCACAGACACAAAAAAGACACAAAAACTCGCATATACACAACCCACGGTCATGATCCCTCCCCCCTTTCACCACTGGTACTCCCCAACCCTACCCAATCCATACACACCATACCCACACAAACACACATGACACATGCAGACACACAAACTCAACGCACACAAAATGACACAAACGTACATCCATAGACACACACACACTCTGTGACACCCTCAACCCAAGTGACATCACCGGGCTGAGTTATCAACCATAATCACTTTCAAAACCCTGTGCTGAATACAGAGCAACTACATCCTCATACTCATACATCATTAATAGACGCTCCAAATTGCGTCCTTACAAAAATTTTCTTACAAACATACATCATACTGCAGTGGAAGACTTTCAAGTCTTTAAACAACATGAAAGTATACAACCTAATATACGACTGTAGTCGTAGGACTCTTATCAACCTATCTCGCAACACATTCTTCATTCCACCATTCCTAGCTGTTCTTACCTCACACAACTGATCTCCTTACTCAACTTTTCTAGCTTGTGTCTTTTTCCTTTCTAGAAGGTTCTCCTTGATCAACCTCATAGCCTGCACAATACAACATAAGGAATGAGCGCAAATCGCCTAGTAAAGACAACACGAGGAGTATCGTATACAAATAATTCAAAAGACTCAGAGGAATAATAATCATCTCAACGATAACAATGAATCAAGAATAGTCAATAAATTTCAGCATCAACATAACTTGTCAAACGATAATTTTTCTTTCGTTAGACTGAGCAGCTTTAAGGCCCAATAGAACAGCATTACTGCCACCTCTTCATGGACAAGACTGACTGACCGACAGACAGACTGACTGACTATGCAAGTGAACAATAAAATAGAAAATTGAAAGGATACACATCAATGAAATACAAGTCATTAAAATCATTAACATCAAAAGAAAATCAAATGCAATGCAACTTAGACACGACAGACTAGACTTGACCAGACTTGACAGACTCGACTCGCGCGCCCTACATCCTCTTTGCCAGTGATCATGTTTCACAGGCCATCCTCCTCATATTGATGTCCCATTTTATGGGATGTTCATCTCAGTCTCAAGTACATAGTAGAGACACTGTCAATAAGCAGGAAACTCATTTAGAGTGCTTTCCCTAACCATGTTACAGCCAAACAACAAGACTTCATCAACGGGGTGGACTAAGGGAAAGTTTATTCCACCTTATGTCCTCAACAACACAGCTCAACAAGGAATACCGGATCAAAAGATCAACCGGTGTTCAGACCTAACAACAAGAGTTCAACGTAACATCATCAACATGGCGGACTTGGGAGAAGACTACCGCAAGCCCTCAACAACGTTCTTACATAAGAGAAATGTCGACTACCAATAAGTGCCAACATTTCACAACAACATGCAACGACCTCAACAACATCATTATCAACGATAGGGCAGACTCGGGAGAAGTTTGCCACAAGTCCTCAATAGTGTTCTCAAAGAGAAGAGATATCGGCTATCAATAACTGTCGGCATCTCACAACAACCACACGATAACCCCTTCACAACACCATCATCAACTTCAAGTATGCTAATCGAATCGAATCATGGCATACTGGGACACCCATCATCCTCACTAAATTCTATCAACAGGGCGGACTAAGGGAATTATTCTACCCTAAGTCCTCAACAACACAATTTAAATATACGTATACCGGTCACAATGGCTACCAGTGTCAACACATAACAACAAGAGTCCAACATAAGCGTCATCAACATGGTATGCTAATCGAAACAATGAATTAGCATAATAGAACCGCATTTTCTGGGGTATCACACATTCCACGGTCACAACCCCCCTTTAGCACTTGCGCTTCCCACCCCTGATGCATCCAACCACACACGCGCACATGACGCACACGCGATCACGGTCTAGAACCTCCTTTCACCCCATCCCCTCCCCCTCCACACGCTCGGCAACTGTGGTGGCATCAAATCAGTGGCCTTAGTGGTGTTTGTAGTAATTCAGCAACAATTTGGCGGCAATGATGGTGGCATTTGCATGTCTATGGTGGGTTTGTGTTTTCCTTGGCATGGATTGAACTTTGGGCTTTTCTTGGTGGTGGAAGAATCGATAAGGGTGGTAAGACTATTTGTGGTGGTGCGTTTGTGGTGGATTTGTATGTGGAGGTTGGTGGTGGGTGAGGAGGGAGGGGTTGGTGGGTGGATGTGTGTTGTGGATTTGTATGTGGAGTATATTGTGGTAGTGGTGGCTAGAGGAGATTGGTGGTGGGTAACGGAGGAGGGTGGGTGGGTGAAGGGTGTTGGTTGATGGTGGTGGAATAATGAGGAAGGGTGGTGGGCTGCCAGTGGTGGGAGCTAACTAGGGCTGTTTGGAATTTATGAGATAGCTTAGGGTTAACATTTAGAAATTGGTTACTCATGTAGAGCATTTAAGAGTTTTAATAAAAAAACTTAAGACCATCTAACGATAGAGGTGTTAGTGTAATTTCTTGAATAAGGGGAGTGATGAGTATATATTAATCCAAAACTCAAGAGCATCCAGTGTAATTTTCCCTTAAACTAATCAGTTACATTGAAGACCTGTATTTAAGCTAGATATGGGTCAATTTAGCAATCCGTTTGTCATGAAATGTGTTGGTTGATCGAATTTATTGTTGGTGTGCTCATCTTTGTTCCATTATTGTAGTTTTACGCACTATTTATTGGATGATCCCTTATGTGCTATTTTGAAGATTTTGGTAAGGATCTTTACCGAAGCTTTTTTTTTATGTTTATGTGAACTTTCGCGTGTACGCTATGGGCGCTTGTACGTGAAAGTACAATGCGTAAGTTCAAACAAGATCACTGCAAAACTGAGTCTAAGTTTTTGTAAACTTTGTGTCAATTTGGCTCCGTTATTCTTAGTTAGACCTCAAACAATGATTATCCTATCATGTATTTGGTTTTCCTTAAGGCCACATTGGCCATGTTGTCTACGGCGCTGATCGTTCAATGGCACACACACAAATTGTGAGTTTGACAGATATATATAAAAGTGAGTAGAAGATTTTATTTCCCAAAATGAGTTTGTCAAACCACTTTACACGAGTTAGTGGTATGTCTACAACTCTCCATAATTGTAATTGCTTGCTCATAATTGACATATGTTGGATGTATAAACTCTGTAACATGTAATATTAATTACAACTTTCTTGTTATAGATCATAGGCTATGAATATACTGTAAATGTACATGCTTTAACATATCGTAAATATGTCGTAAAAACATATATACAGGTCGTAAATATGTTTTAATAGGTCACCTGATGGAGCACATACCCCGATAGCCATCATGATTGTATTCGACTGTACTAGCAACACCACCGAACATGAAGCTTATGTTATTGATTTAGAAATAGCTTTGAATTTGGGGGTCAGGAACATCACGATGTACGGAGACTCTGTCCTAATTTTTTACCAAATATAACGAATGTGAAATATTCAGGATGAACTGTTACAAGCTTATCACGCCTTTTTGGGAAAAGACGCAGTTAAGTTTGAGGATGCAGAATTTTGATACTTGCCTCGGTGTAAGAATAGTTTTGCAGATGCACTCGCGACATTTGCTTTAGTGGAAATACCCTGAGGGAAAAAGGTAAAGCCCTTCGTCATCTGAAAGCGAGACAGGTCGGCTTACTACTTAATGATAGCACCGATATGTGAGGATAGCACCAATAAGTGAGGATGGAGCCGAAGAGCCGTCGTAGTCAGACATACAATTTGGTTAGAGATGGAAAATAATCGTATGGCACCTCACCAAAAGATTGCATCTTCATCGCGAATATGGGCTGCAAAGTTCATTGTGTGAGATCAAAGCCTATACAAGAGACACTATAATGGAGAACACCGTGTGTGTGTAAAAGAAAATCAAGGTTACCAAATCATGGAAAGCATACACTCAGGTGAATGGGAACCTCATATGAATGGTCAAATCTTAGCAAGAAGATCCTCCGTCAAGGATACTACTAGTGAACCATGAAGCGAGACTGTGTAAATCATGTGAGAGAGTGCCACAAGTGTCAGATATATGCTAACCTACAACATCTTCCCTGTCGCGAGTTGTATAACATGACATCACCATGGCCTTTCTCAACATGGTGTATAACAATAATCAGGAAAATCAATCTAAGGCATCCGATGCGTATAAGTTCATACTTGCCGCCATTGACTATTTTATGAAGTGGGTGGAAGCGGCCTTTTATGCTATTTTAAATGCCAAGAAAGTGGTACAGCTCATCACAACCATATCATAGGTCGTTGTAGTGTCCTGGATGACCTAATATTTGACAACGATTTACAATATCAAGGCAAGGTAGCAGGTTTGTTAGAGGAGTATGGAATTACTGGGCACCGATCTTCCCATTACCGCCCGAAAACCAAATGGGGCTGTGGAAGATGCCAGCAAGAATATTAGAACATTTTGAGTAGAATGGTGGATTCCTTCCACAGCTGGCCAGACAAGCTTCCCTGTGCTCTTTGGGCTATTTTGTATTAACATCTACAGGGCCTACGCCTTACTCCCTGGTATACGGGATGGAAGCCATTCTACCATCTGAATTTGAAGTGGCCTCTTTTCAAGTTCTCCTTGAAAATTAAATAGTCAAGGAAGATTGGGTCTACAGCAATTTTCAGAATTAGCACTAGCAGATGAGAAGTGGCTAAAAGCTCTCTATTCAACCCAGGTTTACTAGCATCGTTTGCCCAATCATTTAATAAGCGCATGAGAGAGCATGGTCTGAAAGAAGGAGATTTGATGTTATAAAAAAATATCAATCAAGTTTGGAAACTTCAGGGTAAGTTCGAGAGCAATTGGTCAGGACCTTGCCTAATCAAGTAAATTATGACCGGAGGAACAGTCTGCTTAGTTGACTTCGATGGAATTGACTTTTCACGGTCTGTTAATTTGGAACGGTTAAAGAAATATCATGCTTAATATGAATTGCAAATCAACTACAAATGACACGTAACACACCAGTGACATTTTGATGTAACACGTTAGATGGAGATACACAGGCAGTCCGTAAGGGTATCTTCGGCACGGTTAAATCTATAATAAAATGACATTTGATTACGTTCTCGGTTGAAAACCCTAGAAAAGGTTGCATAGCAAAAATTAGGGCATGAAAAAAAAATATTGAGAAAAAAGGAAGTCTGCTAGGTTGAAGACCCTGGAAGTAGAGATGTCAAAGGGCCGGGCTTGGGCCGGCCCAGCCCAAGCCCATCGGGCCTGCTGTGGGGCCGGGCCGGGGCCGGGCCTGTGGGGCTGCCAACCGGGCCGGGCCGGGCCGGGCCGACTGGGAGAAATGCTAGGCCCAGTCCAAGCCCTGGCCCTAGGCCCAATATTTAGGGCCGGGCTTGGGCCGGGCCCGGGCCCAAATTTTTTTTTTTTGGGTGTAATTTCTTTCTTTAATTGGCTATAATTATCCCTCTTTACTCATAATGTTGTTTTATTAGAGATACAACTTCCTCATGAATTTATCTTGAATTTGGAAAAAAGAATTGGTTACTACATGAGTATTTCCTTTTAAATATGTCTAGTAACTTTTATTTTATAACGCTAAAACAATTCTTAAAAGAACGTATGCAAAACGATTGTAATGCTAAAACAATTGTTAAAAGAATGCATGCAAAATGACACTAATAACATTTAGCGACAATGATGGTTATATAGAGCAAACTGTTGTAGGCTACTTTTACTTTTAATAATGGGTTGAGGCTCGAAAAACTTTATTGTTGATGCGCTCTTATATTTTACCATTATCATTCCTCAATACTAAAAAAGAACTAGAGCAAAAGCGAGAAGCAAAAAAATGTTTTCTTTTTGTGTGCCAATTCTTGTTGTTTTCGTAAGAGACGTGAATATGAGATTTGTCAAAATCGTGCAATCAAAGAAAATCTTGTAAGTATAATTCGAATAGTACACAAATCTCGATCTCAAAATATGTCCCAAGATTACGTTTCTTTGTCCGAAAGTCTACTGAAAAATGATTGCTAATTATCCTAAGTGCGGAGCAACAATATTCTTATAGAGACGTTTCTCAATAATATCACCATGACTCTCAAAGTTTGGGGTGCTTTTATAAATACGTAAAGTTTAGGGATATTTGTGTAATTTTATAAAAAATAATTAAAAAAAACCATGTTTTATAGTCTTGCCACCTCCTCCTTGTTACAACTTACAATTACTATGTTAGTTAAATGTTAAAATATGGGATATCTGGATAATGGATGCATTGGGTGGAAGATAATGAAAGAAAAAAAAGGGAAAACCTTTCCCTTATGGGAAAGAAAGAAGAACCAACAGAAAACAAAAAAACAAGAAAACAGGAAACATAGAAGAGAAATGAAACAGAAAATGCCAAACAGGCCTACAGGGCCAGAACCGGGCCGCAGAACCGGGCCAAGCCCGGGCCAAAACCGGGCTGGATTCGGGCCGGGCCAAAACCGGGCCGTTTCCGGGCCGGGCCGGGCCGGGCTTTTTCGCAGAATCTGAAGGCCTGGTCCAGGCCCAGGCCCCAAGCCCCCTTGTGCAGGGCCGCTACTGTTCATGGACGGGGCCGGGCCAGCCCGGGCCAGAACCGGGCCGGGTCGGGCCAGCCCGCGGGCCGCCCGGCCCTTTTGACACCTCTACCTGGAAGCATAGCAAAAGTTAAGGCACACGTAGAAGAAAAAATTATAAGAAGAACAAAAATATTTGTAAGTCCTATCGGCAATCAAAGATGAAATATATCCTCAAACTATGCTATCAAAGTCCTTTCCATTTTCTAGATGGGGGAGGAATGTTCGGCTCCAAGAAAACGGTTGACCTGAAGTTCCTTTTGTCATTCCCAAGTTAATCTTTCGAATACCAGAACTCTCTCCCGGCCTCTTTAACATTCTCCTATCTTTCACCAGATTTTTTTAAGTCATTCTAGTCTTCCCCTTGTCCTGGCAATGAATCTCTTTTGGAGTTCCCCTTCCTTGACCCCCTTGTCGATCGCGAACACTTTTAGATAAGAACACCTTTGGATAAGAATATGTTCCCTTTGTTGGCTTGGTCTTAAGATGGGCATCAGTCATACTCTCCTGGTGGTCGCTCCCGATAGTAAGTGGAGTCTTAAACTTATCTCCCTGGGGCCTATTCTTGTATGGATTCGGCTTTCTGACAAGGTTTCCCTCAATGCCATATTTCTCCTCGAACACCTTGGAACCAATCAAAGATCTACGGCCCCAAATGACTTTGGTCTCCACTTCAGTCTGGGGGTGGTTGAGACATTGAATGATGTTTCTAGTAGTATTTAAAGAATCATGCACCTCTGGCGTAGGACCTTCATGCAAGTGTGCTTTTTCCCTAGCCTTCTCAAGATTTTTTATTTCCTTACTACTAGGGAAGTCATACTCCAGCTCAGTTCATAACCTATCCTCAATAGCAAGAACAGTCTCCCAGATACGAAGCCAAAACCAATCGATGTAAGCATCCAATAACAAAGGTGGATTATGGGCTATACGGTCAAACAAGCATAGATGGAACGATGTTTGTGGGGATAGGTTCCCCAACCTTGGAAATTGTCTGAATCATAGCAATGAAAGTTATTACATAGCAAAAGAAATGTTGTAAGATGCTAGGATAATCTAGGTATAGCTAAACTGGTAAAAAATCTGGCAAGTAATGTGGAAAGGGGAAGAGTGCAGGCCAAAAAGACATACACAGTGATATCCAGGGGTCTGCAAAATGGGTCTGTGGGTCCTCCACCACTGCAATACCAACAAATGTCTCTGGAATCTTTGGCACAGAAGATTGAGTTCAAGAATCGATCCCGAAGTGACTCTCAAACAATAATGAAGGGGACCTAACGAAGTGAGATAAGTATCTCATCCCTTTCGGCTCAGCTACAATGTGCATATGATCTAAGAGAGAAATATATAGAAGTAAAGGGCTACCTTTAAACTCAAAGCTAGGATCTTGATGCACCTCGGTAATGGCATTGATAGTTTCCACAATGACCACATGAGTCAGGATGTCTGTTAGTTGCTCATCGCAACACTTTGGTTAGGATGTCTGTTAGTTGCTCATCGGTTATTTCACTACCCGTAATGGTGAGGAATTTGGCGGTAAGACATAAGGCCAGGGCCACAATTATCCCGTTGGTGTGTATTTTTTCATACTCATCCGGTTTTTTTAAAAGGTACTCCATAACAGAAGAAAAACGAATATGGGCACCTCGGATGAAACATTTTACACGCTCCATGGTGATCTCAAGAAGATGCATAAGAGGTGCGTGATATTCATCTCGAATGATGGGCACGACAATAGGTAATTCTATCTTGAATTATCTGAAGATCCATCATGTGAAATTCCTCATATCTTGAATAGAGTTTGTCAAGGCTAAATCGAAGAACATGATCCTTGGGTCCCAAAACTTACCAGCCACATGTAATATGTCCTCATGAATGAACACGGAACATAAGCTCATGATGGCTTCCAGTAAAAAAAACGGCCATCAAGGTTGATGAGTTTGACTTCGTTGAAAGAATTAGTAGAAGAACAAAATTGGGGTACAAAAGCTGTCTGATCGCCTTCGATTTCAGCCATTGGAATTTTCTTATGAAAATAATGGCCTTTGGGTGGCACATTTATAATGGTTCAGTCCCGATATCAAGAGGAAAAGAACTCAAACTGTGTAGGGTTTAAAGGCTAAATTTCAGTAGAAGAAGTTGGACAGTTGTCAACCATACATGACGGTAACATTGCAACAAAATTTTTTGGCAGATAGCGGCGGAAAAGAGACCTCCTGATCAACCGACTGGTAATGCTCAGACAAAACCATCCAATAATCTCACGCAAAAAATTACGCCATGTAGTTAGCTAGCCGATTTTCACCTAGACAAAAAAAAAATTGCAAGAGGTTGCTTGTTTTGCGCATATCCCTGTACGTATTTTCAAAACAAATTCAAACTTCAATTTTGCTCACAATCCTTTCTATTTTGTGCTTTGCATAGCATGTGCATGTATATCTTTGTTTTTATGCAACATAAGGCATTTAACATAAAAATAGTATACAAGTCTAAAAATAATAAATGGTTTCCTAGGCTATACTTCTAAGCCTATAGCCCTATCTCCCTCTCCTTGCCCTTTTGACGCGTGGCTCATACTCCATTGAATTGGAGGTGTCCTAGGCCAAAAAGTCGTAGTCATCCACGCCAAGCCATCAATCTCCTGGATTTCATTGGAATCAGACTCAGAGAAGACTCACGTCGAGCTCGACTCTCTAATCTGGACACCCGTAGGGCAATGAGGGGGTGTTGACACGCTTTTCTTCCTAAGGAGTAAATGTCATATTCTCTTTGCCTTTTCTAGATGTGGTAGTTGTAGCCTTCCTTTTTCAAGCTAATAGGACCATGGCATGTCTTTGGATTTGAGACTAAAAATGTCAGGTAAGTCCTCCAGTTGCCCACATCGTAGACCCCCCAATGACTTGTGCTATCAATCCCCCACCTGATCATGGTGTAGACACTCTATTTACTCCAATTGTGATGTCTTAGAGAGCTGAGTGTTTGCGAAAAAACCATCTCTTTTGAGTTATGAATCTTCTTGTATGCTTCCTTCAGCTTCTTGCGCAGAACCTTCCAATCATAACCCACAGAGCATTAGCAAAGAGTGAGACACAAAAATTGCCAGATTACGGATATCATGGACAATTGTCGTCTTCACGCGGGCTATCTCCTTAAGCCCCAAACCTCAGCATCGGGGCCCGGTCTAGGGATCAAGGTAGTTTGGGAACCGCATCTGGCCTTTAGCATGCTCACAGTCCATAGATTGAAAAGGAATATTGCATGAGTAATCATTAGGGCTATCGTCCTTCGTGTTTCACTCTCCTCCTTTTGAAATCGGCAGCTCGATACACGCTTGATCTTTCAAAGAGGCACCAAATCTACCTTGGTATACATCCTATAGGGCCAAGGGTCAATTAGGCAAGAAGGAGTAGGAACCGCTACCCTCTTCAGTAGTTGCTCCCGAGTTTTGCGGTCTAGCACGCCTGGACAATATACTTCTAAAGGCAGGCTGTTCGGGATAGGAGGCTACCAATAGTGCCAAACTCCTTGTAAGCTATAACTCCTTAAAATAACGAGCCTCGGTCTGCCATTTTTGTGATCATACCCTGATACACTAGATAGGAGAAAGCCTGAGCAAGACGCTACAAAGGAAAGTGCAATGCGAGAAGCTAGGAGAATTATTGGTCTTTGAGTGTAATTTTTAACACACTCGTGGTAGACTTTGATAGCTTGTGTTCTCTCCCTCTAGGTCTACTGGCACATCGTCGGCTCCACATCCTTGGATTTCTCACTCAAAGTCGGTGGGGGTAGCCACATAATCTCATAGGCCCACACCTGTAGATTTCGTGGTCTTTTCCATATTTCTACTACAAAACTGCATCGTTTCCAGTGATGTTCGATCCTGAGTGAGCTCCCTCACTGAGAGGCTTTGTAGATACTCTATTTTTAAAAAAAATTATTTTATACGTACTTATTAATTACTAATGCCCGAAAATTAAGTCCAAAACACTACCGCCACCTTAATAACCCTTCCACAACCGGCATTGCCACCCTTTACCATGTCTACTCACACCTGCCCAAATGCACTTACACAAGACACACAAACACAAAACCTAAGCTCGCATGACCCTCTCCTTTCAACCACTAGCATTCCTCACCCCTTACCATATCCACCCAACCACACACGCCCAGCACACACAGAAACATAAACACATGCCTAGCAGACAAAAAAACATAAACGCATGCTACAGGCCCGTGCACACACCCCACGGTCATGACCCCTCCATCAATTACTGGCAAAACCCACCCCTTACCGTATCCACCTGCACAGATACACACACAGCACATACTAGATGTACACGCACACGTACATAGCCCTAAAGACACAGCCCCCCTTCCCCCACCCCCCATGACACTCACCCCAACCTACTCGGTGGCTGTGGTGGCATCGATTTTGATGACCTTGGTGGTGTTGGCAGCCATTCCAGGGAGTGTTGGTGGCAATTATGTGGCTATGGTGGGCTTTAGTGGATGAATCGATAAGGGTTATGGGACTATTTGCAATTGGTTTGTGGCAGTGGGCCTGTGTGTTAATGTTGGTGGTGGGTGACGAGGGAGGGTGGGTGGGTTTGTTTTTGGACGATGGTGGTAGTGGCGACTAGTGGAGATTGGTGGTGAGTAAAGGGGATGGTGGGTCGGTAGCAAGCGTGATGTTGGCGATGGTGGGATAATGGAAAAGGGAGTTGGGACTATATATTTGTATTTTCTAAGATAACTTAGGGGTGAACATTTGAAAATTGGTTAGTCGTGTAAGGCCAATTAAGTCATTTTAATAAGACATTAACACCATGTGTTGGATGATCCCTTGTGCATTATCGAGTTTATCGGGTCAATTGGGAATCCATTTGACATGAAATGTGTGGTTGGTCGAGTTTACTGTTTGTATGCTCATCTTTGCTCCTGTATCATAGTTTTACACATTATGAGTTAAATGATCCCTTATGCATTATGAGTTTACTGTTACCCTAGCTTTTTTTATGTTTATGCACAAATTTTGTGTCAATTTTGTCTGATTGTTACTTACTTTGATTCAAAACATTGATTAACCTTTCATGTATTTAATCTTCCTTAGGGCCATAATGGCCATGTTGTCTATGGGCCTATTATTTGATTATGCCCTAGTTCTATGTTTCTTATTCTTAGTTAAAAAAAAATTAGTCTTCAAAGAAAAAAAGGAAAAAGATCACTGGGGCCATCCAGAACACCTATTTTGAACTGAGAAAGTGTTGAAACGAAAGAAAAATGTGGTTGAATATCTTGTTTTGCTAATTAACATGAAACTTGGTTTTAAGGGTGTCTCTCTCTCCCCAAAATTCCCCCTCCGCCGAACCTCTACGTCTCTCTGCAATTCGGTGCTCCGTCACCACCATCGGTTTCCTCCAGCTGGTGGTGACATGGTAGGCTAGTTTTCTTTCTTATTTGTGTGGTTTGTGTGAGTTTGGGGTTTTAATTTGGGATTTTTGGTTGATGCGGCGGGTGGCCTTCACCATAGGCGACAGTCCTACGATCGGTGGGTCTCTGTGATAGGCGTCGGAGCCAAGTGATGGTGAGGGTCGCTGGGTATGACTATCCAAGCTTGGCTGGTTGCTAGGCAATCGTGTGTGGGTGCTCGTGGGTCAAAGAGGATGAGTGTGGATGGTCCCTCTGTTGGGGTGTCTGTGCGTTGGTTTTAGGTCGGAGAACGCTGTAGTGGGAGCATGGTGGTTGTGGGTTGGCGAAGAAGAAATGAGTCTGGCTCAAAGGATTTTCGCTTCTAGGGTTTGCCCCCCCCCCAATTGCTTCCCCCTTCCCCCTTTGTTCTAGAAAGGTGAGTTTGGCACAATTTAGGTGGTAGCGTTGGTGCTTCGGCGTAGCTTGTGGGGGAGGTGAAAGTGGCTCTCTAGGGCTGTGGTGGTGGTGGATGTTTGGTGTAATATTGTGTGGTCGAGGGAAATTTGGTTGGTGGTGGTGGTTGGCCGGTTGCTGTTGCAGTTCAATGTTTCTTGGTGGCGGGGTAATGGACTGGTGGACGTGGCTCCGGCGAGGCAAGCAGTGCTCACCATGTGACATAGCGCAAGTCGGCGTTACGGTCTGGAAGGCGAGGCACCGGTGCGATGGCCGAAAACTGCGGAGGTTCTGGCGCCCCGTGGGTGCACGAAGATTGAGGAGGCGATGCAACATTGGGATGGGTGCCTGTGTTGGGGGATGGCAGTTGGGGTGTGGTGTTGTTTGTAGTTTATTGGCTGTTATTCTTTGGTTTTTCTTGTTCTGAGTTATGCGTTTTGTTGGTTGAAATTTATCCTAATTTTGTTTTATTTCTTTTAGAGCTTGTTTAAATTCTTTTATTTGTTTTTAGTTTCTTGTTTGTTTATTGTTTTAGTTCTATTTTAGTTTGTTTTTAGATTTTAGTGCTTGCTTCGTGGTTTCTCTAGTCCTATTAATTTTTATATTTTGCTTATTTAAGTTGTAGGTGTTACCTTTACTGTGGTTCCTATCGGGTGCGGATGTCATCCGAGTGTTGATGAACTTGTCCTATCTGGACACGATGTAACCGTCTTTATATCAATGGTAGGGTTCTTAACTTTTTTCCAAAAAAAAAACTTGGTTTATTATTTTTTTCCCCTAAAAATGACTGGCTTCTCTTACCCCGTGAGACTCAAAATTTGTTTTTTTTTTCTATTTCTGCAATCAAATATACGTAGTAAAATGTAAGTACCGACTGTATCAATTTGGGTTATTTACATTGGTACCCTAAATTGTTAATAGAAGAAATGAATTTTCTTTCTATGTCCAACCTGAACTCCTACACATTTTATATACAATTTCCTAAAATAAAAAATGTTTCATGAACAACCATTCTTCGTAAACTCATTACTATGGTTATCCAATTTAGCAGAAAAATATTCAATAATGTGAGAAAGCTGAAGATGCTCATCTTGGATGAAAGACCTAGCCCACTCATTGCTAACTTCCAACAAACTCCTAAGGGATAGGATATAGCCATTAAAATGACCAGAACAACAATGGGTAAATTGGCAGGGACATCTACCAAGAAAAAGTTCCTCATACATAGGTCAAAACTCGTCCAAGCCAAATCAAAATACATGATCCTCAGGATCCAAAAATTTGCATGCGGCTCTGAGAATATCTTCATGAAGAACCATCATTCGCAAACTCATTACCAATTCAAATTGAAACGCCCATCAAGATGAATAAGCTCGACCTTACTAAAGGAATCAAGAAAGGCTCATCATTAGAGCTCGAAGATCGTACGATTGTCTTCTGATACCATTGGGAGTTTGTCTGAGAGAATGTAAGCCGAATGCCCCATTTGAAGATGAGCCCCGATTACGTAAGGAGGGAGCCTAAACTATATAGAGAAAGTACTCAAAAATTAATAAGATCAGAAAAACTTATCAGACAAAATGGACAGTTTTTGACAAACAGACAGATTTACCCTTTGTTTTGAATATTTTTTGGAAGTTGATTTCTCTGACCAATCATCCGGTTTTATCAGAAAAATTGATTTTTACTTCTGACCAACTGTCCGGTTTTACCAAAAATGTGGATTTTTTCTTTTTAACCAACTGTCTGGTTTTACCATAAAATGGATTTTTGCTTCTGACCAACCGTTCGGTTTTACCAGAAAATGGACTTTTCTTGTGATCAACTGTCCAGTTTTACGCAAAAAAATATATTTTACTTATAACCAACCGATCGGTTTTAGGCTTGCAAGCAAAAAACTACATAATCATCATTGATCAACTGGCTGGTTAGTCAGTGCTTATGATTTTTTGTAGAGTTTGCCCCTTTCAAGGACAAACCCTGTTTCTGTTCTTAATCCATTCCTATTCCAATTCCAACCATGTTTCTGCCCAATCTCTTTTCTTTTTGTGCAAGTGTGTGTGCATGCATCAAAGTCAGACATTGACATAATAGTGTCCTAATAAAAAATTCTACTAAGAAGAAAAAGAGAGATGTTCATTACAATGGAGTTTGATGAAGTGAGTCCATAGTGAACTCTCAATCCTACTCTAAGCTAAGTCAAATCAAGCATCAGTCCTAGTCCTTCTGAGGTTTCTTAAGGCTAGGCTCATCCTCCTTGTCGGATTCCCAAGGGTTCGTCGTCTCGTTCAACCTCATAGTCCTCGTCCTTGGGGTCAGGAGATGTCTCAACTGCCATTTGGCGGTAAGACATAAGCCCGGGGTCGCAATTATCATGTTCTTCTATATTTTGTCATACTCTTCTAGTTTGTCTAAAAGGTACTCCATAACAGAAGGAAAAAGAATATGGCACCTCGGATGAAAGATTTTGCACGCTTCATGGTGATCTCGAGAAGACGCATGATTAGTGATTGATATTCGTCTCAAATGATGGGCACGACAACAGGTAATTCGATCTGAAGATCCGTCAAGGCTAAAAGTTCCTCATATGTTATGTAGAGTTCGTCAAGACTAAATCGAAGAACGTGATCCTTGGGCCCCAGAACTTACTAGCCACATGGAATATGACCTCATCAATGAACATAGAATGCAAGCTCATGATGGCTTTCAGTCAAAAACGGCCATCAAGGTGGATAAGTTTGACTTTGTTAAAAGAATTGGCAAACGAAAAAAAATGGACTACAAAAGCCGCCTTCAGTTTTATCCATTGAAATTTGCTTACGAAAGAATAGCCTTTGGGTGGATTATTTATAATGGTTTAGTCCTGATACCAAGAGAAAAAGAACTCAAACTATGTAGGGTCTAAAAGCAAAATTTTAGTCGAGCCGGACGGTTTTCGACTAAACAGGCTACTAATATTGCAATAAAAACTTCCGGCAGATGGCTGCGGAAAAGAGACCTCCTGTTCAATCGGCAGGTAATGCTTAGATAAAATCATCCAATAATCTCACGCAAAAAATATGCCATCTAGTCAGCTGGCCGATTTTCATTTAGACAAAAAAATTTGCAAGAGCTTGCTTGTTTTGCCCACATCCCTGTACCTATTTTTAAAACCGATTCAAACTCCAACTTTATTCTCACAATCCTTTCTGTTATGTGCTTTGTATACCATATTTATTGTGCTTGTGCGTGTATATCTATCTTTTTATGCTACATAAGCCATTAAAAACAAAAAAAATCTATATGAAAATAGTACTTCTTTAGACAATAAAGGTTTGCTTGCTACAAGTCAGAAAAGAATGAATGAATTCTGAGGCTATCCTAAGCCTATATATAGCCCTATCTCCCTCGCCTTGTCCTTTTCGCGCGCGGCTCGTACTCCATTGAACTAGAGGTATCCTAGGCCAAAAAGACATAATCATCCTCGCCCAAGCCACTGGTCTCCTAAATCTCATTGGAATCGGACTCAAAGGAGATTCACGAGCTTGGCTCTCTAATATGGACACCCTTAGGGCGATGAAGAAGTGCCGACATGCTTTACTTCCTAACGAGTAGATATCATATTCTCTTTACCTTTTCTGGACGCGGGAGTCGTAGCCTTCCCTTTGTCGACCTTTTGGGACCACAGCACGTCCCTGGCTCTGAGACTAAAAACGTGGGCGTATGTCCTCCAATTGCCAGCGTACCGGACCTGCCAGTCAGTTCCGCTATCGATCCCCCATTCGATCATGGTTTAGACGCTCCATCCACTCCAACTGTGATGTCCTGGCGAGCTGAGTGTTCGCCGAGAGACCATCTCCTTCAGGGTATGAATCTTCTTGTATGCTCCCCTCAACTTCTAGTCTGGAACCTGCCAATGTTAACATACAGAGCATTAGTAAGGGTGAGACACAAAAACTGCCAGATTTTAGAGATATAGACTAAATTACCGTCTTCATGCGGGCTATCTCCTTAAGCCTGAACACCTCAGCATTGAGGCCTTGTCTAGGGATTAAGTTAGTCTTTAGAATTGCATCTGGTTGGAACATGCTCACGGTCCATAGAGGAAAAGGAATACCATACGAGTAATCATCAGTGCTCTCATCCTTCGTGTCTCGCTCTCTTCCCTTCGGAACTAACGGCTCGGTGCATGCTCGAAACCTACCTCGATAAACATCCTATAAAAATAAGGCCGAGGGTCAGTCGGGCAAGAAAGAGTAGCAACCATTACCCTCTTTAGCAGCTGCTCTCGAGTCTTGCTATCTAACGTGCCCGGACGATATACTTCATGTTACGAAATCGCTCTAGATAAATATGTATAGAACACGATAACCAAATAAGAGAGCACAAGAAAACTGAGAGAACTCAAATCCGCTTTGCACAAGTCAGATTTACAACACTCTCTCACATGTATCTCTCAATTGTTTTCCTACTCAAATAAGGACTCTTCTTTCTTTCTTTTCGACTCAAAGAAAGAATGTCATCGCTTTCTTTCATACTCAAAGAAAGACTCTCTTCTCTTAAACACAATACAAGACACCTTACTTATACTTAGAGATAAGCATTGATCTTCTCTCTCCAAGCAATGTGGGACAA
This sequence comes from Escallonia rubra, assembly GCA_033065855.1. Classification (NCBI taxonomy): domain Eukaryota; kingdom Viridiplantae; phylum Streptophyta; class Magnoliopsida; order Escalloniales; family Escalloniaceae; genus Escallonia; species Escallonia rubra. The sequence continues at coordinate 384,551 of JAVXUO010002637.1, read as the reverse complement.
GATGTCTTATATACTAAGTGCCAAGTTGCAACTTTCTTTGAGTAACCGATGTGGGACATATATACAAGACATATATCAACAATCTCCACCTTGGCTTGTATTAACAAACCAATCCATGAGGAAAGTGTAATATGCCTTCAGTACCTTCTTCAGGTACTCCACCTTGCATCCCTTTTAAAGGTAGGGATACACTCCACCTTGAACTCAACAAGAAAGAAGATGAATCAAGCTCAAGCAATGCTTGAACTTTTCTGTCGTGACTTTCTTCGTGAGCATATCAGCAGCGTTGTCATTAGCCTCATCTTTCGCTCACCGTAGCATAGCGTCGATCCCTTGCCCAACTGTAACACAATAATTCTCTTACGTACGTCAGCCCCATCCTTGGACACCAACGGGATCATCCACTCCGGTTGGCTTCTTTACCCGCCATCATCATCACCCCACAATATGGATTGAGCGTAGTGCTCGACTTCTCCATGAAGTCCATCCCAAGCACCACCCCAAGCTCATCCATGTCGATGATGTTGAAGTCGGCCTTCCATGTCCATCCGTCGATCCTTAAATTGACGCTCTTGACGAATCCCTTCGTCGGTTGCTCCTCGGCATTCACGGCTGTGAACCAATTCCCATCCTTAGTTAGTTTTAGCCCAAGCCACTCGGCAACCCTCGGACTCATGAAGTTATGGGTAGCCCTGGTATCCACAAGCGCTTCTTGAGTCTTCCCGGCAACATCCACCGTTGCGTAGAGCAAGCCTTTTTTCTTCTTGCTCTTCTTCTTCTTGGCAGTTTCGTCCTTTGACTTTTGCACGAACGCATTGACCATCTGCAATGCCCCCATGTGTACCTCCACATCGCTGTTGGAAGAATTCCCCTTGCTGCCTTTGTGCTTCTCGAGGAACGCAATCATCTTCCCCTTGTGTGGGCAATCCCTTCTATAATGTGGACCTGCACAGTAGAAGCATCCTCCTCTAGGCCCCACATGAGCCTTATGGTCACAAAAGTCACCCCGCTTGCAACTTCCCTCGTGCTTCTTCTCCTCATTGTGATGGCGGCAACGTCTCTTGTCCCCACTCCGCTCATCATCGGTTGCCTTGGGTAAGCCACTCTTCGACCTACCATCTCCCCCATCTTTGGCACGCTCATGCCTTGGAGATCTCAGCCTCTCACCTTTCTTGAAGTCTTCCAACCTCTCGACAATCGCCATGACAGAAGTCAAGTCGTGAGGTTCCTTTCGCCGTAACTCTGTGGCAACCCACTGCTGCAACCTGTCAACGAAGAAGCATAGTCGTTGCCTCTCGGACGTCTCTGGTATTTCGAGCATCAAAGCCAAATACTCCTTCACATACTCGCGGATGCTTCCCTTCTGCCTCAGCCGTCGAAGGTTGATCATCGCCATATCTTTGGTGCTCTCTGGATAGAACTGCCTTTGTAGTTCACTCTTGAACTTCTCCCACGTTTTGACGTCGCACCCATCCGTGTAGCGACGCCTCCACCATGAGGCAGTTGTATCTGTAAGGTGCATGACCGCCGTATGCACCTTCTCCTCATCGTCGTCGATGTCAAGGGCTTCAAGGTACCGCTCTAAGTGCCAAAAGAAGTTATACACCTACCTCGCCTCTCTCGTTCCATCGTACGATCTCGGCTCCGGCATTTTCTTTTGCCTTAGCTGCACCGCGATACACCCCTGCCTCGTACCTCTTCTAAGCTCCTTCTTACAAGCAGCTAGCTCTTCTTGGAGCTCCTTGACTTGTCCCTTGAGATCCTTGTGCCGTTGCACCTCCCACTTGGTGAAATGGGCGACCCTCTCCTCGATCAAGTCATCTAGCTCCTCTGCGAACACATCGACTTTTCGTTCCAGCACAGTTAATCGACTATCTACCTCCAAGTCATCTAATCTATTAAAGATTAGCTCCACCTGACTTGCGACAGTTTGCTGCACCTTCTCCTCCTCGTCGATGTCGAGGGCTTCAAAGTACCGTTCCAAGTGCCAAAAGAAGTTATCAACCTGCCTTGCCTCTCTCGTTCCATCGTACGATCTCGGCTCCGGCATTTTCTTTTGCCTTGGCTGCACCACGATACACCCGTGCCTCGTAGCTCTTGTAAGCTCCTTCTTACAAGCAGCTAGTTCTTCTTGGAGCTCCGTGACTTGTCCCTTGAGATCCTTGTGCCGTTGCACCTCCTACTTGGTGAAATGGGTGACCCTCTCCTCGATCAATTCATCTAGCTCCTCTCGGAACACATCGACTTTCTGTTCCAGCACAGTTAATCGACTGTCTACCTCCAAGTCATCTAATCTATTGAAGATTAGCTCCACTTGACTTGCGACAGTCCGCTGCAAGCGCTTTCCAAGTGCCTCGAGCTCGCTCTTCATGCATGCTTCGGCATCCCCTATCGTACCACTCCAATCCTTCACCGTACTCTACCATATGCCAAAATTCGTCTTCCATCGAATTGTCACAGGCATACTTCATGGTCGTGTTGTTCTACATATTTATCCTCTCAAATCGATTTCAATTTTGCCCAAAAAAAAACCTGGAAGCTCTTGATACCAGTTGTTACGAAATCGCTCTAGATAATTATGTATAGAACACGATAACCAAATAAAAGAGCACAAGAAAACTGAGAGAACTCAAATTTGCTTTGCACAAGTCAGATTTACAACACTCCCTCACATGTATCTCTCAATTGTTTTCCTACTCAAAGAAGGACTCTTCTTTCTTTCTTTTCTACTCAAAGAAAGACTTTCATCTCTTTCTTTCCTACTCAAAGAAAGACTCTCTTCTCTTAAACACAATGTAAGACACCTTACTTATACTTGGAGATAAGTAGTGATCTTCTCTCTCCAAGCAATGTGGGACAAGAGGTCTTACATACTAAGTGTCAAGTTACAACTTTCTTTGAGTAACCGATGTGGGACATAAATATAAGACATATATCAACACTTCAAAAGGTGGGCTGTTCGGGATCCGAGGCTACCAATAGGGCCTAACTCCTTATAAGCGTAGCTCCTTGACATAGCGCGCCTTGATCTGCCATTTTTGTGATCATACCCTGAGACACCAGATAGGAGAAGGCATGAGTAAGACGCTATAAAGGAAAGTGCAATGCGAGAATCTAGTATAATTATTGGTTGCCGGGTAAGGCTGTATACGAACCGAGTTCGAGCCGAACAGGGGTGTGTTCGAACTCGGTTCGTATAATTTCAGGGGTGTTTGAGCTCGGCTCGTGTTCGTTTAGGAGCCAGACATGGGTGTTTGAACTCGGCTCGAGTTCGTCAACGCACAACTCAGGCTCGACTCGGCTCGTTCGTCTAAAGAGAGAAACTGAATCGACAATAAAAAAAATGGCCGGAAAAACAACCGGAGAAAAAGATGAAGACGTATGGCCGGAAAAAAGACCGAAGAAGAAGATGAAGACTTGGAGTCGTAAAATATCCCACATCTGATCCAGATCTGATCGGAAGATGCCAGATCTGTGTGGAGGAGCATCTGCGTTTGTGGGGCTTTGGCCTGACTTGGCAGAGGTCTAGCCGGCGATGTGGGCGATGATTTGGCCGGCGGTGTGCTTGTGTGATGAGAGAGAGAGAGAGCAGAGGGTGTTCGACGACCGTTCGATCGTCTGAGAGAAGGCCGTAGCGGGGGGATGATCTGGCCTGCAGCGTGGGCGGTGGTCTGACAAGCGGTGTGGCCGGTGGTCTGGCCAGCGGTGTGGCCGGTGGTCTGGCCGGCGATGTGCCTGTATGAAGACGACGAGTATTGGCCGGCGGTGTGGGTTTTTGTTGAGTCTCTGTCTAATGAGATGAAGAAAATGAACTTTGAGAGAAAGAGAGAGGAAGCATGGGTGATCCACATGCTTCCACGTCTCAACAGAAGTAGATATTTTTTGTAGGTTTATAATATATATTATATTTTTTTAATGAATAAATGAACCGATGTTCGTTTATAAGGCTCGGCTCGTGTTCGGCTCGTTAAGTAAACAAGCCCTCTTGTTCACGAACATAAATAAACAAACATCATTATGTTCAAACTCAGTTCGTTTAATAAACGAGCTCTAAAATTGTGTTCGTGTTCGGTTCACTTATTATATGAACGAACATGAACGAGTTTTTGAGAGAACGAACATCGAGCTGTTCGTGAACAACTCTGTTCATTTACAGTCCTATTGCCGGGTATAATTGTTCATAGACTGCAGTACACTTCGACAGATAAGCTTGTGTGCTCTCCCTCCAGTTCCATCAACACATCGTCGGCTCCATACCATTGGAATGCTCACTCAAACCCAATGGGCATAGCCACAAAATCTCAACTGGCGCACACTTGTAGATTTGGTGGGTTTTTCCGTTTTTTTGCTACAAAAATGCATTGTTTTTGTTGATGTTCACTCATGAGTGAGCTCCCACACCGAAAGGCTCTATAGATGCGATGCCCCATTTGTGTAAATTTATTTCATATGTACTTATTAGTCATTAATGCCTGAAAATTAAGTCCAAACCACTGTCGTCGCCTTCAGAACCCTTTCACCACCGGCGTTGCCACCACTTACCCATCTACCTATATCGGAACAAATGCACACACGCAAGACACACAAACACAAAACCAAGCACACACGACCCTCCCCCCTTAAGCCATCGGCGCTCCCCACCCCTTACCATATCCACCCACCCACAAACGCCGAGCACATACAGAAACATAAACACACGGCCACACACAGAAACATAAACACACGCCCAGCACACACAGAAACATAGGCGCACGCCTACACACATTCAGCCTACAGAAACATAAATGCACGCCTATAGACCCGTGCGCGCAGCCCACGGTCATGACCCCTCCTTCAATTAGTGGCAAAACCCACCCCTTACCCAATCCACCTGCACACACACGGCACATATAGGATATACACGCACACGTATGTAGCCCCAAAAAAGACACACACTACAGTCACGAGACCCCCTCCGCCCCCCCCCCCCCCCCCCCCCCCCACCCCACACACCCGACACTCACCTCCACCTACTCGATGGCTATGGTGGAGTCGATTTCGACGACTTTGCTGGTGTTAGCAGCGATTCCACGGACTGGTGGTGGCATTTCTGTGGCTGTGGTGGGCTTTGGGTTTTGTTGGTGGGGGAAGAATCGACAGGGGTGGCGGGACTATTTGCGATTGGTTTGTAGCGGTGGGCCTGTGTGTCAATGTTGGTGGTGGGTAGCGAGGGAGGGTCAGTGGGTTTGTTTTTTGGAAGATGGTGGTAGTGGCGGCTAGTGGAGATTGGTGGTAAGTGAAGGGGAAGGTGGGTGGGTGGCGAGCATGATGTTGGCGGTGGTGGGATAATGGAGAAGGGAGGTGGGCTGCAGGTGGTTGGAGTTGGGACTATTTGTATTTTCTTCAGAGAACTTAGGGGTTACATTTGAAAATCGGTTAGACGTGCAAAGGCAATTAAGTCATTTTAAAAAAACTATAAACATTAACACCGTGTATTAGTGATCCCTTGTGCGTTATCGAGTTTATCGGGTCAATTGAGGAATCCGTTTGACATGAAATGTGTGGGTTGATCGAGTTTACTGTTTGTATGCTCGTCTTTGCTCCAGTATCGTAATTTTACACACTGTGTATTGGATGATCCCTTATGCGTTATTTTGAAGATTTTGGTAAGGATCTTTGCCCTAGCTTTTTTTTATGTTTATGTGCAAATTTTGTGTCAATAATGTCCGATTGTTACTTACTTTGTTTGGTGGTTAACCCTCTAATGTATTTAATCTTCCTTAGGGCCATAATGGCCATATCGTCTATTGGCCTATCGTTCGATTATGCCCTAGTTCTATGTTTCTTATTCTTATTTAAGGAAATTTTAGTCTAAAAATAAAATATATATCACTAGCTAGGGCCATCCAAGGCACCTATTTTGAATCGAGAAAGTGTTGAAACGAAAGAAAACTATGGTTGAATCTCTTTGTTTTGCTAATTAACATTTAAGAAACTTGGTTTATTTTTTTTTTTCTGAAAATGATTGGCTTCTCTTACCCTGTGAGATTCAAAATTTGTTTTTCTCTTTTTTACTTTTTCCGCAATTAAATATACATAGTAAAATGTGAGTACCTACTGTATCAATCTGGGGTATTTACGTTGGTACCATAAATTGTTAATAGAAGAAACGGATTTTCTTTCTATGTCCAAGCTGAAATCCTACACATTTTATATACAAATTCTTAAAATAAGAAACGTGCTTTCCTGTTGTCTTTTTCTTTTTAAATGCAAGTGTGTCAGTTGCAAAATTTGATAATATACACCTAGATCGCATCATTAAAAATATAACCAGTCACAATCAAATGGTATGGTCACAAAGTGGACCAGCACGTTAGTTTACCTTGACCAAATTGGCAAACACAGATGAATACGCCAGTTGTTGGACTTCTATTCTAATCACCGGTTCAAAATGAGGCATCTCTGCAAACTTTTATCATCTTTATAGAGAGCTAACGATGTAACTGCATATTTTTTTATCAACATTTTGTCAGCGCACCCGTATAAAGACTTAATTGGTTACAACATTTTTGCTCTGAGCTAATTGCCACCGTCCAGAATATCGGACAAGTTTTGGATAAGTTTTATTAACGTTGAATGCAAGTTTTACTCCGTATTCGTATCAGGACCGTCTTTGAGGTTACAATGTGATCAACAGCTTAGGTCCCGTTTGACAGAAAAAAAAATTTTACTTTTTTTTTTTTTTAGTTTTGTAAACTGGAAAAAATAAGCGCGTTTGGCGGACAGTTTTGGTTTTTTTTTTTTTCCAGTTTAAAAAACCAGAGCTGTTTTTTAAAACTCCAAAAATGAGTTTTGGTTTTCAGTTTTGGTTTTTATTTTGAGTCAACCACCACCGCCCACTGCCACTGTCGACGACCGCCGGCCACCACCACCGTCGGCCACTGCAACGCCCCACCACCGCCACCGCAAATCACCACCAAAGAAAAAAATCAAAATAAAAACTGGGTAATCAAACAAAAAAAAAAAAAATATTTTGATTATCAAACACCCACCAGCTTTTGTAAAAAAAAAAATTAAGTAAACTGGTTTTGATTTTTGTTTTTTTGAAACAGAAAACTAAAACTGAAAGTGTTGTCAAATGGAGCCAAGTTATTCATTTTATCCTTTAAATCCATTTCCATCACAAGCATAAGTAGTTTTGAAAGCTTTGTATCCGGTTAATCATCATAACCCCATGTATACTGTCATTTGCACAAGTTCAATAATATGTTTGCCAAGTCTCGTATGATTTTTGCCATATTAGTATGTCGTTAGGTTGCTGCACGATTATATTGTAGGAAGCAAATAACTACCGACTGAAGCGGTGTTCGTCCTTACTTTTGCAGGCAGGGCAACATTTCATATCTCCAAGTGTTGCTCAATTACATTAGCAACAAGTTAATTGTTAATGTAATTGAGCAAATTAATGAGAATGTCCACCAAAAAAATAACCGAAACAAAATTCTAACTAAAAAAAAGTTAAGCAATATGTTAAAATAATTGTTTTCCCTACCAACAAAAGATAACAAAGACGAAGTATCTCAGATGAAACATCGTATTTGGACCTTGTGTTCGTGTTTAGTACGCAAATAAAATCCACACTTCGGATGTCCCACAAAGATTTAAACATGTGATCCTTAGTAAATTAAATACGAAAGATTGTAAAAGGAAGTTTCTTTTGACCGGGTAAAAATGAATACCGTTCGCTTTCCTGGCTCATCTATTGTTGTTGATGGTGCTTAAAGTCCCACATGTAAGAATTTTCTCTTTCTCTTGAGCTTATCATTATGATAATTTGAATGCTTAATGGACGAGATTCGAGCAATCGTTGTTTTAAAGGAGGATCAGATTGGACCATTAAGTTGTGTTACTTCAATGCGTGTGATCGCGCTATACATTGTGTGTTTTTTGTTATGTGTTGGAGCAATATGAATATGCCATCTAACTAACAACAAAAGGAATTGGACCCTAGTCTCGCGTAACGAGTTATAGTCTCCTCGTTATACTAAGTACTAGATTAGAGAATTAGTGACTAGAAGATTTTTTCCCAAACGGGTTTGCTGTACCTTTTAAGAATCTAACAGATTACTGGTATGTCTTCAACTCTTCACATTGTGATTGCACGCTTATAATTGAGATATGTTTGATGCATAAACTCTATAACACGTGATATTAATTACAACTTTCTTGTTATGGATCATAGGATATGAATAAGCAGTAAATGTACATGTTTTAACAGGTCATACTCATGTTAAACTCCCTCCATATCAAAAATAATAATCATATTTTCTTTTTGGGTTGTCCGAAAAAATTAATCAATTTTTAAATTAAGAAAGATTATATTGGTATTTTTTCATGTTTCCTCTTTGTACACCTTTTTTCATTTCTCTCTCTACATTTAATCTTCACCAACTCATTTTCTCTCTCCTCAACCCACTTTCTTTCTCTCCCTTTCTTTCTCTTATGGTAGAATGGAAAATTGATATACTATCAACAATATGAGCCTCATGGGGTTTACCTTTGTGATTTTTAATGATCCATGTTGATGGACTTCTTGATTACTTTGGATCAACTAACCATATACTATCAACATGAACAAAATTCCTTATGCATAATTTGCCTAGAGTTCGAATCGCGTCTTCTTTATTTCCCGATAAGTTGATTTGTAGTATACATGAATAAAAGTACTCCTAGGTCACCAAAGTGATTAGGATCTAATGAAAAGATCAAAAGGTATTTTAATTCGATCGATATACATCCAACATCTCATCTTTCACTCAATTGTAGTACATATTACGATGCAATTGTAGCACCACTATCATGAGCCTTCATCTAGTTCTGATATTTTTCTGTTTCACGCTTCTATTACATAACACTTTCGTTATATGTGTCCTTCTTTGCCACAACTGCGGCACTTTTGTCTTTTCCCAAACTGAGACTTGCCTCCAAACTACCTCTGAATTAGCCAAAGGTTCGACTGTTACTTATGCCTCTGCATTCAGTAACAAGTGCTTGCGGCTCTGTCTTCTTAATTTTCTCGTGAATAACAGAGATGAAGTACGAAGTGGGTTGTAACGCTAGGAGAGCCAACACTTTATCCTCCTCTTCAATCTTCACCTCAAAATTTTCTAATTCAGTGAATATACCAATAAAGATATTTACATGCGTCAACAAATTTAGGCCTTGGCATCGGAGACTAAAGAAGGAAGCTTTTTGTTGTGGACACATTCCTTCATCTGCAATGCTTACAGCTTTCTTTTCAAATAAAGTTTCTATGTCATGTTTTTCGCCATGTACAAGTTTTTCGCTTCCTCCGAATTTAAAAGGCCTTGTCAACATCATTCACGTTGTTCAAAATTGTTGGCAGATCGGAGGCTGGCCGCGTCCATCTACTCCCTTATGTACTCGACAGTGTGCGCTGGCTGCTGCTGTGCTAGGACTATAAGGAAATAAAGTTGCGCCTTTACTAATAGCAATTTCTTTTAGTGGAGTGGTAAACGCTTGATCCTAACAATTGGTATTAGAGCCTCGGCTCTTGATATATTGGATAAAGCCAAGAGAGTCAATCGATCATGGCTTACGTTGGAGGAATGGAGGGTAGTTCTACCACTAGGCCTCCATTGTTTAATGGGACCAATTATAGTGTGTGGAAAGTTAAGATAAAAATCTACTTAGAGTCTCAAGACTATGAGATGTGGGATATTGTTGAGAATGGCCCATTCGTTCCAACAAAGGTGGTTGACAAGGTTGAGGAGCCTGAATCCAAATCGGATTATAGTGATCATGATAAGAAGATGATTTGTATGAATGCTAGAGCGAAAAATTGTCTTGTGTGTGCTTTAGACACTAATGAGCTCAATAGAGTCATTATGTGTAATTCCGCTAAGAGTATTTGGAACACTCTACAAGTTACGCATGAAGGAACTTCACTTCTTAGTGATTCCAAGATGAACTTATTGTTTAGAGATTATGAGTTATTCCATATGCTTCAAAATGAATCCGTTACGGATATGAATACTTGTTTCACTAACATTGTGAACCCTTTGACGCAATTGGGCAAGGAATTCACTAATGATGATCTCGTAAGAAAGGTGATTACGTCCTTACCAGGAGCTTGGGATGCAAAGATCACCGTCATCCAAGAATCGAAGAATCTTAATATCTTTCCTCTTGATGAATTGATGTGCTCACTAATGACGTACGAAATCCAACTCAAGACCTTTGATCAAGAGGACGTCAAGAAGAAGCCTACATCAATTGCTCTTAAAGCTTAATCTTCAAACGTTGAGTCAAGTGATGATGAAGAAGAATTTGATGAAGAAGATGTTGCAATGGCTGCAAAGAACTTCAAAAAATTCTTAGGGTTTAGAATGAATGGTGGGAGAAGACAACAAAATGCTAGCAATTAAGAGAAGCGTTGTTACAAATGCCACAGGTCGGGATACATGAAGATGGATTGTCCCATATACAAAAAGGAAAAGAAGTAAAGAAGAGATGTATTAGAAAGAGTTAAAAGGAGACAACTTTCCAAGAAAGAGAACAAAGAGAAGGAAAAAGCAATGAATGCCGAACATACTCCAACATGGAATAACTTCGATTCAAGTGATGAAGACAATGAGAAGAATGATCAAGCAAATGTGTGATTCATGGCAAATGATGAGGTAAGTTCTTCTTCCGGTAGTGATAGTGATGGTGAAAGCTTTGAAGATGCTTATGATAGCTTATATGAGGAATCCAAGAAATGTTTTAAGAAAAACATTATTTTGTCAAAAAAATCCCTTGAAGCTAATAAGCAAATAGAGAAGTTGAGAATGCAAAATAATGAGTTACATGCCAAGAATGAATGCATTTCCAACCATTTATATGTGAAACATGTGAATAATGACTTGGTTGAATTAATTGTTAACACTCATAGCTCAAAACAAATCTTTTGCAAAACTTTGGCTCTAGAAAAACAAAATGAAGATTTAAAACTTGAGATTTGTGATTTGAAAAAATGTCTTGAAAATTTTGTTGATGGTCAAAACAATTTGGATGTCATGCTTTGACGCCAAAGAATTGGCCTAAACAAATGTGGTCTTGGATAAGATCCTATGGCCGTGCCTCCTAAAAATTTTCAACAACAAGCTAGGTTGAATATTCATACAAAACAACCAAAGAACTATTGCACACCATTTACACATTGCGGTTGGTGCAACAAGAAAGGGCATATGACTAATTATTGTCTTTGTAGAATTGTTTATGTTAAAGGTAGAAAGAAAATGTGGGTTGTGAAAGGTCAAGAATACAAATGTAAGACTAACACTCAAGGACCCAAGAAAATTTGGGTACCAAAAGTCACAACATGATTTGTGTTTATAGGTATGTCTCAAAGCAAAATCTAGTAGCAAGAAGTGGATTCTTGATAGTGGATGCTCAAGACATATGACCGGCAACATATCTCTTTTCACCTCGATCGATCTTAAAGATGGAGGAAAGGTGACCTTTGGTGACAATGCTCAAGGAAAAATCAACGGTAAAGGAACTATTGGTAAGGAACCACATTCAATTGAAAATGTGTTATATGTTAAAGGTTTGAAGCATAATTTGCTAAGTATTAGTCAATTTAGTGATAAAGGTTTTAGAGTAATCTTTGAGGCTTCTCATTGTACTATACAATCCTTGAAGAATAATGAAACTATTTTGGTAGGAAGTAGAGATGACAATGTTTACTCTATACAATTAAATGATTTAGCTAATCAAGATGTTAAGTGTCTTAGTGCTATCAGTGAGACATCTTGGCTTTGGCATCGAAGACTTGGACACATGCATATCGAGCATTTTAAGGATATTTCGAGCAAAGAACTTGTGAGGGGACTCCCAAAGATCAAGTTTGAGAAAGACAAAGTATGTGATGCTTGTCAAATGGGTAAGCAAAAGAAAGTTTCTCACAAACCGAAAAAATGGTATCTACTTCTAGACCTTTGCAATTACTTCATATGGATTTGTTTGGACCAATCTCTACTACAAGTCTTGGTGGTAAATCATATTGTTTTGTTATTGTTAATGACTATTCTTGCTATACTTGGACTTTCTTTTTGGCCACCAAAGATGAATCTCTAGATATGTTCACTTCATTTACAAAACGTGTTCAAAATCAAAAAGGATATTTGATAACCTACATTCGAAGTGATCATGGTAGAGAATTTGAAAATTAAAAAATAGGAGCTTTGTGTGATGACATTGGTATATCACATCATTTTTCGGCTCCTAGAACTCCTAAAAAAAATGGTGTAGCCGAAAGAAAGAATATGTCTTTGCAAGAAGCGGCAAGAACAATGCTTAACGAATATGGTTTACCTAAGTACTTTTGGGCGGAGGCGGTCAATTGTGTTTGTTTTGTTCTTAATAGAGTTACCTTGTGAATTTTTTTGTTAAAAACCCTGTATGAGCTTTTTAATGATAAGAAACCTAAGGTGAGATTTTTTAGAGTCTTTGGATGCAAATGTTTTATTTTAAATACTAAGGATCACCTTAGCAAATTTGATTCCAAAACCTTTGAGGGTATTTTTCTTGGTTATTCTAATAATAGTATGGCATATAAGGTTTATAATAAAAGTATTTTGGTTGTAGAAGAATCCATTAATGTTACCTTTGATGAGACTAATCCTTTTCTTCGGAGGACTAACATTGTTAATGTAGATGACATGGAGAATGACTCGAGAACTTTGGACATAAGTGAAACACTGCAAGACAACCCCAAAGAAATTGATCTAGGGGAGCAACAATCAAGCTCTCAAGGGGGAGATAAGAAGCAAACAGTGATGCTTCAAACTCAGACAACTCTCAAGAATTACCAAAATATTGGACTTACAAAAAGGATCATCCAAGCGATCAAATCTTAGGCAATCCTTCGAGTGGGGTAAGAACTCGACACTCTATTCAACAACATGTTAATTTAGCTTTTCTTTCTCAAATTGAACCTAAGAACTTCTCTGAAGCTCTAAATCATGAATCTTGGATGCTTGCTATGCAAGAAGAGCTAGTTCAATTTGAAAGAAATCAAGTTTAGACCCTTGTGCCTAAACCTCAAAACTTTAGGATTATAGGCACAAAATAGATATTTAGAAACAAACTTGATGAATCTGGAGTCGTGGTTAGAAACAAGGCTAGATTAGTGGCCCAAGGTTATAACCAAGAAGAAGGAATTAATTTTGATGAGACTTATGCACCGGTAGCTAGACACCGGTAGCTAGACTTGAATCTATTAGAATGCTATTAGCTTTTGCTTGCTATAAAGATTTTAAACTCTATCAAATGGATGTCAAGAGTGCTTTTCTAAATGGTTTTATTTCGGAGGAGGTTTATGTGGCTCAACCTCCCGATTTTGAACATGAAAAATATCCAAACCATATTTTCAAGCTTAGCAAAGCTCTTTATCTTTTAAAACAAGCTCCTAGAGCTTGGTATGAAAGGCTAAGTAGTTTTCATTTAGAAAATGGTTTTTCAAGAGGAAAACTTGACACCGCTCTTTTTATAAAATCTAAGGGCATGGACGTATTGTTGGTGCAAATTTATGTTTATGATATTATATTTGGTGCTACTAATGGATCCTTGTGCGAAGAGTTTGCTTCTTGTATGAGTAAGGAGCTTGAAATGAGCATAATGGGAGAACTTGATTTCTTCCTTGGATTGCAAATCAAACAAAGCATGGATGGAATCTTTATTAACCAAGCAAAATACACCTAAGAGCTACTCAAAAGATTTGACATGGAAGAATCAAATGCTTTTGACACTCCAATGAGCTCATCATTAAAGCTTGATAAAGATGAAAAGGGTAAGGATGTTGATATTAAGCGCTATCGAGGTATGATCGGATCACTCCTTTACTTTATCGCAAGTAGACCCTTTAGTAGAGATGTCAAAGGGCCGGGCTTGGGCCGGCCCAGCCCAAGCCCATCGGGCCTACAAACGGGCCGGGCCGGGGCCGGGCCAAGAAAGGGGGGAAACGGGCCGGGCCGGGCCGGGCCGGGCCTGGCGAAGGGAATCCTAGGCCTGGTCCAGGCCCAGGCCCTAAGCCCAATATTTAGGGCCGGGCTTGGGCCGGGCCCGGGCCCTTTTTTTTTTTTTGAATTAAAAAAACTGAAAAAAACTCATATAAAGGATGAAGTATGCAACTGAAACTTATAAGTTAACCAATGTGTTGGAAATGGGAAAATGTACATCCCTGTTCTCTATAATTCCTGGAGACTTTGCTTTCTCTCGTCGTTGCAGAGCACGGTCATCTCATTTTCCACTTATATATACGTACAAGGTAGATGCATCCACCACTTCAGCAAATATCCCACTGTGGAAAAACTTTATATAATCTGAGGCTTTCATATACAACTCTCTATGTATATTGTTTCTGAGTTACAGCTCTCTAATTTTTTAGAAGTTTTCCCTCTCTTTTTCTCTGCCCAGCCTCTTTTTCCTGCTACACTAACTTGTGCACCTTTAAATGTACCATATCAGGACATAAATCGAGTCTACAAACATGAGAATGATCCATTAAAGAGCTCAAGGGGACACAACCATGTAGGTTGATTCTGCATAAAAGAAAAGGTGTCAATTCTACTTGTATTCTACCCGGACATGTATTATGTAACATGTGTTTCATCTTGTCTCTTAGAAATTCTGAATTAAGTACTTTGGAACGAAACTTTGATTTACACTGAAAAAAGAATAGGCTGAATAGTACACTCTTCAAGTTCTTGAACTAAATAGAATGCCATATGCTGGAGTTTATGCAGTAAGGTACTTATGACTATCCACAGCAATTCCCCAGCAACATGGATCCCCAGATCCTGCTAGTAAAGTAAGGCTCTACTCAAACGTATTCACAATCAACAATTCCACAGACACAGAAGAAAAAACGATGGATATTTTTAATAATATACAAGGCAAAGCATAGTTTCTCTATAACTAATCAAATCCATCATATGTTGACGTTCCCCGACCCAACTCGTCAATGATTATCAACGACTTATGAGTAGCTCCTTTCAGAATTGATGCAGTCTCCAGCATTTCTTTCAGAATTGATGCAGTCTCCAGCATTTCTTTCGGAAAATCTAGCTTTTCCGAAAAGCTAGATTTTCAAAAAAAAGTGGGGCTAAAAAAGGGCCAAAACCGGGCCAATCCGGGCCAAATCCGGGCCACCCGGGCCGGGCCATTTTCGCTGGATTTTGCGGCCTGGTCCAGGCCCAGGCCCCCTTTTTTCGGGCTTGCACTGTTCACCTTCAGGGCCGGGCCAAAACCGGGCCAAAACGGGCCGGCCCGCGGGCCGCCCGGCCCAAATGACATCTCTACCCTTTAGTGTTTGTCTATGTGCTCGATTTCAAGCGTGTCCTAAGGAATCTCATTTGATTGCAGTTAAGATAATCTTTAGATATCTTAAGGGCACTCACGATTTAATGTTATGGTTTCCTAGGAACACATCATATTTTGACCTAGTTGGTTACTCCGACGCCGACTATGCCGGTTGTAAAACCGAACGGAAAAGCACTAGTGGAGGTTGCCAATTCCTAGGACACTTTCTTGGAGTTCTAAAAAGCAAAACTCAGTTGCACTTTCCACCACCGAAGCCAAATACGTGGCGGTTGGTGCTTGTTGTGCACAAATTCTTTCGATGAAACAAACCCTATTGGATTTTGGACTCAAGTATGATCACATTCCTATCTTATGCGATAACTCTAGTGCCATTCACCTAAGCAAAAATCCCATCCAACATTCACGCACTAAGCACATAGAAATCAAACACCATTTTATCCGTGATCATGTGCAAAAAGGTGATATTGTTCTAGATTTTGTGAACACAAATCATCAACTAGCATATATCTTCACTAAACCTTTAGATTTGAAGAGGTTTACCGCTCTTAGAAGAGAACTTGGCATGTCGTCACCTATGTGACTAAATTGTTATACCTCTTGTGGTTCAACATGCAAGTTGCACTCCACATGCTTGAGCATTATTTCATATACTTATAGTATGTTTTGGTTGTTTTTCTTTCTAAATTATTGATTTTGTTGACATTCATTTAAATCTTTTTTTGTTTGAATTGATTTGCACAAACTTATATTGCAATATACATATGCATCATCATTTCAAGGCTGTTTAATTTTTTCAATGAAGTCGACTGCATTAGGAAATGCAGTCGACTGCAAAGGTCAATACAGTCGACTGCATTATGGAATGCAGTCGACTGCGTTACGGGAAAAAGGCATAAATCTGCTTCATTTCAGCAGATTCTTCACTTTCCCTCCCTTTATTCGAAAACTCTCTCTCTTCTCACACAAGGGCTCAATTTTCAAGGTTTCGACTTGAAATTGGTATGTTATTCTTCCCAAAACTTGTTTTATTACATGCTTTACACACTTTCACCAATTATCTTCACCTATATTGTCCGAAATCTATGCAAATTCGAATTATTCTCTTTTGTATTATTTCATCTGATTCACATCAATTGAGCATGCTACTACATGTGTTAACTCTTGATTCATGCTTAGGAATGTTTATTACATGTTTCTACATAGTTTAATTACATGAATTCATGCAAAAATTCATTTTTCCCCAAATTTCATCAATTAGGGTTTTCGATTGTCAAAATTTCTTCAATTAATTATGCAATTACATGTTTAATCACTTGATTCATGCTTAGTTATGTTATTTGCTAGATTATACATGGTTAATTACATTCAATTTGTCCAAAATTGGTTTTTCCCCAAACTGCATGAACTAGGGTTTATCTTCTTCAAAATTATTTAAAATTCTTGCATCTTTCGTTCGTTAAAGGCTAAATTCATGTTGCATTATCTTTCTATCATACTTTCACATGATTTAACAATTTCATAGAAAACATAATTTTTTTTCAAAAATTTTTATAAACCCTAATTTTCAAAATTTTCTTAATTAATATATACATATATACATGATTTTCACTTTCTTTGCATTTTCATACATCTTATTTTATTTCTCTTTCCAAAATTGTTAGACTGTTTCAAGAATGGCAAGAGAGAAACGTGCGTGTGCTAGTACGTCTCGATCTCAAGCCGTACCCGAGCCCAAGCCTATTGCGGTAGAGTTTGATCGCAACCGCTATAGGAACCGAGATGCATTAGACCGATTTTCCGCACAACTTTCTTCCCTGCTGGCTCTAGGTTTGCGACTGGATACTCCATTTCTTTTCAGCATAGGTGTACTCAGACACCTTCAGGATTGTCATCTAGATCGCCTCACTGATAGGAACACCATTCTATATTATCCTTATGCAATCCGCTTATTTTATGCAAATTTGACTTGGAGCATTTCCAGTGAGTCGTGTAACCTCACGTCTTATATGTCTTTGGTCGTCGTATCTCATTCTCAGTAACGTCTAGTCACTCTTCTAGACCTCCCCAATAGTGGTTTCTCATTTACATTAGAGATGATTCCTGTAGCCGGTCAATCCTATTGGTTTGACCAACCTTTTACTATCGAGTAGCAGCATCGACACCCACTTCATTGTCGACATGTTAGGGCTGCGAGCAAGCCCAACCTTTGTGACCTTCCTCCTCTCTCTTGACTATTCCATCATGTCATCGCTCATAACGTCATTCCTAGAGCCGGCGGGGTCTTTCACTCGTCTCTTACTTAGACGTCCAGCTCTTAACCTTTTTCTGCTCAGGTACACCGATTAACCTCCCTAGGGTTTTTACGCTTTATAAGGGTAAGAGAGGGAAGGGAATTAAAGGTGCAAAATAAGAAGGAAAATCTGAAGATAGGAAGAGTTAGTGACCATTTTAGCAGCCATTGATAAGGATTTTTTGGCTGAACATTTGGAAGAATTCGGTAAGTGTAAGCTTGGCCGAATTTAGTTAATTTCATAGATTTTGGGTGAGATTAGGAAATGAATTTCAAGATAGATGTGTGTTTATGTGCGCGCACGCGCGTGCTCTCGTGTGGATATAAACAGTGTCTTGTTTGGGGTTGGGGGTGTGTGTTTGTGTGTGTAACCAGTGCATAGGGTCGCTGTGTTTGGTGTGTGTGCATGTGTTTGTGTGTGAAAATCACTGTGTATGCAGGGTAGGTGTGTGTGTGTTGAATGCTGGTAAGTGTGTGTTGAGTAAAAGGGGGGGTTGTGTGAAATATGGTGGGTGCAATGTGTGTGTGGGTTGGTGGTACGACTAGTTGAAGGTGTTTGTGCAAGTGTGTATGGATTAGGGTTCTTGAGGAAGATGAAGATAGGATAGTGTTGCTAGAAGTCAATTATTTTTCAACTGTTCGGAATTTATATTTAGAAGCAGTTTCTGCTCTCATTTTGGCTATGTGCAAAAGAGTAACCCCTAATATTTTTAAGACAATGTACATTGTGGAATTTTTCCTCATCCACGAAGGGCATTAAATAGAATTTTTGATTTATTAAAAGTAGTGAATCAAATTATTATTTTTGAAAATTTTATGATGACCTCGTGCTACTGAGACACTTCAGTGTCTAAAATTTCTTAGTATTACAGTCTCTTTTGTGTTTAATGATTTTGATCACCTTGTGTGACTGAGCATTGTTGCATAAAATGCATTCTTGGACGTTAGTGTTACAACCTTATTATCGGGTTTAAATGATTAGCTTGAGCAAGAGATTATGATCTACTAAGAGAATGTTGAAAATGGGGGAAAATAGAATGAAGTGTGGGTTTATTCTTAACGGATGCCTAATTAGTGAGACCTTGATTGAATAGGTTGTCCCGCTCGTTGAGATCAAGGCTTGAAAGTTTTCTTCGGCTATAAGCCATTCATACAAGGGTAGTATGGTTCTTTCATGCTTTTTCATTGCCTCGATCAACATGTTTTTCTCAGATGATGCCTGTGTTGAAATTTTGTTGTTTTTTTGGAACCCCGGTAGTTATCATGAGCCGATAATTCCTTGCATGAATAATTCTTGTGGACTTCTAGTATAAAATTTCCCTAAGTATGTCGCGCTGATGAAAACTGTCTCCCTCATCCATTTATGCAAGACTGAGATGAACACCCCGGTTTGGTGGGGCACTCAGCGAAAAGATGACCATTGAAAGAGGAGTAGCTAGAAATAAGATGACGCACTAGAGTCTTTAGAGTCCAGTCTAGTCAATCCGAGTCTGCATTACAATTGATTTTAGTTGTGTTGTGATCTTATGATGATTTGATCTTTATTGATTTTCCTATTTATTTCTTTTAAAAGTATCGCTTTGCAGTAATGTTTTTATGTGCATAACATGTGCATAGTTAGTGAATTTGTACGTCCCTAAAGATGTTATGTTAGGCTTTGTAGCCGCTCAGTTTAAATATACGTGATTTGTGACTATATTTACTGATGATGCCGACTCTCATGTTGGACTTCAGATACATTGGTGTCCTTAAATTTCATAATCGTTCACAGGATATCCTTTAAATGATTCGTACTATGTGCTCCCCGTAATATCTTTACTGGGCGCTCATTCATTATCTATCATTTTCAGGTGTTAAGTATGAATGCGATGAACCCTCTAGGAAGGGCAAAGAGAAGGTGTACTGACGTAAATGATCTTAAGCTTTGTACTACTTTAATTGCACATTTCTGAAGATTTAGTTGTTTTGAGGCACTTGAAGCCTTCCATTGTTAATACAATTATGTTGATTTGGTAATATTTTTGTAAGGACGTACTTTTGTACCGTCCATTGATGATGCTTGATGGTTTAGTTGCTCTGTTATTCTGCATATGATGGCTGATGACGTGGTTTTTGAATGGCATCTCAGTTCCAGTTTTGTCATAGGGGTTGAGGGTGTCACAGTACCCATGTGGTAGGAGGTAAATCTAGCTTGTAAGCAGTTCTCCAATTTTTCCCAGAACTTCACGGGGCCCATAGAACTTGGGAGTGATGAGATTCTTCCCTGAGTCGTCTATGGAGTTTTTCCTATTAGGTTGTTATCTCAAATACACTTGATCTCGATCCACTTGGAACTCCTTCTTATTCGTATGTTGGTTTGCATATTGTTGCATTCTAATTTGGGCCTTGGTAAGGTTATCCTGAAGAATGTGTAGCACCTTCCTCCTATCCTAGAGACAGTCGTCCACTGTCTCGACATCAAAGGACTAGAATGCTGTAACCCCATAAGTTTTGGTTTATAGCCATACAAGGCCTCAAAAGCAGTCATACTAGTGGACACATGGTGTCAAGTGTTATGCCAATGCTCAACTAGTGTAAGCCACCTAGATCACACTAGATCAATTCCTTGGTGTCACACTGGTCATGCACCTCATGTAGGTTTCCGTACACCTACTTACTCTCTCAACTTAGCCATATCTCTCTGTGTGATAAGTGGTGCTAAGGGAGATTTTGGTGCCAATAGCTTGAAGAGCTACTACCAAGAAGTAATCAGAAAAGTTTCTCCGTCGCTCATAATATACTCTGGCATGCCATGAAGTTTCAACAACTGGTCAAAAGTGACCTGAAAAATATCTTCTCAATGAAAGGTTGGGTTAATGCTAAGACGTGAGAATATTTTCTCAATCAATATTTTCTCCATTTTTGTTATAGCTATTGCTACCGCTGAGGCTTCTATTGGAGTGGCTATTGTTTCAGCCATTTATTTTAGCATCAATCCAATCCCCTATCATCACTAGCGTAAAATCCTTGCCCTTGGACCTTTGTAGGCCTTCAATAAACTCTGTAGAGAGGTTGGTCATAGCTAAGATGGAATAGGAAGAGGTTGTAACAGCCCTGCATAAGGAACATTCTCTGCCATATTCCATTGACATGCATCACACTTGGCCACATAGGAGTGAACATCTTGTCTGAGTTTTGGCCAGTAAAAAAGGTTAAGCAACCCTAGAGTAGGTTGCACGAATACCAGATTGGGCTCCTAGGCCAAAAGAGTGCGAGGCTTCAAGGATTTGATACCTTAGGTCGCCAGTGGTACTAAGGTAAATTGTCCCTTTGAACTTGAGAGTACTATGCTCAGTGATGTAGAATGAAGTGGCCTTAGGTCCAAGGGTTAGGGTTGTTTCAAAACAAACTTTGGCTGCTACCCTGGTTGTAGAAATCCTTCTCCAACCCCTTATATAGTGACAATTAATAGTCGCTAAATGTTTCCGGTGGCTTTTCTGTTAACACTTTTAGCGATAACTTTTAACAGCACTTTTTTAGCGTCACTAAATAAAAGCCACTAGAAACATTTAGCAACCATTTATTGTCGCTACATGGGGGGTAGGAGGAAGATTTCTTCAACCCGAGTAGCAGCCAAATTTTTTTCGTTGTTTCAATGCCTTGAGCTTCTTTATCTTTGATCTAGGCTGTCAATAAATCTCTTCCACCCTTACGTGCACCACCCTGGATATGGTTTGCATTTAGGGGTGGCATGAGGCCATGGCATCCTTGATCATGCATGAGCTGTTGTATTGTCACATCCCTCTCTCTTATATTATACTTCAAAGTTAAAGCCCAGCAACTTGGACAAAAACGTCTGCTGCAGTGAAGACGTAACTCTTTGGCCTAACTAGTATTTGAGGCTGCAATGTCAATCCTCAATGCAAAATGATGATGGCTAAGGTAAGGACTCAATTTGGTGATAGCCTTCACCACTGTGAAGAGCTAATTTTCATACGTAGATAGCACTACAGACTTAGATCCCAATGCTTTGCTTAGTAGGCTAAGGGCCTACCCTGTTGCATAAGCACAACCCAAATGCCTATGTTACTTGCATCTGTCTCTACTTACCCTGGGAGCAACGGCGGGTTTCATCCTCAAATTTTGGAGATTTGTTTTTTAATTTTTAAGTAATAGGTAATTACATTTAAAATATTTACGAAAATGTTATTATATTGTAACATTAATGTGTTAGGAATTTTTATTTTTTTGTGTTTTTTTACTTTATGTGTCACTAGCCGGCATATTCTTTCTAAATTTCCAAATTACAAAGAAAAACGAATAAATCAAGGTTAGTTCTTTTATCTTAGTTTAAATTCTTCTAGTATATTAACTTATGCATGACTATATTGTCCTCATATAATTAATAATCACATTACTAAAACATATATAGAGTAAGAGTTAAGTTTCTTTCTTACAAGATTAGTCATTTGTTGTTGACTAAGCTTACAAGTTAAATAAATTATTATGAATAGTGAAATAACATGATAAGTAGTCAAATGAGTAATTTATTTTGCATTTAACGTATTCAATAGTTACGCAAATATTTTATGCTAGCCATCAAATTTTCTTTATCACTTTTTGGCCTCTCCTGACTAGACTTTCTAGGTCCACCCCAGTCACAGAGTGACATTTTAATGGGTAGGCTTGGATAGGTAAATGTATATGGGTTTTGCTTGCCATCTTTAGTTACACGATGCAATGGCACCATTCTTCAACATTGATTTGTTAGCCTCCTCACATTCTTCTAACCATTCAATAGCGAGAGAAGATGCATGGTCACTTAACATGGTATTAGAGCTCTGATTTGTCGAGGTCTTGGATTCAATTCTTTCCGCTTGTATATTTGGTCCTCTTTTATTATGATGTAATTTGCACTCTGTTTATGTGTGTATTTGTTGGTGTTGCACATTGATTAGTCAATCTCTTCACGTACAAGCCCTCATGTAGTGTCAAAGCATGATATTCATTGTTGGGCCCATTCTTTAACAGTTTAAACTTTTAGAACAGATGATCGCTTAATACGTGTACGCACTTATAACTCTCTATCTGGCTAATGTGAGTTGTACCTGGCCTCAAAATGGCTACCCAAATAGGTAGTTTAAGTTCATTTGTAGGACATTTTTAAGGCTAATGTTTTACTATCCCATATTCAATTTGAGATATTTGCAAGGCTCAACCACACATTGCCCACGAGCTTCCTCTCTAGCCAATTGGTCCGTACCTATTCTCGCCCTAGATGCACGATTGAGGGATTCAACCCTAGGTGTAAGAGTTGGTTCTAATGCCATCGATAATGACTCAAACAATGCCTCCTTAAAAGGATTAGACATAATAGGTAAGTATGAGTTTATGGGCATACAAACAAACTAAATCTTGAGGTTCTCCGTTTCGATTCCCAAGCAAGTATGGGCAAATGTGGTCAAGGTACAATATTACAAAGGTTAGGTGGTAGAATATATATATATATGTATATATTTTACCCCTTCGAGACATTATATGTCAACAAAGAAGTAGTCAATGTACTAACAAAACATTTAATTTATGTTTCATAGAAAAATAAGTTCCCTATAGTGAGACATTCATTCAACAACAAACTTATGGCTATTTCAAGAAAATAAAATTCACACAAGAGTGACCAGCATCCTTGGAAGTCCATATGATTTTTTATTTTTTTTTCTATTTAGCAAACAAATGAAAAAGAAATTGCTCTTTGCTTTACGTTCCTTTCCCAATGGATACAAAAAATCAAAAGTTCAATTGACATCTTTCATAAGAATTCTTTAGTTTAAATGTTTCCTCGTGAACTTTTGGATCCAAATGTGTAGCATAATTAAAGGGTTGAGGACCGTGCTACCTCAATGGTAAAAGTAAATAATTAATAGAGTAAACTCCGGAGGTTCTTGATTTTGATCCCCATGCGACCATCGGCAAGTTCAGGTTAGACTTGGTCTAAGGTAAAGAATTTACACCATTGAGACAACATAAGTCAAGAAAGAAGTGGAAGGTAGTATTACATCAAATGTAGCATAAAGGATTGAAGACATGTGTTAGGGATTGTCAATTAACTTACGGTTGAAAAATAGATTATTGACACAGTCAACCAACCGTTTGATTTGAAATTGATCAAAGCGGTTAGTATAAAATCAAAGGTAGGGCTAAGTAACCCCACTTACAAGCCGCCGTTCTGATATTTAGGGTTTTTCTGCTCTTCCTTGGCCTCTGCCTTCTCTGTTTTCTGCCTTTTGAAACTCCTTTACCATGAAAACTGGTGGTTGTAAAAGAGAAAAACATGCAAGAGAGAGTTGCTTCAATATCATGGGGTTCCAGTCTGTATTTTGGTCGAGATTCTTTCCCGGCTACACCCGTCAAGATTGTCTTATGTGGCAGGTGCGTTTGCATATCATGGCGTAACTTTATGTGAGACCCCCACTTTGTCGATATTCACCATTCAAGATCAATCGTACATTGTTTGATTGAAGCTTCTTACTCTTCTGCTATCTTTCTGGCTCAACTTAATGAAGCATAATGCATTGCAACGAGTGGTCAAGATTTTCATGTCGGCAAAGATTCCATATTGAAGTGTCAGACATACGCCAACATGTTCAAGAACGACATGCGAGATAATCTGCACTACAGTTTCCGAAACATAAAGAACTCGTGCAAGGGTTTTATTAGCATGCATGTTGTGGATCTTTGAGAGAAATGGATATAGTCATCCAACCCAATAACAGGAGAAGATATAGTCATCTAACAAGCACCAATTAAAGTTTCCTTTGGGTCCTCTGGTTGTGCCTTTGTAATGGACCCAAGTTTATTGATGAATTAATGAGGGATTTTTGACTGAATTTTTCAAGAGTGTATGAACTGAAGAGAAAATACAGAGAACCAAAGGCCAGAAAGAGAGAGAAATGGAAATGAAATTCTTGGATTCAATATCTCATGATCTCATTTGCACACATCCAATACATCATATACCCGAGGGGGTACAACTGTTTCCCTTCTTCTCGGGTTTGTTCTAACTGAATAAAGCTGAAAATGCTAGATATTCACCTAACAACAAATCTGTAACGACCCGGTCCACGGCCCCACCACAGGGCATTGCCTCCCTCAAAAGGGCTAGCCAAGTAGGTACTTATGAGTTCATAGGCAGGGTCTTATAAGGCTAATCGCAAACTCTCCCACAACCGATGTGGGATATTACAATCTCCCCACCTTATTCCTTAGCGTCCTCGCTAAGGCTCGATCACACATAGCCCAGAATCTTCCTCTCTAGCCAATATGGGATATACCCAGCTCACCCTTCGTTGCCCCAACCATCCTCTTGATGTGGGATATACCCGGGCTTGCCTTCGTTTCCCCCAACCATCGGCAACCCGACTGGACACCCCAGCCCGAGCTTTCGAGAGTCGGCTCTGATACCATCTGTAACGACCCGGTCCACAGCCCCACCACAGGGCATTGCCTCCCTCAAAAGGGCTAGCCAAGTAGGTACTTATGAGTTCATAGGCAGGGTCTTATAAGGCTAATCGCAAACTCTCCCACAACCGATGTGGGATATTACAATATCCTAACTAATTATTGATTAAGCCAAAAAGTCAGAGATTTTGGTTTTTAATACTAGTCTTAACAACCTCCGTTAATTAAGCTAAGACAGAGATCTTTCTTAGAAATTAATTGGAGACTGGAGTGCACGCGCCATTACTCCAGTCCTTTGTTATGACTTCACGCGCTCCTTGTCTTCTTCTTTGTCATCATTTTTCCCTTCACGCGCCCATGGCTTCCTCCTCTGTCATTTGCTCATCTTCTTCTATATTTTCTTCAGTTTCTCCCTCCTTATCTTTTGGAATTGCAGGCTTCAGCTTGATTCTAATCTTGAGGTTCCATTGGGTCAGATCCCTGACACTCCCTTCCCCTTCAAAACCTCTCTCCTCTTGGTGAGCAAAACTAGGAAATTTTTGTTTAACAGTTTCCCAGTCTTCCCAGGTGGCTTCTTCTTCAGCCATGTTGGTCCAATTGATAAGTACCTGTGAAATGCAATGACTTCCCCTCTTTACTATCCTCATGTCCAAAATGCTAGCTGGTTCTAACAAAATCTGACCTTCACCACTAGTAGGTGGCAACTGATTTGTCACAGTGGCATGTTGTCCCAATGTTCTCTTTAGTAAAGAGGCATGGAACACTGGGTGAATGAGAGAGTGAGAAGGCAATTCCAGCTTGTAAGCCACTGTTCCAATCTTAGCAAGAATTCTGTAGGGGCCATAATACTTTATAGCTAATTTTAAGTCCTTCCTCAAAGATAAACTGCTCTGCCTGTAAGGTTGGAGCTTGAGATATACCAAATCCCCAACTTTAAAATTCCTTTCCACTCTTTTTTTATCTGTATAAAACTTCATTCTAGCTTGGGCAGTCACCAAATTCTCCTTGAGTAAGTGCAAGACTTTCTTCCTTTCAGCCAAGTAGTTGTCAACATGTGCAAGATTTGTTGACTCGTGTGTTCCCAGATTGAGTACCTTAGGTGGATACCCATAAGTAGCTTCGAATGGGGTCATATTAATAGAGCTATGGTGACTAGTGTTATACCAATATTCAACAAGTGTCAGCCATTTGCTCCAAATCTTTGGTTGTCTCCACAAAAGCACTTAAGATAGGTTTCTAAGCACTGGTTCACCCTTTCTGTCTGCCCATCACTATGTGGGTGGTAAGAGGTACTGAGATGGAGCTGTGTACCTAACAAGGTGAAAAGCTTGGTCCAGAAATTACTGAGAAATACACTTCCTCTATCACTGACAATGCTATTTGGTAGGCCATACAACTTGAAGATTTGATCAAAATAAGCTTGGGCAACTCCTTAAGCAGTATGTGGATGAGTAAGTGCAACAAAATGAGCTAGTTCACTCATCCTATGAACAACCACCATGATGACTTTCTTGCCTTCAGATTTAGGTAATCCTTCAATAAAATCCATTGAAATACAACTCCAAGGCTGGTGGGGAATGTCCAAAGGCTGTAGTAGGCCAGGATAGAGGTTATGTTCATGCTTACTACTTTGGCATGTGTCACAATGCTTCACCCAAAATTTGACTTGTGCCTTTAAGTTTGGCCAATAAAACAAAGCCTTTACTCTTTTGTAAGTAATTGTGCCCCCTGAGTGTCCCCCCAAAGTTGATGAATGGAGAACTCTTAAGATTTGTACTCTGAGGTTCCCAGTAGCTCCAATGCAGATTTTTCCTTTATACCTCAATATCCCTTGTTGATATGTGTACTCAGAGGTAGCATAAGGGTCAAGAGTTAATTCTTGAAGCTGTTCTGAAATGAAAGGATCTTCTTCATAACTATTCATGATTCCAGTCATCCACAATGGGGTTACGGTTGAAATTGCATTGCACTAAACATCATCCCTCTCCTCATGTGAAACTCTTGACAAGGCATCAGCAGCATAATTTTCCTTCCCTGCCTTGTAATGGATGTCAAAACTAAAACCAAGTAGTTTTGATAGGCACTTCTGTTGTAAGAGAGATGTCACTCTTTGGCCAAGGAGATATTTAAGACTACAATGGTCAGTTTTAACAATGAAATGTGGTAGGCTAAGGTAAGAGTGCCAATGCATTATTGCTTGCACTAAGGCTACAAGTTCCTTCTCATATATGGACATGGCTTGAGCTTTAACCCCAAAGGCCTTGCTAAAGAATGCTAGAGGTCTCCCTTCTTGAGCTAATACAGCTCACATTCCTTGATCACTTGCATCAACCTCCACCTCAAAAGGGGTGTTAAAATTTTGTAATGCTAATACCTTGGTAGTGGTCATAGCTGCCTTAAGGGTATGAAAAGCTGCTATAGCTTCTGGAGTCCATTTGAAATTATTTTTCTGCAACGATCTGGTTAATGGCTTACTCAGGAGTCCATAATGAGGTATGAATTTTCTGTAATAGCATGTCAAGCCTAGAAATTCCCTGAGTTGCTTGAGTGTCTTTGGAAAAGGCCAATTTGTCATAGCAGCTATTTTCTGAGGATCTGCTGCTACTCCTTCTTGTGAGATGATATGGCCTAAATACTCCACACTATGCACTACAAAAGAACACTTTGTCTTCTTTAGATATAGCTGGTGATGTCTTAAGATTTACAACACTGTCTTAAGATGCTCAATATGCTCTTGGTAGGTCTTGATGTATATGAGTATGTCATCGAAAAACACAAGCACAAACTTCCTCAAAAATGGTTGAAAAATGTCATTCATAATACATTGGAAGGTTGCAGGTGCATTAGTTAAGCCAAAAGGCATAACTCTAAATTCGTAATGCCCGAAATGGGTTGAAAAAGTTGTCTTATGTACATCCTCAAGGCACACTCTGACTTGATGGTACCCACTCCTTAAATCAAGCTTGGTGAACACTTGTGCCCTATTGAGCTCATCTAGTAAGTCATCTACTACATGTATTGGGAATTTTTTCTTTACGGTCAATTTATTCAGCCCCCTGTAATCCACACACATCCTACATGTCCCATCTTTCTTCTTCACCAAAAGGACTGGACTACCAAATAGAGATGTGCTTGGTTGAATGACCCCAGATTCCAACAATTCATGTACACTTTTCTCAATCTCTATTTTCTGAGCATAGGGCACCCTATAAGGTCTGATGTTCACTAGTTGGGTGTTTGGAATGAGTGGTATATGATGGTCTTGGGGTCTAGGGGGTGGTAGTCCTTTTGTCTGTTCAAAAACATCCTCAAAATCACGTAACAGGGCAACTAACTGTGGTTCAGTGGGGCCATTAGTAGGTATAGTAGTAAGAGTAAATACCTGACCATAAAGTGAACCAGGGTGATTGGCCAGATATTTGTACATTGCATGTGCTGAGATGATTTTGAGCTCAGCTTGGCCATTTCCTCCGTTAAATGCCACCTGCTTTCCTTCACTTACCAAAGTCATTGTCATCTCTTTGAAATCAAACTGGACTTGCCCCATCTCTTTTAACCACTGAAGCCCTAGGACACAGTCACAGCCACCTAGAGGTAGTAGCTTCATGTTGCTAGTAAAGTTGTGTCCCTGCATAAACTAATTAAAATCCTCACAAACTGAGTCACTAGTGACTCTATTCCCATCTGCAATCATAACAGCCATTGGTAGAGTAAGTACTACTGTACACTTTAACTTCTTGGCAGTGGTTAGGTCTATGAAGTTATGGGTGGAGCCAATGTCTATTAAGATAGAAAATGATTCGTTTCCCTTCTTTCCCCATATCTTAAAAGTACTATGTGTTGAGTTTCCAGTCATGGCATTGACTGTTATCTCAATTCTTTCATGTCCCTCCTCTAGGATTTCCTCTTTGTTAACAGGTTCTTCATCATATATTGGTGGGGGTTCCTCCAAGGTTTCTTCCTCATCAACAATAAGCAAAGAAATTTGCTTGCTCTTGCAAACATGAGAGGGGCTAAAGTTTTCATCACACCAATAACAAAGGCCTCTTTGTCATCAAAATAGGTTCTAGGAAATTTTTCGTATGGTGGATTGTTGGGGGTAGGTAGTAGAGCTTTGGACTAGGATTGTGGTTGGGGTGCAATGGTTGAAATAGGTAGAGCTGGGATAGATTTGGGTCTGTAAGTACTGTTAGGCTGTGGGGTTCTTTGCAGGTGAGGGCTTGGTAACTGGTTGGTTAGGTTAGGCTTCAAATTTGCTCTGGGTGTATGCCATGTATTACTCAAACTTGCCTCATGTTTCCTGGCAAGATATATGGCCCTAGACAGGTCAAACACCTCTAACTTCTCCACTTCGAGCCTGAACTTATGAAATTCACCAATGACACTTTCTTTGAACAATTTAGCAAACCTAGCAGTTAAATCTCTTACAAATGTAGCCCACATAACCCTGCCCTTGGCTTTAATGTAATTTCCAAACTAGTACTCCGCTTGTGCTTCGAAATGTACTGAAGCAAAGTTAACCTTAGTGACCTCCTCCATTGGATTAAACTCAAAAGATCTCTCATCTTTCTTATCCATCCATAACAATCTTCACCATTGAATCTAGGAAACTATAGGTTAGGAAATCTGGAAGAAGAATTACCATTAGTGTACTGGAAATAGTCTCTATGAGATCCTTCCACGCGTTTGCCCATTTTGGACTACCTAGCATCTAAGCTTTCTCCTTCAGACCTTCTCCAGCCTTCTTCCTTCTCTCATCTTCCTTCTATTAATTGTTGCATCATGTTTTACAGCTCAATGAGTGTCTTTCTCATCGCTGGAAACTCTTCCTTTATTTGATCAATAGAATTTTTTAGGTTAGGGAGATCAGAGATAGATTCCTTCACCTCAGCTAATTGATCATCTATAGCCCTAACATGATCTGCGAATTGTGCTACCATCAAGCTAACATGCTCGTCCAATTGTTGCTTGTTGAGTTGTCTAGTGTTGTAACCCATTGTGAAATTGTAGTTTATGAGGATCCGAAACCTGCTCTGGATACCAATTTGTAATAGACCCAAGTTTACTGATGAATTGATGAGGGATTTTTGACTAAATTTTTCAATAATGTATGAACTGAAGAGAAACTACAGAGAACCAAAGGCCAGAAAGAGAGAGAAATGGAAATGAAATTCTTGGATTCTATATCTCATGATCTCATTTGCACACATCCAATACATCATATACCGGAGGGGTTACAACTGTTTCCCTTCTTCTCGGGTTTGTTCTAACTGAATAAAGCTGAAAATGCTAGATATTCACCTAACAACATATCCTAACTAATTATTGATTAAGCCAAAAAGACAGAGATTTTGGCTTTTAATACTAGTCTTAACAACCTCCATTAATGAAGCTAAGACAGAGATCTTTCTTGAAAATTAACTTGAGACTGGAGTGCACGCGCCATTACTCCAGTCCTTTAATTTGTTATGACTTCACGCGTTCCATGTCTTCTTCTCTGTCATCATTTTTTCCTTCACGCGCCCATGGCTTCCTCCTCTGTCATTTGCTCATCTTCTTCTATATTTCCTTCAGTTTCTACCTTCTTATCTTTCAGAATTGCAGGCTTCAACTTGATTCTAATCTTGAGGTTCCTTTGGGTCAGGTCCCTGACATCCTTAGGCTTCTATCAAAAGATTAACAAATTCAAATTATTAAGGATTTTTTCAGGGCATCTTCACAATCTGCCACATTAAGTATGGAGGCAGATATATATATATATATATATATATATATATATAAAGGACTGGCACCGAGTTATGGAGAGCAATTGGAGTAATACCACACCGGCCACATATGTCACCGTATGCCCCCTTTCTGAATGGTGCTCTTCACTGGATTAGTTACATGGGCGAATTGATCGTTTCGTTCCACTTTGAGATGGAGGAATTCCATTCACTTCATGCACCATTTTATGTTTCTCAACAACTTATCTCGTCTGTTTGTGGTAGGCTTACCCTAGGAACATTAGCTGTTTCGCTCTGTTTGTGTAATCTGTCTGGTCAGAGTGGTGGACCTCCTATCGAACATGGATTATGAAAAGAGTATGGTTTTGAGGATTCTTGGGCAAAACAATTTTTCATTAATGACATAGTTGATGCTTTTTCATACGTACCAATGAGGTTTATGAGCAATAGGGAGAGTTTGGTGCTATGTCAGCACGCCGATGCTCTTGTTTCCTACAATCCAGTCACAAGAAGTTCAAGAAAAATCAAGTTCCATGGGCCTTCTTTCGGAAAGAATTATCTACTACCTCGTGTTCCCAGCTTTAAGGTGCAAAAGTTGGATGAAATCCAAGGTGATTTGCACCGACTCTTGCATGTACTTCTTTACTTTTCTCTATTCTCAAGACGTTTTCTTACAAATGGTGGATTAGACATAGCGCCTAAACCCTTGCAATTAATATGCTCATTTGTAAAGTTGGGGAATGCTGCTCCTCTTAATGTTTCTGAAATCCTGTGGTTGGAATATCTTTCCTTTTTTCCTTTGAAACTGGATGCTAAGTACATAGGTGTACTGATACATTGGGTGTTTTTTTTTTTTTTTTTGGTTTCTGAGTATGGAAGATCATTCTTAATGTTCTGTTGAAGAATTTCTAGGTTGTAGAATCTTACTTGTTGCTAGTTGTATCACTCCAACTGATGTATTACCCCAACGGACTATTGTTTACACCTGCTGGATAAGCTTGAAATTTTACTCACACAAATAACATTCTTAATCAAGTGCAGATCGAGTTGTATCTTTAGCAACACTTAACTATTGTCATTGATTCTGTATTAACAATACAATGTCCGCTTTTGTCGTTGAATAAATAATTTGCTTTGTACTTCTTCCGTGTGGCTTTGTAGGATTTATAAGTTGTAGTCATCGATCGCCATGAGTCATAGGCTGCTATGCGAGTGTGACTTGTTTCGAACATTGTCTAGCAACATGTCTATATATGATATCACATTGGGTTATACCCAATTTAGTTATTGGACCTACTTAGAATTTTTAACTGGATTTTTTTATTTCCAAAATTCTTATCCCACAATTTGTGGTACCATAGGATGCTGGAAACAACTCATAAGTTTTTTCTATCCAATTTTTTATTTTTTATTTTTTATTTTTTTTGTGCAAATTTTCGGATTGGTTTCATGGTATTGTATTTTAGAACTTTCTTTAGAAACACTGAAGTCCAACTTACATTTCCCCCTGTGGCACCGAAATTTTGACAAAATTATATTAGATTTACATACTACATCGGATTGACAAGCGAGCTTGTTGCTACTAGAATGTTGATCGGGAACCACAACCAGGAAATGGAACTGCAAAATAGAGCACAGAGTGACCACCGGGGGTGTTCCGGTGGAGGAGGCTCCGATGCTAAAGTCAGAACGTTGCTACAAGTGTAGAACTCTGAATAGCAGAAATACACATGGGAGTGCATGTGTGTGAATTCGTCTGCGTA
This sequence comes from Escallonia rubra, assembly GCA_033065855.1. NCBI lineage: Eukaryota > Viridiplantae > Streptophyta > Magnoliopsida > Escalloniales > Escalloniaceae > Escallonia > Escallonia rubra. The sequence goes on along the minus strand of JAVXUO010002637.1, from coordinate 351,969 downwards.
CCGGGGATAGTCCCTTTTATATAGGCATCGACTGAAGAGTCCTGGTTGACTTACATGTCTATGCAGATAGTCCTTAGCCCCAATTAATTGGGATTACGTTAAGATCCTTATAGGATCTGGACTCTGCTGACACGATAACCTTAGAATCCAAGATAAGATTGACTCGAGTCAACCTTGCCACGTGTCGATATTTGGTTAGGCGGATATTTCCAGCTATATCATAATGCCCCCCACTTTTTTAGCCAAAATGCTTGGCTGAGAAAGTGTATTCCGGGTGTCTTGAGACACGCATCAAAATTTTCACGGACCTTTTCTCCCTCTTGTAAATATATTTAAACACTTACTTCGAAACTTGGAAAGTCCATAACTTCTGTCCGGGAAGCCTGCTCGGGAAGTGGGCTCGGACTTGCTGTCCGGGAAGCCTGCTCGGGCTTGAAGGCTGGAAAGGCCCATTTTATTCTTCTCTTTTTTTCTGTTCAGTCATGCTGTGCGAGCTTCGGCCTGATGGTGGGAAGGCCCATTGGCTTGCTGCTCGGGAAGCAGGCTCGGACTCAGGGCTTGCGGTGCAGACCTGCTACGCGAACGACCCAATTTCTCTGCTTGGACTTGAAGTTATGTTGTGGCCTATTTCCTTGCAAAAAACGAAACTTTTATGAAGCTGTTGGGAGGTCTTGAACTCCTGACCACGCCCACGCATGAGGCATGGCATTCCGTTCGGCTGCTTGACCACTTTTGGCACATTCGAGCAGAAAACTTATTTAAACTATCAGTTCAAATTTTGAAAGGACCACAACTTCTTGCTCAGACCTCCGTTCGAGGTGAATTTTTTTTTATTCTAAGTAGTTTCTCGAGCTCTATCCGTAGAAAATCATATTTTCTTCAAAAGAGTTCAGATGCAAGCTCTACTTAAGAAAACTTCTTTGACTTCCATGCAAGAGCTTTCTTTAATCAAACTTCCTAGAGCTCTGCTCGTAGGTTTTGCTCGGAAAAAAGAAAGCCTCAGAGCTCTACGAGTGAACTTGACTCACCTAGGCTGCTCGGGAACTTTGCACTGCCATGCTGCTCAGGCGTTCTACTCGGGGTAAGATGCTTGAGTGTCTTGCTCGGACAGGCTGTTCAGGGAACCTATTCGGACGCGCCTACTCGGGCATCCTTTTAGGATGCAGAGTGCTGGTGCAAGGTGCTTATGCACCCTGCTCGGGCACTCTGTTCGGACATAGAGCTTGGGAGCAAAGTGCTTGAGCACCTGCTCGAAAACCCTGTTCGGACAGCATCGTGCTCGGACGGGTGCCAGAAACTTAAGCTCTTGAGAACTTTTATGATGTAAAATTCTATAAAATTGTCTGCTTGAGCTCTTGAGAAATACAAGAGATTTCAAACGAGGCGATCTGCTCGGGTGACGTGCTCAGCTGGCATCATGCTTAGGCAGACACCAGAGACTTAAGCTATCGAAAGCTTTAAAATCTAGAATCCCATTATTTTTCTAAGCATTTTGATGCCCCCTAGAGGGGTTTGACCTGTGTGTTTTTCACCTCTCCTTGGGAGGGTGTTTATGCAATTGTGTTTTTAAGCTTGTGATATCCACATCTTGCATTATGTTTTACTTTGGCGTGAACCCTTATCGTCCGCTAAGGGTTGGCAAAGAAGCCTCGCATTCCCGCTCGGTTGAGTTTTGAATTAGCAAAGTATGGTGGGGCGACGAACTCCCACAAGGACTTTGTCGTTTCACGGGTTAGGACTATAGCTAAACCGTTCTAGATAGGACTTGAGTCCTACCTTATTACCTTATGTACACTTCTTCTTGGGAAGAGTGTATAAAAAGGTGTTTGGGCTCTTAGAAGCCATGTCAATATGCAAAAGACCGTGGACGAGCAGCCTGCTCGGGCAAACTGCTCGGGTGACGTATACAGGCGACGCGCTCGGGTGCTTTGCTCAAATTGGCCTATATTTAGTAATTCTTGAGAACTTAGAAACAATAAGAAAAGGTTTACTTGATCACTACTTGAGCAAGAGTTTGCAATCATCGTAATTATGCTCAGAAAAAGACTTCATTGCTTGGGCAAAAGATTGAAAGTACAATGGTGACTAATGTCGTCCTTGTTATTCCCAACTGACTACTTGAATAGTACTCTAAGAATTCAAAAAATAATCCGAAGTCTTACTTCAGAATGGGCAAAGTCTGAGCCTCCTGCCCTTAAAAAAAGTATATTGCTTTGGGGCAAGGTGCTACTGATAGTAGCGTCAAAGGTTATCTTTTAGGCCATCTCGGAGGTCATCGATGATAAAGGCTTCTTTCTTTTTGGCTCGACATGATGCCATGTAGCATTGTCGGGCCACTATCTGGTCGCCTTTGACTTCCCCTACTCCATGTTCCGTAGGGAACTTCATCTTTACATGATACGTGGACACCACTGCCTTTAACTGGTTCAAGGTTGTTCTCCCGAGTATGGCATTGTAAGCTGAAGGGACACGAACAACCACAAAATCTAGCATCAACTTAGCTTGAGCAGGAGGGGTGCCGATGGCGACTGATAATGCAATGATCCATTCGACTGCAACAGGGTGGTTTGAGAAGCCGTAGAGGGGTGTATCCATCTTGCGCAGCCGATCAGACGGGATGTTCATCTTCAGGAAAGCTTCATAAAAAAGTACCTCGGCTGAACTCCCGTTATCGACTAAAATCCTTTTGACATCAAAATTACCCACTTGGAGTGTGACAACCAACGGGTCATCATGGGGTATTTTTATATCCCCTATGTCATCCTCCGAAAAGGAAATTGTGGGCACCAATGCCGTTGAAACCAATAAAATAACCCTAGAGGGGGGGGGGGGTGAATAGGGTTTTAAGACTACTTTAAAAATTAATAAACAACAAACCTCAATCTCAATAACTCAAATAAGTGAACAACCAATCTCAACACAAATGTAAAACGATAATGTAAAGAGAGAAGGGTTTAGAGATACTTGACAAGGAGATTCAAATGGTTCGGCTTGATATACCCACAAGCCTACGTCCACCCCTTCAAGGAAGTCCCTTGAAAGGCCCTAAAATCCACTAGTATGATCTTCCTTACGGGTCAAGATCGAACCTCTTACAATCCCTTGATGCTATGCCCACATCAAGAACAAGCTTTGACAAACCCAAAGCTCCAAAGCTTGACAACCCCAAGCTTTGATACAAGAACCTTTCAATGAAGAAATGTGTACAAGATTTCACTCTCAATAAGTAGATGAGTACAAGTTGAAGTACTAGAATAAGAGAGATGAGTGTATGATGACTTATGAAAGTGTATATCTCTCAAATGTAAGCTCACAATAAATGCTCTCTTGAAAAAGATGAGAAATCAATGAAAACAAGAGAGATTTGAATAATTGCTTTGATCTTTGAGAGTATGAAAGATAAGAGAGCTTTGAATGCAATTGATGAATCAAACCAATGCCCAAAATGAGTATTTATTGTAACATCCCGGAATTTTCCGAAATGTTAACACTAAATCGATCTATAACACTAAGACAGTAATGTCCATAACCTCAATAACTAATGCAACAAGCTGTCAGAGCAACTATCCATCAATCAAACTATACTCTCCATCAATTGTCATAATTGAAATACCGAGTCTAAGTCTAAGAAAATTCAAAACAATAATATTTACCCATGCAGGGGTTCTAATGATAAATCCCAAAATCTAATTCCTTTGCTTTCGCTCGCTCGGCTGTAATCCAAATTCAGGTAACCTACTGCTGGCTATCACCTGCGGAAAAGAAGTCAAAGGGGAGTGAGCTTTTGAGAGCCCAGTAAGGTCGCACAAAGATTTAAAAATAAGAAAACGATACGAACGATTTTTTTCATATAAAACTTTTGAAAAGTATTTTCAATGAAATACAACACTTAGACAAAGATGAACAAAACGAACGATTTTACATTTCAAGTCCAATAACAACTTTTTGAGGGATTTTGCTTTCGATGAAATCACTACAATACGATATAAACATAGGGATGAGTATTCAACTCATTCCCTTAAATAATAGTCATTTGAAACACTTCGGATATAATAAAGCATGAATGGATAATATTCAAAACAGTTCAAGTGTAATAAAACATAGGCAGGAAACATTGAACATGAGCAGTACAGAAGCAAAGCCATCCCGGCAGTGCTCGATCGCTTTACATATGCATATGTACACTGACTAGTCCATCTAGGTACTAGTTAAACCCATCCAACAGACCATCCTTATAACGCCAACAATACAGACCATCCTTATGGCTCCCAAGTTACTAACTCATGTCAACATTGAGAAACAATAAATAGATTTCAAAACATTTTATGATAATGGAATCGATAAAACATATGAGAATAAACAAATTAAGAATTCCAAACGATCGCTTAAGGTTCAAGTTAGGCTTTCATGGACAGTTTCAAAACATCTTTTATATCAGCATAAAATCGAATCAATTTAGTTTGTACAACTACTCTATAAGCATTTGAAAACAGAATGTCGAAATGGGGTTCGGATAGAATTCCTTACCTCGGTCCAAGCTAAGCGATGCTATCAATCCTCGATCAATATTTTCTGAATAAACCTAGATTGGCAATTTACCTGTTAGAACATTATTTATGTAAAATACACTATAAACCCTAATATCAACTACCCACTGCGTACCCCACTCTCTCCGAAATCGCGCACTCAAAACGGTTCCTGCACACGGCCAACCTAACCGAAAATCCTATACACTCCTTAACGTGTAATGACACTCTAAAATTCATAATAGATTTCACTAAAATATTTTTATAGCTTCAAATATTAATAAAAGTCAGAATATGAATTTTCTGAATTTTTTAAGGTTTTTCGTTTAAAATAATTTCTTTAAATACAATAAAATCCAATAATCGCCATAATTACTTCCAGCTGCAAAACAAGTCCCATAATTTTTATAAGAAATTTAAAATATATATAAAAATTATAGAAATTGAAATCAGAATTTAAAAGACATAAAAACTATTTCTTTATTTTTCGTTTTGCTTAATTCAATGCGATATGGAATTCGTAGCAAATAACTCTAAAAAATTATCAAATTCAAACTGAGTCTTATTTATACCATAAAGACTTTACTATAATTTTTACCAAAACATTTTCAGGGTTAAAAGACTCCAAAAGAATTTTCCAAATCTGAAATTACAGCAAATACTAAAAATTCATACGATCTCAGAAAATTATGAAAATTTGCCAACAATTCTAATATGGTCTAACGTATTATACTGCAAATTTTCACATGCTAACAATAACTGTGCGTTAACATATGCACGTGTCGCGAACCCAAATTCCCGCTCCGTACTTCTCTTTTTCTTTCTTCTGTTTACTTTCTCTCCAAACCAAAATACACTCACCAGCTCATGGTCACTGTTCACGCAGCTTCCCTTGCTCCCCATTTCATCTCATAACCATGGCTATCTCTCTCATTTCCCTTTACACACACACAGACACATACATACACACTATACCCAGCACCACACACTTTAGCACATACAAGCTGGCACAAGAAAACACCCAGATGAATTATTCAACCCCAGTGCTAACCCTCACTCCAACACACACACAGGCACACTCTAATTACACACCTAAACCATTTCGTGTACACACAGCACACGGCACAAAACTTCACATGCATTTACCCATATGCACACCCATAATCTGATACCTCTATGCATCACTCCATGTAACACCCCATTACACACAACGCACTCTCGCACATAAATACTAAGTTGGGTCAAAACGCACACACCTACAACAATTCCACTGCACACAACACTACACACACGAAACACTCACCTGTACCTCACTCTCATGGCACCATGGGTGTCCACACATTAGCCCTCACCATTTCATTTATCTAGCTCCAAGAAGAACCTGTCCAACGAGCCCAGAACCCACTCATACATGAGCTGCCCTGCACCTATTTTCCATCCCACGAAGACATCTCCTCACACACATTGCACACACTTGGCCACTACAACTACACGCACTATGTTGTGCACCAATCATCTAAACACACACAAACCACTTCACGGCAATGGCTGCTCCAGTCTTGCTCCTTTCCATTTCCTGTTAATAAATTGGGTCAATGGACCCATTATCCGCCCACTAACAGATAATGAGTATTTGTTAGTCTGGATAATTAGGGTTAATTAGAGGATATTTATCTCCTAAGTGTTTGAGGTAAATACATATTTATCTCCTAAGAGTTTGAGGTAAAGTCAGTCTCTAATTGTATCTCTATATAAAGGCTAGAGATATCCCAAGAAGTCAGAAGTCATAGCAATAATCCCTCTCTCTATAGCACTCTCTCTAGAGCAATCACCAAGCTCTAGGATTTGGTTCGTGGACGAAGAACTCGACTCTAGTAGCCGTTTTCGTACCTACGATAAAGATCAAGCGTGTTGGAGGCTCGTAACAACAAGGATCCTACATCGGAATTTTCGGAGACTTCATACGGTATGTTTCCGAACCCACTACGTTATGTGGTAAGCGTATTTAAATCGTTTCAACATTGGTATCAGAGCATGATTACTTGTTGATTCGCCTTTAACATGCTAAAATAAATTATATGCATGTTGCGATTTTTTCCGGATACATGTACGAGACCCATTACAAAAATTCGAAATTTATTAAGCATGTTTTCTGAAAAATAATTATATGCTTTTGTTCTCCTATAGTTGAGGATGAACTCCATAAATTTTCGTGATTATTGGATGCATGATTTGTGAGAAATCACGATTTTATTTTTCAAGAAAACTGTGATTTTTTCGAGTTTTGGAACTCAAATTCGGAGCATGATATTCAGTTTTTATCATGATCGGTTGGTACATAATTAATCTATGTTGCATAAGCTTTCCAACGATATATCGTACGCATTATTTGGCTTAAAAACGAGAGAGATATGGCCTTCGAAAGTCGGCATCGCGACATGGCGGCGCTGGGAAAATTAGGGTTTTTCCTACGAAGAAGATGAACAGTAGACCACGCGTGTCACGCGCTTAAGCCGAGCCGCAGACGCACAAGTCACGCGCCAAGTCAGCCGACCACGCGCAAGCCGCGCCATGATGAGTCATCACGCGCGGCACTCGCCGTCACGCGCCAACAAGGCTGCGGTCACGAGCGAGCCACGCGCCGCACGCGCTAGTCTCTTAGCTGCTCACCCACGCGCGCGCGTGCTGGACGCGCGCCAACCCATGACTCCATTGGCTGCCCCACTCGCATGGTGGCTCGTGGAGGCGCGTGCAGGTGTTTTCCGGTAGGTTCTGACATCACCGCCGGCGAGTGGAGCGTTTTCTTGGCTTCTGAAATTTTTTCTATGGAATTAAATTTACTTTTATACCCTCTGTGTGTATTCAGTATAATTTTTAAACGATTTTTTCTATGAAAAATTAGCTTTAAAAATTTGTTTTATACACACAGAATTTTTCTTTAATTCCAGAGGATATATTAGGGTCAAATTTACTGTTTGTCATCTTTTAAGAATTAATCTCTCGATTTTTGGTCATTTGTGAGTATTTTTGTGATATTTTTGTGGTTTCCAAAAAAAATACGAATAATGCGTAAATATTATTTTTTGCACTTCGTGAGTAGCAATAAATATTTTTGGAGAGTTATATGACATAGATAAATTATGTCTAATTTGTTACATGCTTGCCTTGATTTGTGTTATGGTTTAAATATACTTTTGAGGTATATTTGTTGGATTTTTGGTAAGTCCACACTTATTAAACCATTTATTTTTCAAGGCCCTTGTCGCCCGTTTTCCTTGGGAAGAGAATGTGGCCTATTCATCCATTTTATTACCCTTTAACTTGTTATTTGAGCATGCTAGTTTTAGGATAAATGGATGGATATTAGATTGGCATTCTAAAGAAACTTATGTTTAATGTGTTTAATTTTGTTTTAAGAAAATTCTTTTGAGAATAATGTGTTGTGCGGCATCTCCATTTGTTTTATTGGAGTAGTTTGTAGTAGGATTCTCAAAGATGATGTAATCTATTATTTCCCTGTATTTTTCCAGAAAGCCTTGTACGGGGATGTAATTTCGCACGCACATTATTCAAGCCAGAATTTTCTTAGCATAAGTTATTAGAATGCCAATAGGGCTCAATGGAGTCCTTGCACACTTAATTGTATGGTGCAATTTTATATTGTTCTAAATTATCATGTGGATGATTTATTGTGGCTTATATGACGATGAAATTTATTGCGAAAAATTACTTGAAAAATATTTTTCCCAACTCACATACATGGGAGATGATTACGAGCTTAGCAGATTTTCGATTTCATGATGTGAGGAAGGATTATGTTTTCATTTGAATTTTTTGAAATAAATAGAAGGATGTATAATTAATGTCTTTTCCTTGCGCAATCTAGTGTAGTGAATATAATGGCCACCAAGAATGTCATAGCTGATCTCGTTAAGGGTGAGAAACTTAACGGAGATAATTATGACGTTTGGCACAAAAAGATGAAATTCATGCTAAACGAACAAGAGCTCGAGGAGCACTTAACCAAGGAGATGGTCGCGCCAACTGAGGCGCAACCTCTAAGAGACCACACTGCCTACCAGAAGTGGAATCAGAAAGATCGTAGTGCGCGCTACACCTTGTTGAGCAGCTTGCAAAATGATCTAATTGGGCAGTATGATGAACTTCCAACTTGCAAAGCTTTATGGGAGCAGCTCAAGTTCTCTTTTGGTGGAACCTCAACTACGCAGCTTCGTAGCCTTGTGATCAAGTTTGAGGAGTACACAAAAGACCCTAAGCATACCATGAGTGAGCATCTAAGGGTGATGTCCAATATGATTGGTAAGCTGAGGGATGCTGGACATGCGCTCACAGATGAGCAGCAAGTCAGAGCTGTCATAAGGTCCATTCCTGCCTCATGGGCCAATATGAAACAGATATTAACCCATAGTGAAAACATCAAGAACTTTTCTGATGTTTCACAGCATGTCATCCTTGAGGTCGAAACTCGAGACGCTGACAAGACCCTAACTTATGTCGCCCAAGAGGGATCGCGCAATGCAAATGGCAAGCGCGGAAGACAAAGTAAGAAAGGCAAGAGAGGCGAGACTAGCACTTATGCGCCAAAGGAAGGGAAAATGAAGAAACGCAAGGGGGTTCGCGCAATGCAAACGGCAAGCGCTGATGTTTTCTCTTCATTTTTAGGGGTAATATGTTGGACATCTTTTTGGATGATGTTTTGTTCGGACATGGTTTTCGCATGGATAGTCTTTTTCAATTGGATTTAATTGATTCTCAGTCCTCTTATTCTTATGTTGTGAATGATAATATTATGAATGATTCTACCACCTGGCATGCGAGGCTGGGCCACATAGGCCAAGATAAAATGACTCGTTTGGCTAGAGAAGGCCTTTTAGGCCCACTCGCAAAAGTCAATCTACAAACTTGTGAGGCTTGTTTGGCCGGTAAAGCATGTAGGAAGCCTTTTGGAAAGGCTGTGAGAGCAACTCAACCACTTGAGCTAGTTCACTCTGACATATGTGGACCTATGAGTGTAAAGGCACGCCATGGCGCCTCTTATTTCCTTACACTGATAGACGATTATACGCGATATGGTTATGTGTATCTGATATCTCACCGCTATGAAGCTTTGGACTGTTTCAAACGCTTTGTAGCAGAGGTTGAGAATCAGAAAGAGAAGAATTTAAAAATTCTTCGCACTGACCGGGGACGCGAATATTTGTCAGATCACTTCAAAAAGTTTTGTGAGGAAAAGGGGATACGCAGGCAACTTACTATTCCTAATACTCCACAACAAAATGGTGTTGCGGAAAGAAGGAATAGAACATTGTTAGACATGGTTAGGTCTATGATGGCGCAAGCAAACCTTCCGATATCTTTTTGGGGGGATGCCCTTTTGACTGCAGCCTATATACTTAATCGTGTGCCTTCACAGTCAGTCAAATCCACCCCTTATGAGCTTTGGAATGACCAAAAGCCAAATTTGGATAACTTGCGCCCATGGGGCTCAGCAGGTTATGTTCACAGTACTTCTCATAAGTATGGGAAACTAGGGCCTAGAGCAAAGAAGAGTATCTTTCTAAGGTATTCTGAAAACTCTAAAGGCTATGTGATGTATGGTGAACATCCAAATGGTGGAAGGACTGAAATAGAGTCTCGTGATGTCGATTTCATAGAGAGTGATTTTCCTAGCATTGGAGACGCGAGTAAGAATCTTGACCTCTATGAGTTAGAGGAGGTTGAACCCACTTTACCATCTCCAAGCGAAGGTGGGGAATTAGTTCCTCATCCGGTTGTCGCTGAAGATAGTGTAAGTGACCTTCAACCTAGTGGGAGTATCCCAGACAGTGGGAGCACACCACAAGGACCATTAGGTCAACAAGATTCTCAACTGCGTAGAGGTGCACGAGGAAGAGTTCCACGTCGTCGTTTTGAGATTGACGGAGAAATTCTTATGTGCACTCCAAATGATGAAGACGAGCCTATTTCTGTGGAAGAAGCCTTATCTTCATCTGCTAGAAATGAGTGGATGGTTGCAATGAAGGATGAGTTGAGCTCAATGGAAAAGAATCAGGTCTGGGAGTTGATTGACCTTCCGCCAGGGCCCAAGACTATTGGAAACAAGTGGGTTTTAAAAGTCAAGCGCAAGGCAGATGGGTCAATTGACAAGTATAAGGCACGTCTTGTGGCGAAAGGCTATACCCAACTGCGGGGTGTGGACTATGAAGACACTTTCTCCCCAGTGGTGAGATTTGCTTCAATTCGCCTGATCCTAGCTATTGTCGCCTAGCAAGATTTAGAACTTTTTCATATGGATGTTAAGACTGCGTTTCTCAATGGAGAACTAGACGAAGAAATTTATATGGCTCAACCCGAGGGTTTTGAAGTCAAAGGACATGAACGCAAAGTCTGCCGTCTCAAACGTTCTATATATGGTCTCAAACAATCGTCTAGGCAGTGGTACTTTAGGTTTCATCATGCCATTACCTCTATAGGTTTTGAAATGATTGAACAAGACCATTGCGTTTACGTAAAACGATCCAAGAAAAATATTCTAATCCTTTCTTTGTATGTGGATGACATTCTTTTAGCTGGGAATGACATGAGTTCCATTGTCGCCACTAAGCAGTGGCTGTCCTCAACTTTTGAGATGAAGGACATGGGAGAAGCTAATTATGTGCTCGGGGTTAAAATCGTACGTGATCGTTCAAAGAGACTTCTCAGTTTGTCTCAAGAGACATACATCAAGAAAGTCATTGAACGATTTCGTATGCATAACTCAAAACCCATAGACACTCCAATGGACAAGGCGTGTACTTTGACCACAGACCAATGCCCAAAGAATGATGAGGAAAAGAATCAGATGTCCAAGGTGCCTTACGCGGCTGCAGTAGGAAGTCTGATGTACGCTATGTTGTGTACGCGTCCAGACATCTGCTATGCCGTTGGAATGGTGAGTCGTTATCAGAGTAATCCTGGACCCGCTCATTGGAATGCGGTAAAGAGGATCCTTCGATACCTACGTGGAACCGCTGATCTCGTCCTGTGTTATCATGGTGGAGACTTGAGACTGAGAAGATTAGGGCGCTGATAGAGATAAGCACATATCCACTTCAGGTGGAGCTATCTCTTGGTGCAGCAAGAAAAAGTCTTGCATCGCCTTATCCACGATGGAGTCGGAGTATGTTGCTTGTTCAGCAACAGTCTAGGAAGCTGTTTGATTGAGGTCATTCATACAAGCTCTAGGGGTTACAGCTCATAGAGATGAGGCTGTCGCTGTTCACTGTGACAATACAGCTGCCCTAGATTTTGTAAAGGACCCCAAATATCATGGGAAGGCCAAACACATTGGCCTTCGTTATCACTTCATTAGAACTTTAGTTGCGCAAGGAGAGGTGTCCATGAAGCATATACCTACTGGCAGAATGGTGGCTGATCCTTTGACCAAGCCCATTGCTAGAGATGTTTTCCTTTCTCACATTAGGAGTATGGGACTCCGTAGGTTTTGATATGTTTATGGCATCTTATGTACTTGACATTTATTATATTAATTTTTCGTTCCTTGATTTGAGTTTATTTTGGAATGAATGGATAATCTTTGTGATTACATATACATCCTTATTGAGAGTGTCACCAGGCTCGAATTGACCCACTCACACGGGTAATTCACCTTGGCGCTAAGATAGCGAGCAAGATGAGACATAATTGTCTTAGGCGCCAAGTGGGCGAATAAGATGATACAGTTTGTAATGCAAACATGTCGCCTTAGTTGAAGCTAAGATGAGACCTAAAAATGTAGGTCGATCATAGAGTATCTCCACAACTCTATGTAGCCTGTTTATAGCCGAATGTGAGATTTCAGGCAGGCACTATGAGAGTGACTGGGCTGAAAAACTCAGGTTAGGCGCTTGTACAGCGACTAGACTTAGATTCGTATGGCGTATTTTATTATACATTTATGTGACACGCCCTTGCGGGTTACGCCATAGCATGCAAATCATACTGCATGTGCTAAATGCAGACCGACAGTGGGAGTGATGAATAAATCCCTGCTTCGTCACTGTGTGAGCCACTTGGATCGAAATCCTTTTGATCCTATGTAGTACCCTTCTCACCTTAGACTATGTCATGAAGAGGATACTCAATGTCGCTACTTTAGCATGTACCCTTGGATCATGGATGATGCGGTCTCGCGGGGCATGTCTAGGAAAGCGGTTGGGTCTAATTAGAATGACATGAGGGCTTTGGGAAGAAAGTTCAATATTACACCATGTTGTGTGATTCATAGCCCGGGCGACTTTGTCGATTTTCGTTTCGATATGAGTCATGAATACATAACATATGAGAGGTTTAACACTGCTCATTATGAGGGATTTGAGAGTGTTTAATCTGGTGTAGTTGAACTATCTGGGGTATATACGAGATTTATTGGAGTGATGTATTGTGTTAGTTTGGTGATAACTTAATACAATACTCCTCAACTGGACATCCTTTCTCGTAGGTCGCACGTTCCATTTCCTGTATGAGGAGATGAGTGGACGAGAGATAAAGAGGGACTGTACGATTTATTTGCCCTGTGTGTGGGCGAGTGGGAGCTGTTAATAAATTGGGTCAATGGACCCATTATCCGCCCACTAACAGATAATGAGTATTTGTTAGTCTGGATAATTAGGGTTAATTAGAGGATATTTATCTCCTAAGTGTTTGAGGTAAATACATATTTATCTCCTAAGAGTTTGAGGTAAAGTCAGTCTCTAATTGTATCTCTATATAAAGGCTAGAGATATCCCAAGAAGTCAGAAGTCATAGCAATAATCCCTCTCTCTATAGCACTCTCTCTAGAGCAATCACCAAGCTCTAGGATTTGGTTCGTGGACGAAGAACTCGACTCTAGTAGCCGTTTTCGTACCTACGATAAAGATCAAGCGTGTTGGAGGCTCGTAACAACAAGGATCCTACATCGGAATTTTCGGAGACTTCATACGGTATGTTTCCGAACCCACTACGTTATGTGGTAAGCGTATTTAAATCGTTTCAACACCTTTTATATACACTCAAAACCTCACATTGTTACCCAGCACTCATGCATCTTCACAGCTACTGCCGCACGGCAGTGGGTTTTCCCTCTCTCTCTCAACCCACATAGTAGCAGATCACAAGGAAGTACCCCACTCGTGCACTCACGAACCAGGCAGCAACTTATGGCAGTCATGGTCCTTCTCTCTCTCTCTCTCTAAGAACCCATTTTCTTCCCCCATATACACTGCAAACCATATATACTGCCTGCCATCAGATTTTACACCAACGCACTCCCATAACCTGTATACAACCCACCATTTTTGCCAACCCATGACAACCCAAACACGCACATCCACGCACACCACTTCAAAATTTCAGTTACAGTCACACCACAACATGCATCATTTCACTCCTACGGCAGCCATGGCTGCATCTAAACCCAAATTCACAGCCAAAAAACCCACACACTCACGTATACATACATGCAACGCACACTCACGGCTGCTCTCTAAACCCAGATCCCTTCTCCTTATTAAATCATATCGAGTAAACTAGAGGCAAAGTAGGGGTTAGAAACGTACCGGAAAAAAAATCCCGATCGCCGAAAGAATTTCTTCTCTTTCCGTCTCTCTCGGTCGAGCTTCAGAAAAATGGAAGAGAGCTTGGGACAGCTGCTCTCTTTCTTACCCTCCGCTGCAGATTCACTTCTTCCCTTTTTCTCTTTTTCTCTCTCGATCCCTCTCTCTGCCGCAAATCCGAAGAAGAGAAGAACTGCGGGCCGGGGAAAACGGCTGCCCTATAGTATAAGATATAAAACCCTAAATGGAAAATTACTAAAAACCCCCCTCCAAATTTCGTTAGTTATTCAAAGTTTACCCAAAATATTTTATTGTTTTAAAAGGGTCCAACGTAATTTGTTACAATTTTAATATGTCAAGAAGTTTTTAATGGGCTGTGATATAACGTCGCTTCATTAACTGCCGCTAAAAGTGGCTACATAAAAATATCAACGCTAACTATAAAAAATATATTCGCCACTAAAATTTCTAATTAAATAAAAAATATCGGGGTGTTACATTTATAGAGGTGGGAATAAATATGACCGCTTGGAGTTAGGTAGGGCATTAAATACGCCAAACGGTAAATACAGTCAACTGCAATGCACCATTGCAGTCGACTGTAACCCAAAAGTAGCCGTTGGAAATTCAAATTTTCAACTTGCAGTCGACTGTAATCCAATGCAGTCGACTGTAATAGGCTACTGGAAGTATTGCAGTCGACTGCATTCCAATGCAGTCGACTGGAATACCTCACTGCCCAACTTGCAGTCGACTGCATTCTAATGCAGTCAACTGCATTCCTGAAAATGCAGTTTCCTTGTTTTTAAAGCATGAAAAACTTTTATGCATGCAAGGGAAACCTATGGGCAAGTTCTAGGTATACAGTCATCGTAACGATCATGTCTCTATGTCTAGTTTACAAAGACGGAAATAAAAGCATGAAAACTTCAATCGACGAATTTCCTCTTTGATGCGTTTTGTTGAGAGTCTTTGACCGTGTTGCTCGTCTAATAATCCGTTTGCATGAGTATGAGATTGTTCCTATTGCTTCATCAACTCAATGCATGTTAGACAGCATAATCATCAATGTTAGTTATCATCAAAATCAAATATAATCATAGGTTAAATAACCGTAGGGTTAACAATCTCCCCCTTTTTTATGATGGCAAACATTGATTCAAATAATATGAGATATATAAGATAATAAAGCCAGAGAAGCATAATAATCTCAATTATAAATCATAAGGGGTCATGGGAAGAAATCATGACAAAAAGCTACCCCTATCTTAAGTAATATAGGGCTCCCCCTAACTTAAGCAATATAGGGCTCCCCCTAACTTAAGTAATATATGCTCATATCAAGTCCACACAAATATGAATCAACAATATTTTCTCCCCCTTTTGACATCATTGAAAAAGGTCAAGGGTGTGTGTGAAAGTGATCAACATATGTTTCCATCCATGGATAATCAATATTGCCAACAAGGGCATTCAAACAATAAAAACATAAGTACTTGAATACCCATCAAAAAGGTGTACCAAGCGCCTTTTACAAAACTAGCACAAAAAGGAATTAGAAATATGAGTGTGTGCAAATCAAATGAGATGAATATCAACAAAATCAATAGTTTTGAAAAGAGAAACATCAACCAAAGCATGCTATAAGCATATTAAATAATGTTCAAGCATGAGCACAAGAGATATAGCATTTAGTCACATAGGTGAAGACATGCCAAGTTTTCTTCTAAGAGCGGTAAACCTCTTCGAATCTAAAGGTTTAGTGAAGATGTCCGCTAATTAGTGATTTGTGTCCACGAAATCTAGAACAATATCACCTTTTTGCACATGATCACGGATAAAATGGTGTTTGATTTCTATGTGCTTTGTGCGTGAATGTTGGATGGGATTTTTGGTCAAATCAATGGCACTAGTATTATCGCATAAGATAGGTATGTGATCATACTTGAGTCCAAAATCCAAAAGGGTTTGTTTCATCTAAAGAATTTGTGCACAACAAGCACCAACCGCCATATATTCGGCTTCGGTGGTAAAGAGTGCAACCGAGTTTTGCTTTTTGGAACTCCAAGAAACAAGAGAGTGACCAAGAAATTGGCAACCTCCACTAGTACTTTTCCGCTCGGTTTTACAACCGGCATAGTCGGCGTCGGAGTAACCAATTAGGTCAAAAAATGAAGTGTTTCTAGGAAACCATAACCCTAAATCGTGAGTGCCCTTAAGCTATCTAAGGATTCTCTTGACGGCAATCAAATGAGATTCCTTAAGACAAGCTTGAAATCTAGCACATAAAAAAACACTAAACATTATATCGGGTCTACTTGCGGTAAGGTAAAGGAGTGATCCGATCATATATACCTCAATAGCACTTAATATCAACATCCTTACCCTTTTCATCTTTATCAAGCTTTAATGAAGAGCTCATTGGAGTGTCAAAAGCATTTGATGCTTCCATGTCAAATCTCTTGAGTAGCTCTTTGGTGTATTTGGCTTGGTTGATACAGATTCCATCCTTGCTTTGTTTGATTTGCAATCCAAGGAAGAAGGTGAGTTCTTCCATCATGCTCATTTTAAACTCCTTACTCATACAAGAAGCAAACTCTTCGCACAAGGATCCATTAGTAGCACCAAATATAATATCATCAACATAAATTTGCACCAACAATAAGTCCTTACCCTTAGATTTTATAAAAAGAGTTGTGTCAAGTTTTCCTCTTGAAAAACTATTTTCTAAAAGAAAACTACTTAGCCTTTCATACCAAGCTCTAGAAGCTTGTTTTAAACCATAAAGAGTTTTGCTAAGTCGGAAAACATGGTTTGGAAATTTTTCATGTTCAAAGCAGGGAGGTTGAGCCACATAGACCTCCTCCGAAATAAAACCATTTAGAAAGGCACTCTTGACATCCATTTGAAAGAGTTTAAAATCTCTATAGCAAGCAAAAGCTAATAGCATTCTAATAGATTCAAGTCTAGCTACCGGTGCATAAGTTTCATCAAAATCAATTCCTTCCTCTTGGTTATAACCTTGGGCCACTAATCTAGCCTTGTTTCTAACCACGACTCCGGATTCATCAAGTTTGTTTCTAAAAATCCATTTTGTGCCTATAATCCTAAAGTTTTGAGGTTTAGGCACAAGGGTCCAAACTTGATTTCTTTCAAATTGAACTAGCTCTTCATGCATTGCAAGCATCCAAGATTCATGATGTAGAGCTTCGGAGAATTTCTTCGAATCAATTTGGGAAAGAAACGCTATATTAACATGTTGTTGAAGAGAGCGTTGAGTTCTTACCCCACTTTAAGGATTACCTAAGATTTGATCGCTTGGATGATCCTTTTTGTAAGTCCAATCTTTTGGTAATTATTGAGAGTTGTCCAAGTTTGAAGCATCATTGATTGCTTCCTCATTTCCCCCTTGAGAACTTGATTGTTACTCCCCTAGATCAATTTCTTTTGGGTTGTCTTGTAGTGTTTCACTTATGTCCAAAGTTCTCAAGTCATTGTCCATGTCATCTACATTAACAATGTTAGTCCTCCGAAGAAAAGGATTAGTCTCATCAAAAGTAACATTAATGGATTCTTCAACAACCAAAGTACTTTTATTATAAACTCTATATGCCATACTATTATTAGAGTAACCAAGAAAAATACCCTCAAAGGTTTTGGAATCAAATTTGCTAAGGTGATCCTTGGTATTTAAAACAAAGCATTTGCAACCAAAGACTCTAAAAAAGCTCACCTTAGGTTTCTTATCATTAAAAAGCTCATAAGGGGTTTTTAACAAAAAATTTTGCAAGATAACTCTATTAAGAACAAAACAAGCACAATTGACCGCCTCCGCCCAAAAGTATTTAGGTAAACCATATTCGTTAAGCATTGTTCTTGCCGCTTCTTGCAAAGACCTATTCTTTCTTTCGGCAACACCATTTTGTTGAAGAGTTCTAGGAGCCAAAAAGTTATGTGATATCCCAAAGTCATCACACAAGGCTCCTATTTTTGAATTTTCAAATTCTCTACCATGATCACTTCGAATGTTGGTAATCAAATAACCTTTTTGATTTTGAACACGTTTTGCAAATGAAGTGAACACATTTAGAGATTCATCTTTGGTAGCAAAAAAGAAAGTCCAAGTATAGCGAGAATAGTCATCAACAATAACAAAACAATATGATTTACCACCAAGACTAGTAGTAAGGATTGGTCCAAACAAATCCATGTGAAGTAATTGTAAGGGTCTAGAAGTAGATACCATTTTCTTCGGTTTGTGAGAGACTTTCTTTTGCTTACCCATTTGACAAGCATCACATACTTTATCTTTCTCAAACTTGATCTTTGGGAGACCCTTCACAAGTTCTTTGCTTGAAATAACCCTCAAATGCTCCATGTGCATGTGACCAAGTCTTCGATGCCAAAGCCAAGATGTTTCACTAATAGCACTAAGACACTTGACATCTTGGTTAGCTAAATCATTTAATTGAATGGAATAAACATTATTATCTCTACTACCTTCCAAAATAGTTTCATTGTTCTTCAAGGATAGAATAGTGCAATGAGAAGCCTCAAATATAACTTTAAAACCTTTATCACTAAATTGACAATACTTAGCAAGTTATGCTTCAATCCTTCAACATATAACACATTCTCAATTTAATGTGGTTCCTTACCAATAGTTCCTTTACCTTTGATTTTTCCTTGAGAATTGTCACCAAAGGTCACATTTCCTCATTCTTTAAGATCAATCGATGTGAAAAGAGATATGTTGCCGGTCATATGTCTTGAGCATCCACTATCAAGAATCCACTTCTTGCTACTAGATTTATCTTTGAGACATACTTATAAACACAAATCAAGTAGTGACTTTTGGTACCCAAATTTTCTTGGGTCCTTGGATGTTAGTCTTGCATTTGTATTCTTGACCTTTCATAATCCACATTTTCTTTCTACCTCTAACAAACACAATTCTACAAGGACAATGATTAGTCGTATACCCTTTCTTGTTGCACCAACCGTAATGTGTAAAAGGTGTGCAATAGTTCTTTGGTCGTTTTGTATGAATATTCAACCTAGCTTGTTATTGCAAAACTTTAGGAGGCATGTCCATGGGATCTAATCCAATACCACCTTTGTTTAGGCCAATTCTTTGGCGTCCAAGCATGACATCCAAATTGTTTTGACCATCAACAAATTTTTCAAGACATTTTTTCAAATCACAAATCTCAATTTTTAAATCTTCATTTTGTTTTTCTAAAGCCAAAGTTTGGGAAGAGATTTGTTTTGAGCTAGTAGTGTTAACAAGTAATTCAACCAAATCGTTATTCACATACTCTACATATAAATGGCTAAACATGCATTCATTCTTGGCATGCAACTTGTCATTTTCCATTAACAACTTCTCAATTTGCTTATTAGCTTCAAGGAATTTCTTAGACAAAATAATATTTTTCTTGAAAATTTTCTTGGATTCCTCATATAAGCTATCATAAGCATCTTCAAAGCTTTCATTATCACTATCACTACCGGAAGAAGAGCTTACCTCATCATTTGCCATGAAGCATACATTTGCTTGATCATTCTCTTCATCACTTGAATCAAAATCACTCCATGTTGAAGTATGTTCGGCATTCATTGCTCTTTCCTTCTCCTTGTTCTCTTTCTTAGAGAATTGTCTTCTTTTAGCTTTTTCCCATACATCTCTTCTTTCCTTCTTCTCCTTTTTGTAGATAGGACAATCCATCTTCATGTGTCCCAGCTTGTGACATTTGTAGCAAAGCTTGTCTTCGTTGCTAGCATTTTGTTGTCTTCTCCCATCATTTCTTCTAAATCTTAAGAACTTCTTGAAGTTCTTTGCAACCAATGCAATATTCTCTCCATCAAATTCTTCATCATCATCACTTGACTCAAGGTTTGAAGATGAAGCTTTAAGAGCAATTGATGTAGGCTTCTTCTTGACGTCCTCTTGATCAAAGGTCTTGAGTTACATTTCTTACGTCATGAGTGAGCACATCAATTCATCAAGAGGAAAGATGTTGAGATTATTTGATTCTTGGATGGCGGTGATCTTTGCATCCTAAGCTCTTGGTAAGGACCTAATCACTTTTCTTACTAGATCACCATTCGTGAATTCCTTACCCAATTGCTTCAAAGGGTTCACAATGTTAGTAAAACCAGTATTCATATCCGTAATAGATTCATTTGAAAGCATATGGAATAACTCATAATCTCTAAACAATAAATTCATCTTGGAGTCTCTAAGAAGAGACGTCCCTTCATGAGTGACTTGAAGAGTATCCCAAATACTCTTAGCGGAATTACACATAATGACTCTATTGAGTTCATTAGTTTCTAAAGCACATACAAGACAATTTTTCGCTCTAGCATTCATACAAATCATCTTCTTGTCATGATCACTATACTCCAATTTTGATTTAGGTTCTTCAACCTTGTCAACCACCTTTATCGGAACGAATGGGCCATTCTCAACAATATCCCACATCTCATAGTCTTGAGATTCTAAGTAGATTTTCATCTTAACTTTCCACACACTATAATTGGTCCCATTAAACAATGGAGGCCTAGTGGTAGAACTACCCTCCATTCCCCCAATGTAAGCCATGATCGATTAACTCTGTTGGCGTTGCCCAATATAACAAGAGCCGAGGCTCTGATACCACTTGAAACTAATAAAATAACCCTAGAGGGGGGGTGAATAGGGTTTTAAGACTACTTTAAAAATTAACAAACAACAAACCTCAATCTCAATAACTCAAATAAGTAAAAAACCAATCTCAACACAAATGTAAAACGATAATGTAAAGAGAGAAGGGTTTAGAGATACTTGACAAGGAGATTTAAATGGTTCGGCTTGATATACCCACAAGCCTACGTCCACCCCTTCAAGGAAGTCCTTTGAAAGGCCCTAGAATCCACTAGTATGATCTTCCTTACGGGTCAAGATTGAACCTCTTACAATCCCTTGATGCTATGCCCACATCAAGAACAAGCTTTGACAAACCCAAAGCTCTAAAGCTTGACAACCCTAAGCTTTGATACAAGAACCTTTCAATGAAGAAATGTGTACAAGATTTCACTCTCAATAAGTAGATGAGTACAAGTTGAAGTATTAGAATAAGACAAATAAGTGTATGATGACTTATGAAAGTGTATATCTTTCAAATGTAAGCTCACACTAAATACTCTCTTGAAAAGGATGAGAAATCAATGAAACAAGAGAGATTTGAACAATTGCTTTGATCTTTGAGAATATGAAAGATAAGAGAGCTTTGAATGCAATTGATGAATCAAACCAATGCCCAAAATGAGTATTTATAGAGGTGGGAATAAATATGACCGCTTGGAGTTAGGTAGGGCATTAAATGCGCCAAACGGTAAATGCAGTCGACTGTAACCAAAAGTAGCCGTTGGAAATTCAAATTTCCAACTTGCAGTCGACTGTAATCCAATGTAGTCGACTGTAATAGGCTACTGGAAGTATTGCAGTCGACTGCATTCCAATGCAGTCGACTGTAATACCTCACTGCCCAACTTGCAGTCGACTGCATTCCTGAAAATGCAGTTTCCTTGTTTTTAAAGCATGAAAAACTTTTATGCATGCAAGGGAAACCTATGGGCAAGTTCTAGGTATACAGTCATCGTAACGATCATCTCTCTATGTCTAGTTTACAAAGACGGAAATAAAAGCATGAAAACTTCAATCGACGAATTCCCTCTTTGATGCGTTCCGTTGAGAGTCTTTGACCGTGTTGCTCATCTAATAATCCGTTTGCATGAGTATGAGATTGTTCCTATTGCTTCATCAACTCAATGCATGTTAGACAACATAATCATCAATGTTAGTTATCATCAAAATCAAATATAATCCTAGGTTAAATAATCGTAGGGTTAACAGCCGTCTTATGTGTCTTACTTGGGGATTGACTTGTGATGCACACTTCTCTTGCATAGGCTTTGCGACCCCATCCGGAAGAACCTCCTGCTGCAATGCCCCCAGAGATTGTATTGATGGTGCCCGCATTCTCTTGCCTCTCTTCTCTTCCCGCTATAATCGGAGTCGCTTCTCTTTTATCATCTCTGCGTGCGATGTACTTTTTCAAGTGTCCACGCTTAATGAGGGCCTCAATTTCACGCTTAAGTAATTCGCAATTGTTGGTAGTATGACCATGATCATCTCTTGCCTAGAACTGATCTCATTCTGTCTGGTTGATCTAGAATTTCCTTATCTCTTATCTCATGCAGAATCTGTGATGGTCGGGTGTTCAAGGGCGTCAAGTTCTTCATGTCGACTGGCTCTCTGGGACGCCGCTCGTCGCGCTTTGAGCGTTTGAAATTCCTTATGCCTTCAAGATTGTCCTCACGGGAACGTCTCCCCTGCTCTTGCTCATTGCCGTTTCGATGCCCCTTGTGCATTTCCAAGTATTCTTCGGCTTGGATATACTTTTTGGCCTTATCTAATAGTGCGCTCATGCTGCCAGGGGGACTTTTGTTGACCGCGAATGCAAATTTGGATGTAGGTCGGAGGCCGCGCAGAAAGGTTGTGTATTTTACCGACTCATCCAAATTGTCGATCTCTAGTGTCGCTACATTGAACCTCCCTAAATAATGTGACAGGGATTTATTCTTTTCCTGCACCACGTTGAGAAGGCTCGCGGAATTTTTCCTTCTATTGCGGCTACTCACAAAATGCTTCTGGAAAAAATCAGAGAGTTGAACAAATGAGTGAATGGAACTTGGCTGCAGGGACTTGAACCATGCATGCATATATAGCCTTCCTCAAGGTGGTTGGAAAGGCCCGGCACATGACAGCGTCGGAGACTTGGAGGAGTAGCATGTTCGTCTGAAATTGGTAGACGTGCTTTCCGGAGTCCCCATTCCCATCATACAAATCACATTGCGGCATCCGAAAATTTGGAGGGAGTTTTTCTCTCTCAATTGTCTTAGATAGGGGATACCCAAAATCCTCCCTTGGGGGACTGAATTCTTCTGGGCGGGGCTCAGAGACTATTTTTTGAGAAGTTTGCCCTTGGGAGGGTACTTCTCGTGTATCGCAATGAATCCGTCCTTAGGGACATCGTTTTTTGTCTGCGCGGTGTCGGCCACGAGCTCCTTCATTCGAAATGGGAGACGAGTTTGTGCTGTCTTCTATTGATGTCTCACGACGAAAGCAGGAGCCACTTCTAGTAACATGTTCTTTGACCTCATGTCTTGGCCGATAACTGGGATCAGCCTCCGAGCTGTATCTCCAACCATAACTTGACCTTGAGGTCAACCTGAGACGAAGGTCGCTCGGGTCTGGGTGTGGCTGATTGGTGGAGGTCACAGGGGCAACCACTTCAAGCGTTTTCTGTAGGGTGCTCACCACGCCCTTAAGTTCATGGATTTCCCTTGTCAGATTCGCTTTTGGTGTGTTGAACAACTTCTGGGTCAGGCAGTGACGTAGGTCTCCCCTTTTTAAAAGAAGAGTTGGGGAACGAGTTCTCTTGGAGCTATCACTCATTTGCGGGGTGACTGAAGTCACATTATTCCGGTCGTTACTGGAATATCGGTAAGATGGTGTCAAACGTCAGCCCTCTCGGCGAGTGCCACTGGATAGCGCTCGTCGGTTGTGAACTGAGCGATTGCTCGGAGGGGTGTTGGAAGATGATTGCCTAGCCATGTTCCCTGTCGGTCCCACGGATGGCGCCAAAATGTTGCTGCTAGAATGTTGATCGGGAACCACAGCCAGGAAATGGAACTGCAAAATAGAGCACAGAGTGACCACCGGGGGTGTTCCGGTGGAGGAGGCTCCGATTCTAAAGTCAGAACGTTGCTACAAGGGTAGAACTCTGAATAGCATAAATACACTGGGAGTGCATATGTGTGAACTCGTCTGTGTACCTGGGATAGTCTCCTTTATATAGGCATCGACTGAAGAGTCCTGGTTGACTTACATGTCTATGCAGATAGTCCTTAGCCCCAATTAATTGGGATTACGTTAAGATCCTTATAGGATCTGGACTCTACCGACACGATAACCTTAGAATCCAAGATAAGATTGACTCGAGTCAACCTTGCCACATGTCGATATCTGGTTGGGCGAATATTTCCAGCTATATCAGATCTCAATATTTTTGTTGAGAGCTTTTGTTAAAATAAAGTCCAAAGTTTTGAGTTTTTCAAGTTGGCCCATGTGTTCATAAGTTCACTAATATTGTTATTGTACTAGAATATTTAGGGTGAAATGGAAGGCTTTTAGAGATATTTCAAAAGGATCAAAGGATAAATATTCATTAGATGTGGTGATTATCCATAAAGTGGCGGAGAAGTACTAGAAACTTGGACTATAGTATAAAAAAGGAGTCATTCGGCAGGAGGGAGATCGGAGGGAGAACTCGGGAAAAAAAAAAAACCAAAGAAAAAATTCAGCAGCAGAGCGAAGCTGTTCATCTCGGCAACCAAACAAAAAAAGAGAGGAGAGAGGAAAAAGGATATTGGCATGCTTGTAAATGGTCGAGTTGGGCTTGTTTCGCTGCGGGCTCATGATTTCCCGATGAAAATCAGCCAATAATGGGTATGCTTCGCGGACGGGTTTTGTGCGCGGTTTTCGTAGGTGGTTTAGGGCTCATGGTTGGTTTTGGTGTCCTCTAGAACTAGAGAAGGTGGCTTTTCTGGCACCAGAGAGTAGGCATGCCGGCCGAGGACAGTGACATGCCTAGAGCTGGGCTAACGGTGGTGTCTTTTAATTGGCTGGCTTTTTTAGTTTATCTGTTTCGCTGTAATAGTTATCTCTTTTGTTTTTCTTAGGTTTTATCTTGTTATTTTTAGTTGGTTGGTAGGTGGTTTTTCTTTGATTTTATTAGCCGTTTACTTTATTTTATTTTTTTTCTCTTGTTTATTTTGGTAACTCACTTGGATGAGGATGTCATCCATTTAATCTGTCTTTTACTTTTTTTAGCTTTTTCCTTGTATATTCAATCTTAAAACATATCATAGTATATACTTTTGATTATTCTCCAAACAAAAAAAAAAGAGAGAAAGGGGGAAAAAGGAAAGATGTGGCCAAGGTGAATCTTATTTTCTTCTCTTAAGGTCCGATTGGATCACGGAATTGACCTTGGAATTGAGATTGATTTTGAAATTGGACCTTAAGAATTATAATTCTGCTGTTTTGACAGCTTATTTAGAATTGGAATTACAATTCTTATCCAATTCTAAAAAATTAAAAATATAGTGTAAAGCCCAATGTTCAATTACCAACTTCAAAGTTACAATTCCAGCCCATTATATTTTGTCATTGTTTCTCTCTCTCCACTCGTAGCCTTTGCCCGACACTCTTCCTTCCTCTTCTGATTCAGCCTCCACCATGGCAGTTCTTGACTTCCTTCTCTCTTCTCTTTGATGCTACCTCGCCATGGCAGCTGAAATCTACTGTGCATACGGTGGTGGCTACGCTCCACTAATTTGACGGCGACAGCGGCAAGATCTGTTGTTTTGACGGTGGCGACTCCGGCAACGATCTACTTTTTTCTACGGCGGGGACGGCAATTTCGGTGTCGTGGTCTTTGTCGTGGTATGTATCTATGTATTTCAAATCTTAACTTCATTATTGATCTTGATTTTGAGTTTTGGGTCATAGGTGGTAGTGTGGCCGGAGCAGGTCTCGAGTTTGAGTACATCCATTAAGAACAATCTCTGCAATCAAACACACACTTGGAAAAATATTTAAAGGAAATGAAAGCCCCTAGATATATGAACATGAAGTACACGTACGAATACAAGTAATAACAATCAATGTGTAGAAACGATAAAAACCCTCGATATGATGTCGATACATGGAATGCTGGCATCTAATGGGCTGGTGGTGGAAGGAGGTGAAGAGAAGAAAGGAATATTGGGCAAGGTTGCTGGAATGGTTGGGATTGAAGGAATTGAGGTTGGGATGGTGGGCGATGAAGTGGCTGGCAAAAGAGGCAGTGTTACCTTCGGGACAGTGGGCATGGCTGACAATGTTAGGTTTGGCAAAGAGGAATTTGAGTGCTTGGTAGGGGCGCAGTGTAGGCTTTGGCAGAGTCGTCGGGGCTGTGGGCAAAGTCATCGGGATGTTGGCAAAGTAATAGCTGGCGATAGTTGCAATGCCGCTTTGGGTACTGTTGGCATGGCCGACAGTGGAGGTAACGTGGCCTTAGGCAGGGATGGAATGACAGAAAGTGTTGGCATTGGTGACAAAGCCACGATTTGCCGCGATCTAATGACTTAGCATTGTCGTTAAAATTTTTGGTTAAGCCTACTCAAACTGGTTATTGACTTATTGTGTAGGATTTATCCTGTTGCAAAAAGCATTTCTTTAATAGCAGTTTCTTTTTGCATAAAATTCAAGAAATGTATTTTGAGCGTGAATCTGTTTACATAATATGGCATATTGGTTTTTGACTAATAATGAGTACATCCCGATTCAAGTAAGAAAGAAGTACTAGTGTCGGTGATCCCCTTCCCCCTCTATCGAATCTTAATCCTAGGATAGCAGGAACCAAGTTGATAACCCTGACCTACTATCAAACTTAAAATATACTGGACGTAGGGATGCTCTTTACATTAGTATTCTTGACCTGCTATCAAATTTACCATTGAGAACAGGTGGTTGACCACACTGTAGAAGGGAGGTTGTAAAATATGGGTGGTTGACATGCTGTGCTTGCACTTCTTGCTAGTAGTTTTGCAGATGGCCAAATCTAGTTACTTGCCAGTGCTTAGAATGCCTTAATATATTGGAATAAACCTCACTCTATAGCAGGATGTGTTCTTCATCCTTTTGGTCATTAATCTCTTTGGTTTATCAAGTCATTGGTCATGTTTGTGACTTTCTCAATGAATTAAATGTGGCACCTTAACATGCATAGTTAATTCTCTTTTGAACTAAGACCCTATGTGGATAAGTGATTATTTGCAGGTGCTGTGTCCTAATTTACCCTTAGTGCCTTTTTGGTATCTTTTATTGCTGTATTTTGTTTTGATCTCACTTTGGCGTCCTTTGACTGAATCTGGAACTGTTATGTTAAATGAGGTGTACGAAATGTAGACTTGAATATGATGCTTTAACTGCTGCAATTAGTGCTATGAAGAAGATTAATGTATTTGTAATTCTATTCTTTGCCTCCAATTGTTTGGACTTGGCTTTTTTGAGTTGTGAGGCAATAGGAGTGACTTTGAAGGACTAAAAAGAAGAAGAGGACATCGGGGAATATATATTAGAGGTGGCTGTCCCCATTAGTATTCACAGCATACTTGTATAGAATTGAAAGGAAGGCCAAAATCTAAGTGATTGAAAGAACATTTGGGTTGCTAAAGAAACGGTGGACAATTCTTAGAACCGCGTCTTTCTTTGATGTAAAAATACAAGTGATATTATGAATGGTAGCTTGTCAATTTATAGTTTTGTTCATACACATATAGAGTATATAACAAGTGATAATCTGATTCTTTTTATTGTTTGTACTTCGTATTCTAGGTTCGAATAGTCAATGCATGTTGCATCTTGCACATTTTCATAAGAGGGAAGCAAATTGGACAAGAAACAAGATTATTAGCTGAGGTTGATGCAGAATAAACGGCTGTTCAAATTCCAGATGACACAAGCGATGAGGAAGTTATAAGATCTGTTCGACTTACACCTGAATGGACAACATTTAGAGATAATTTAGCTAAGGGCATGTTCACTGAATATCAAGCTAGGCGTAGACGATGAGTTTGATAATTACCTATCTGAAATGTTATTTCTTTAACAACTATTTTCTGATTACTGTATATTTAATGGATATGTTATTATTGTACGTCTTAAGTATTATCTCTTTAGGACCTATTTTTTTGTTGAAACAACGTAATATACGGTGCATTCTGAGGAGCTATGGTGGATTTGTAGTGGTGGTTGGTTGAATGTTTTTTAGCTGGGTATGTGGTAGTGTTGACTGACGTTATCTTTTAAGAACAAAAAATTTGGCACATTTTTCTATTTTTATACTTGGTCATCATATGCATATATTATCTTAGTGGACTCATTTTTTTCATTTTGTACTCAGTCATCTTATGTATATTTTCTTTCCTTTTTTTTTTTTTTTTTGCTTTTGTTGGGTAGGATGGCTTGGAGTATGATTTGATAAGAAAAACTTGAAACTCCCATTTTTGCATATTTACCTTTTGTTTTGTTTTTGACATTAGCAATTTCAATTCTTAATCCAATTTTTTGTTCTAACCAATCAATGGAATTACAAATTTTATTCAATTCCGAATCAATTCCAATTCCTATGGAATTGGAATTGAATTACAATTCTCAATTTCAATTCCAATTCCATTTGCCAATCGGACCCTTATAGTTTCATGTAAACTTTAGTTACTTCTTGTGATGTATTAAAATTCATCTTGAAATAAGAACTTTTTTTTATTCATATGTCATTTCATTTATGTGTTTTTTAATCAAAGTCGTCTTATTACATCGTGAATGTAATAAATGACGGGTTCTTTAACCAATTGAAAATATGAATCCCCTTAAAAAGCAAATAAACGTCCTCTGACAAAATTTAGTGGCACAAGTTTCGACGCAAACAACGTGTTATCAAATTTTGACACACCCAATAAGACATGTTCCTCCTTCTATCTTTAAAAACACAAATAAAATTTTAATTGAAAGAAAAGTCTTTCTTGGTCTGTTCTGTTCTTTTATTTATTTTTATTTTTTTCTGGATTAACCCATCGTCTTGTTTGGCTTACAGCAAGGAAGAAACAAAAAAAATTTGCATTACTGCTGCTTGTGGGTGTGGAACCCTTCACCTTATGGTAATAATTGAGCAACCTTGGCGCTGGGCTCCAATATAGTGTTCTTTTATAACAAGAACACAAAACCGACTCGTGGTGCCACTGGCCAAATCATGGGCTATGGCCCGAGTTTTCCCAGGAGTCATCCCATTGGAGACAGGCTACCGCCACTGCCTCAGTTTCCCAAGGGGCCATATCCGCTGGAGTTGGCTACAGTCTCATATTCCTCTTCTCCGAATGCAGAAATAACATGTTAGACTAGTAAACCGCTGTTCCATTCGAGTCTGTTATGAAGTAGCGTACATGTACACTAATATGGTCTCTGACACTGGCTCCCTGTTTACATTACATATTCTGCAACATTATCCATCAAGTTTCCATTGCAATGGAATATAACTAAATCTAAACCTAAACCACAACCTAAGCCTAAACCAAACCTAAGACCAGCGATAAACTAGGCTTACCAGCTTAGATATTACAAAGCTCCATGGCTCGTAGGAGTCTCCACAAGATTTGTATTTCCCACAATAACTTATAGACTCGATTAAGACACTGTACTGAAAAACTTCATCCACGACCAAGTACCAGTGTCGCAAACGACCAACATTATCCATCAGTGTCCCAGGTACACTGAACTGAAAAACTTCGTCCACGATTAAGACACTGAACTGGAGAGGCCTTCCAAAATTTCGTCCACGACCAAGTACCAGTGTCGCAAACGAAGTAAATGCTGAAGTCATGAACTAACATTCAGTTGATACTCAGGAAATCGATTAGCTGGGGGCTTTGCTTAGAGCAAGGCAAAGACCCGGCTTAATTGATCACCCCCATTGAATTGCTCTATCTAATCGAGGACCAATATGCTTACTTTGAGCAGCAAGCCCTCACGATGAGTGACCTTGTCCGAGTAGAAGACATCATTGAATTTCCGGAGCAAAGTGGAGGTATCTTTGATGGGGTCGAGGTCTGTGGTTACAAACCCTTTAGGAATTCTCTTCCATGGGTAAAAAATTACACCACTGAACAGACAGAATTATATTCACATACTGTAACGAGCAAATGTCTCATATACTATCAAAGGTCAAAGGGGTACAAAACTGAATGCCGCCACCAAAATAGAGTCATAAATGTCGAGTGCATGATCAAAGAAGAAAACCCAGAGTAGACAATGAGCTAACAATGTGCGGCAAGAACCAGCCGACCAGTTCAGGTTAGATCAACCACCTAAGCACTTAGAAGAATGAAAGGGGGTACGATTAGAAAATGAACAATTGCAAAGGAGGAAATTTCCAAAAAGCAGAGGGCAACCTCAATGATCAGCCTGGTAAAAATTTGAAGAGAGCATTGCTAGAAGATATCACCGCCCTAAGTCCCCAGCGGAGTAGAAAATACACGTGAGCAGTCTCTGAACACATTGCATAAATTTAAGAAACTGGAAATAGAGAAGCACTGAAAACAAAACCTTCGGCAGTGGCCCACCAAAACCTCAGTCTGTCTGAAGAAAAGGCTCAAGAAGATAATACACTCACCAAACCAAGCAGTCGTCTCACCGTCCCGAACACATTAATTGACAGATGTAAGCCGCAGTTACCAAGCAACTGTTCAGAAGACCTATCTTCTAAGTCTCACTTCAGATCCAATTATCGGATATGCTCACATAACAAAACTAATATTCAGACAAACAGCCCAGTTCTAAAGAGGATATAGGCCAAAACTAACTTCAATATGAATCAAATAAGTAGCTAAAAGATCTTACTCTAGGTGTGCATTCTGTGTCAAGGCTCGTGAGAAATCTTGTTCATCACCACACCCCAGCAGCTATAAAATCGCCACTACTTGCTTTCATTTTTAGAACCACCAACACCACCATGTCATCCTACCCCACTCCCTTTGTAGGTTCCACCCCCCCCGGGGGGGGGCCCAGGAATGGATACCCTTTGTCGATTGAGAACCTTGGAGGAAAAGAAATATGGGTCTTTCCTTTGTGTGTGCATATTTCCTTACCGACAGTGGCTCCATATGGGATTAAACGGTTGTTTCTGGGCTGAAGTAATGAACCAATTTGCTATACTACACTGTAATTATTCAACAAGAGCTTCAACTACCTCCTGACAGTCAAATGTTGCTTCCACGAAAAATCATCCACTTCCAAACTAAATTGCTGATTAACAACGTATGAGTTGACCGAAAACAAAACCTTTGGAGTGGCCCAGCAAAACCCACTGTCTATCTGAAGAAATGGCTCGGGAAGATAAAACACTCACCAAACCAAGCAAGTTGTCTCACCATCCCTAACACATTAATTGCAGAGGTAAGCTGAAGGTACCAAGCAACTGTTCAGAAAACCTATATCTTATAGTTCTCACTTCGATATGCTCACGTAACCAAACTTATACCCAAACAGATGACCCTATTCCAAGAGGATATATGCCAAAACTAACTTCAATATGAACAAAAAGAGTAGCTACAAAATCTTACTCAAAGTGTGCTTTATGTGTAAAGGATGTGAGAAAATCTCATCCATCACCACACCCCAGCAACTATAAAATCGCCACTACTTGCTATCACCAACGCCACCATGTCATACTACCCCACTCCCTTTCTAGGTTCAATCCCGGATCCCTCATACCTAACCAGTACTGCTACTCTGTAATTATGCAACAAGGGCTTTCACTACCTCCATTACAGTCAAATGTTGCTTGCACGAAAAATCATCCATTTCCAGCTTCAGTTGCTGATTAACAGCGTATGAGTTGACGGAAATAATTTTAGCAATCAATGACGAATACAAAAAATCATTTATCTTTTCAACATTGAAGCAGACCCATGAATAGACTAAGTTACAAGAACTGGGCTATTATGAGGTAATGATCTTCTGAGCGACTATAATCAAAAGTTCTATTTTTTATTTGTACCCCGGAAGCACCGACACCTCATATAGGTCGAGGTATGGTATCCGACACCTCCAGACACGTGTCCAACACCTCTTGAATAAGTATCCACACGTATGGGCCAAAGTACAATATTTCAAACTTATTTCAGGATCAGTGTGTAATAATCGACAAATCTAGAGCTTTTCTGAAAAGGACTTTTAAGCCAAACCCTAATTAGACCGACCCAGCAAAAGGTACCCTTCTTCTTTCTCTCGCATCTCTCTCTTTTCTTTTTTTTTGTTACCAAAAGCATCCAAGCTTACCAGTCCAGAAGAAGATAGATCAACATCTCCGACCTTATCTACATACCCATCTAGCTATATAAGACCTCTCCCCTGCTACATACCCATCATGCCTTCGGTCCGATGCCTTTTTTCCTTCTCTCCTGCTACTGTTGAGACTCTAATCTTGGTATTATTGAGCCATTCAGCTGCTTTCTTATCACCGACCTTCTTTCTTGTTACTCTTGAGACTATTTCTGTTACCGTCTTTTTTTCTCATCCATTTTGAACAAAATTCAGCTGTTCCAATTGAAATAAAAATTGATTTTTGAAATTTTGAAATTTTGGTTTTTTGAAAATTGTGGTAAATTGCGGTGTCCAACACTAGAGAGTTCTATAAGTACACTAGATGCCAATAACTAAATGCGAATTTATACTAGTATCTAAATAGAACCATCTACATCTCACCCACAAATTAGACCAAAAGCCATCTAACCTGACAAATCACCATCCACTCACAAAACCCCACATTCCCAAACCCCCAAATGAAAACTTGTTCCCTGCCGTGCTCAAGCAGCTCCTCCAAAATCAATTGAAAGAAAATGATCAACACAAGCCAACTACACCTGCGCAGGAGTAAGAACAGAACTATTTTGAGGTAATAACCTTCTACGCAACGATAATCAAAAAGTCTATCTAGAGTGCGGACTAGCACGTGCAAAATGATAATGACATAATGGATCATCCAACATATGCATCCACTATAAGCTCTATAGCCCAATTAGACGCCAATATCTAACTAAACAATTCATACTAAGTTCCACTTTCCCGATTAATACCTAATTAGAGGTTTTCACATGAACAGCCAACATACCCATCAACAAAATCCGTCCAACTCATCAAAATAAAATCCATTCACAAAACCCACGAAACCCCACATGATAACCTAAATCGCTGCCGCACTCAAGCAGGTCCTCCCAATCTCAAACGAAAGAAAGGCATCAATACAAGCGTACTGCACCTGAGCAGGAGTAAGCCACGGATTGTCCCACCTACTCATTGTAACCCTCTTGGGCTTGACAACCTCCTTCCCAAGCACCCTTTGGGCCAGCACCTTCAGCCCAGCAGTCTTGAGCTCCCTTGCCCCGTACACTTCCGCCGCCAGCCCACAGACGTCGACAAAATTCGCCACACTCAGCCCATAGTCACAAATCAGCTTCTCCACATCGCTTTCAATTCCCACGCCAACGAACTTGTTCATGGGGTTGTTGAGGAAGGCGGAGAGGGAGGTGGGTACAGAGGGGGCGTGGAGGATTTGGAAGACGAGACAGTGCGGACCGGTGCAGAGTTGAAGGGTGGCGATTGGGTTGTCGGAGTTGCGGGCGAAGTTGGGGCGCCACTCGACGTCGAGGCCTACGATGAGGGGTGTTGTGGGCTGGAATTGGGAGATCCATTCAGTGACGAAGGAAGGGGTTTGGGTGACGAGGGTGTGGATCCGTGTGGTGAAGAAGTTAACGTCGTAGAGGTTGTGGGTCTCGTCTGGTAGCTCGTAGTCCACAATGCTCAGAGACATGGCTGGTTAGTGTGTGAGTGCGTGTTTGAAGAAAAGGGTTTCGAACAAATTTCGAAAGAGAAAGGCTGACTGAAGAAGGCTAGTTGGTGGATGATTGGAGATTAATTAGACCCACTCGCATGTGCCTAAGTGCGCATTTAGGCACACAATATGCTATTTGTAATTTGGAGAACGGAAAATTGCGTAAAATACCCCTGTGGTTTGGGGTAGTTGCAAAAACACTCATATTGTTACAAAAATTGCAAAGACCTTCCTTTAGCGCTTATTTTGTTGCAAGCGTTACAAAAGTCATCTAAATTAACAGAGCGTGCTTTTCACGCTCTTGAACAATGCGTGTAGTAAAAAATTTATACGTTAAAAGACTAAAGTACCCTCTTCTTTTTCTCTCTCTCAAACAATTCTCAATTCCACCAAAACCTAACCCTAGCCACCCTCAACCACCACCCATCTGCCACCTGCGCCACCCACAATCGGCGTCGGCGCCGCCGCCACCACCCCAGTCTTGTGCGTCTAGCGGCCGATCAAACCATCAAACCCAAACCAAACCAATTGAACCCTAATCCCGCTGAACCCCCAAACTTAAATCAAACCCAAACCAATCGCCGATCGAACCATCAAACCCAAACCAAACCAATCGAACCGTAATTGTCGCTATAGCCATCAAACCCAAACCAATTGCATAACAACTCGAACCCTAATCAAACCCCCAAACTTAGATCGAACCCTAATTGAACTCCAAAACTTAAATCGAACCCTAATCGCGCTGCGGCCACAACAATTCTAACCCTAATCGCACAATCTCATATCTAGGGTTTCAAATCGCAATCTGCGATTAAAACCCTAGACTAAGATTGTGCAATTCAGGTAAACAAGATACTCGTGACCCATTGTTTACTCTGTCAGTCCCATTGTTTGCTCTGCCACTTGCGCCGCAATCTGTGATTCCCACTTGCGCCGCCGCGAGCTCGCCATCGATCCACTAAGCGATCTCATGAAGAAGGAGGAGGAAAATTGACCATTCTGGAGAAGAAAGGGTGCCATTCTCATTTATATAGAAGGGCAATTTAGCCTTTTTCACCATTCTGTTACGAAATTTTTACGGTACAACACTTTTACTATTTCATGTGTCTTTATGCAATTTTTGTAACAACATGGGTGTTTTTGCAACTACTCCAAACCACAAGGGTATTTTACACAATTTTTCCTTTGGAAAATTATAAAAAATGGGTTTTCTAGTTAATAATTTGTGGTTTATAGTTTTTTTTTGGGATATTGTGAAAATAGGGGGGTCAATGTTTAAAACCTCTGAAAAGTGGCGTGGGTTGAAAAAAAATGGTTTTTTTTTAACCTCCATATTTCCCCTTCCCCAAAATACCCCTCCCTCCCTCAGCTTTGACTTCCATTTACCTAGCAAGACTTCTCCCCCAATCTCATTCCCGCATTCCCCCTAAAATCTTCCCACTACCGACCCCCACCCCACCACCTGGTTGCAGGTAACCTACCCTTCCTTCTATTTTCCCTCTAATCCACCAAGCCGCAACAAGCCCCAAACACAGCTCAGCAATCACATTCTCGTTTCCCACCCAAGCCACAACACAGCCGCAACAACCCCCACCCCCCCTTATTTCCCCGCCAATCCACAGTTTCCCACCCAAGCCAAGCCGCAACACACCTCAGTAATTACTCGCACGGTTCCGCAACACAGCTCAACAATTATTCTCCTCCACCCGCACAGCAGCGTCGTCACCCGCACGGTTGCGGCTCTCCATCCACTACGTGGTCAGACTTCGCACTCCGGAGCTCGACGTTTGTAAAGGTACCCCCCCTCCCTTTCATTTTGCAATGATCGAGCTTAATCTGAGCGTTTCATCATGTATGTTTTCTATTTTTATGATCGAGATGATTTTTGACAAAATCATGACATTCCTTCATATGGCATGCATGCAATTGGTTCGGTGACAAACGACTTGGGCTTGCATGCAGTTGTAACTGCTGAAATCTTGGACATACGTTTGTTTTTTTCTCTTGGCTTTCTGTCAAACTACGAAGCGTTGCATGCAGTATTGCCTCGTCCACAATAGGAGCGAGAGAAGGAATACATCTTTTTTATTTGTCCACAACTTATCCTCACTAATCACTTAACAAAATCTACACATACCCGCAACATAAAGAGGGTGTATTGGGCTTTGTGAGGGGACGATAATGGCGGTGGTAGTCGTGATATCAGTATCATGGTGGTAACAACGTTAATTATAGTGATGATCAATAATTGAGGTGACAGTAATGATGGGTGAGGTGGTTGTAGTCAAAGTCGCTGCATAAAGGTGGTCCTTATAAGTAGTGTAATAGTGGTAACAAATGATGTATAAACTTAAACTAGGATTGGACCAGCGTGTATATTAAGTCATGGGACTGGGAGATCACAAAATAATTCTCTAGGGCTTCCCTCCTCCGATCTTGTATTTGTGCCCACGTGGAGTAATGGTTCCTCTAGGAATGGTGATGATGTTAAAGGTATGTCATAGTACAGGTGGCAGGTGGCCATGATATTTATGGTAATAGTAATTATGGTCGATGTGGCAGTGATATCTAGTCATTTGCGGCAACTCTATTTTTGGTGGCAATGGTGATTGTTGTGGTGGCAGTTGTGATGCCCCGAACCTAGATTATACGGTTATTATTACTTATAGCGACAATCCTAGGAAAAAAAAAACGTAACGATAACATATATTATTGATATTGATTATTGTCCCTGTCAAGGATTAGCGTTTTTTTTAGAGAGACCTTCAGCGACAATTTTATACTTATAGTTCGCGTCGATATTTTCATTCGCAGTTTTTAGTACGAATTAGTGTAGCAGAGTCGGTGATAGACCGTCAAATTCTCTTACTACATTAACCGTTCATAAAATAGCCATATTTGGGCATTTGTGTAAAAATAGATGTTCCGGGTAGAATTTAGATGGATCATGAAATAAAAAGGGG
Organism: Escallonia rubra; assembly: GCA_033065855.1. Classification (NCBI taxonomy): domain Eukaryota; kingdom Viridiplantae; phylum Streptophyta; class Magnoliopsida; order Escalloniales; family Escalloniaceae; genus Escallonia; species Escallonia rubra. Next base: position 315,343 of record JAVXUO010002637.1, on the reverse strand, counting down.
GGGCTTTTAGTAATTCTTTGGTTTAGGGATTAATATATATTCATAAGCTACCAACACCAGCCGACCCTAAATTACAACCATCTGAATGACGGCAGAGGAGAGTACGGGAGAGAGACGAAGAAAGCTTGGCAAAAGACTTTTCCGGCGAAACCTTCAGGTTTGGATAGTCAAGAGCTAGGGCCGGCATTTGAGCAAATACGAGAAGCCATGTTTGAGCAAGGTAAGTACCCCTGTCATGTTCCTCCGTATATTTATTTGCAAAAACTATAATATGTATTTATGATTTGACCATTTGAAGTTTAAAGTTTTATGTTGCATACGTTTTATTTCTAAAGTATTTGATGACAAATGTAACTTGAAAGAATGCCATGGAATGTTATGTGAATCAAATGTTATGGATTTTACTGAGTACATGTTGAATGAGCAAATGAAACTTGTCTTGGTTGTTGTGCCCCATATCCAACGGGGGAATGTTGGATTTCGGGCCCTGGTCAACGGGGCTCATACGTTGATGCACAGTACTGTGGCTGGTGGTTCGCCCATGCGTCCTCAAAATTTTATCCCGGGTGTAGGAGGGATTTCGGGCCCTAGTCAGGGGGGCTCGTACGCTGACCGAAACATACCTAACGAAAGAAAAATATGCGTTTGATGTGAATGTAATTAACGATGATCGTACTCATATTTGAAAATCCTCTTTTTGAATCTTTATATATATGTGTATATGTATTTGGAAAAGGTTTTAAGAATGACAATGACCGAATGTTGGATTTGTTGAAAGAAAACCCATGGCATGTTTTAGAAATTTCAAACTTATTTTAGGAACATGGCTGGTGTATTTGCTGGGCTTTCGCTCATTCCTTACTTTTTAGGTGACGACTTAAGGGAAGCGGAGCCGTATGAGCCACACAGGGGAGTAGTGCCCGAAGAGAACTTTTAGAATAATGAGTGTCCATTATTCGAACATTTTAGTCTATGTTAATTTACGTTATGCTTGAACTGATGTAAGGAGCTTAGGTCTCCTCATGTTTTCTTTGTAAGTTTTAAGGACATGTAATAAGAGTTTTATTCGAATGTTTGGAGGTCCGTAAATTAGAATTATTTTTGGAGTCACAGGATTGTAGTAAGGCCTGGCAGAGCCCTCGGTTGGAGCCTATTGGGTCTGCGGCCGGTCACGTGCCTAGCTCACGGGCCTACCCGTGGGTTCGGGTCGTGACAGAAATGGTATCAGAGCATTACGGTTTTGGGATATTAGAGCTTAAGTAATGATCTCGCTGGTTAGGTTACATGATTTTGTAAACTTGTAACTAGGTTGACGAAAGTGAATGGTAGAACTCAAGATTTGATCCTTTAGAGTGAAAGTCACATGTGAGAAATTCTTTGTGCTTTAGTGCACCGTAGGGTTGCAGTTAAACTTGCTACTACTAAGTGGACCGTGCGAAAGAATATATTGTGGTTTGTTATCTGAAAAGCGTAGCAGAAGCATGATGATTAGGAATTTAAATATCTGGTTGAGTTGGAGTGGAGTAAGTATAGTCAGTGAGCTTCGTACTAGCTGAGCCATAACTATTTCGAGGTTGAGTAATAATATTCGGTTGGTTAGATTATAAAATCTTAGGTTATAATTTGAGTTTTATAGTACAATGAAATGTTTAAAGTTGCGATGGACCTTACTGAAGCTGCTACTGATGTTCTTGGCGCGTGTTTTGGAGGCTATTAAAGCTGCTACGATTGTGAATGTTGTCTCTTGAGTCTTGATGTTAAAAGGCTTGTGACTTTTGAAAATGATGTTGTCTCTTGAGGTTATCAAGGGTTCCTTTTGGGATTGGTTATTTGCTATTATAAATTTTTGAATTTTCGTCAGTCAAAATCTTATGAGCATAGGTCTTCAATTTAAGCGTATTTCATACAAGAACTAAATTATTAAACATCAAGGTCATTGGGTCGTGTGGTTCTATAATCGTTAGCGCGTATCTGATAATTCAAGCTTTGTAGCATCGAGTAGTATTTAAAGTTGCTTAGGCTATGACTGATGATGATGACTTACATATCGAAAGTTTCTTACCATTAAGAGAACTTACTTCGTTTGGGTGAAGCTAGATTAGATTGGTTCAGAGAAATGTTTTCTAGTTGTCAAGGCTAGTTCAGAATGTAGAAACTTTTGGACTTTTGGAAGATTACGAAACTCTCGAAGTTCCGCAAGTGTTAAAGTGCAAGTGATGACCTGGTAAGTTTGAGCTTAGCATTAAGGTTTGAACATGAATTATAATATTTAATATTCATCGGGGATAAATTTTGGTACGGAGGTTAGGCACTGCTCAGCTATTATGTGGGTTGCCATATATCGGAGTTATGTAGCAAAATCTATCATCTGGAAGTTTAATGTAATAAGGACGAATTTCTGGCAACGAGGAGAACATGTAATATCCTGGTCTCAAATTGGTTTTATGGTTGATTTTAATGAATATATTTGATACTCTAGAAATTTGATCACTTGATGAGATTTCAAAGTTTGACAGTGATTTAATTGTATAAATGGAGAAATGTAGAGATAGCATTTACAACTGGCGAATGTTCCAATTTAAGATTATTAATCTTAGATGTATTTTTGGTTGGTGAATTGAAGTGAGTTTAAGGTTAAGTGTTATGATGGGGGATGAGATCAGACACGGTTAAGAGCAACAATCTAGTAACACAAAGTTTCGAGGTACGGATTATCAGTAGATTAAAGTGTGTTAAATGCATATCACACATTTTGTGCTTTAAGGTCTTTGGGTGCATGTATTTATCAAGTCGCTTGAAATTATATCCGAGTTTGATTGTGAACCATTTAGATGGATTTAGTTGTGTAGTACACTTGAGGTGTTATAATGATGGTTATCGGAGATCAATCACGATTAAGATTAGCTATGCAAGGAACACCAAATTTCGAGGACGAAATTTCTTTAAGGGGAAGATAATGTGATGCCCCGAACCTAGATTACACGGTTATTATTACTTATAGCGACAATCCTAGGAAAAAAAAACGTAACGATAACATATATTATTGATATTGATTATTGTCCCTGTCAAGGATTAGCGTTAACTGATTTCTTTTTTTTAGAGAGACCTTCAGCGACAATTTTATACTTATAGTTAGCGTCGATATTTTCATTCGCAGTTTTTAGTACGAATTAGTGTAGCAGAGTCGGTGATAGACCGTCAAATTCTCTTACTACGTTAACCGTTCATAAAATAGCCATATTTGGGCATTTGTGTAAAAATAGATGTTCCGGGTAGAATTTAGATGGATCATGAAATAAAAAGGGGGGGCTTTTAGTAATTCTTTGGTTTAGGGATTAATATATATTCATAAGCTACCAACACCAGCCGACCCTAAATTACAACCATCTGAATGACGGCAGAGGAGAGTACGGGAGAGAGACGAAGAAAGCTTGGCAAAAGACTTTTCCGGCGAAACCTTCAGGTTTGGATAGTCAAGAGCTAGGGCCGGCATTTGAGCAAATACGAGAAGCCATGTTTGAGCAAGGTAAGTACCCCTGTCATGTTCCTCCGTATATTTATTTGCAAAAACTATAATATGTATTTATGATTTGACCATTTGAAGTTTAAAGTTTTATGTTGCATACGTTTTATTTCTAAAGTATTTGATGACAAATGTAACTTGAAAGAATGCCATGGAATGTTATGTGAATCAAATGTTATGGATTTTACTGAGTACATGTTGAATGAGCAAATGAAACTTGTCTTGGTTGTTGTGCCCCATATCCAACGGGGGAATGTTGGATTTCGGGCCCTGGTCAACGGGGCTCATACGTTGATGCACAGTACTGTGGCTGGTGGTTCGCCCATGCGTCCTCAAAATTTTATCCCGGGTGTAGGAGGGATTTCGGGCCCTAGTCAGGGGGGCTCGTACGCTGACCGAAACATACCTAACGAAAGAAAAATATGCGTTTGATGTGAATGTAATTAACGATGATCGTACTCATATTTGAAAATCCTCTTTTTGAATCTTTATATATATGTGTATATGTATTTGGAAAAGGTTTTAAGAATGACAATGACCGAATGTTGGATTTGTTGAAAGAAAACCCATGGCATGTTTTAGAAATTTCAAACTTATTTTAGGAACATGGCTGGTGTATTTGCTGGGCTTTCGCTCATTCCTTACTTTTCAGGTGACGACTTAAGGGAAGCGGAGCCGTATGAGCCACACAGGGGAGTAGTGCCCGAAGAGAACTTTTAGAATAATGAGTGTCCATTATTCGAACATTTTAGTCTATGTTAATTTACGTTATGCTTGAACTGATGTAAGGAGCTTAGGTCTCCTCATGTTTTCTTTGTAAGTTTTAAGGACATGTAATAAGAGTTTTATTCGAATGTTTGGAGGTCCGTAAATTAGAATTATTTTTGGAGTCACAGGATTGTAGTAAGGCCTGGCAGAGCCCTCGGTTGGAGCCTATTGGGTCTGCGGCCGGTCACGTGCCTAGCTCACGGGCCTACCCGTGGGTTCGGGTCGTGACAGAAATGGTATCAGAGCATTACGGTTTTGGGATATTAGAGCTTAAGTAATGATCTCGCTGGTTAGGTTACATGATTTTGTAAACTTGTAACTAGGCTGACGAAAGTGAATGGTAGAACTCAAGATTTGATCCTTTAGAGTGAAAGTCACATGTGAGAAATTCTTTGTGCTTTAGTGCACCGTAGGGTTGCAGTTAAACTTGCTACTACTAAGTGGACCGTGCGAAAGAATATATTGTGGTTTGTTATCTGAAAAGCGTAGCAGAAGCATGATGATTAGGAATTTAAATATCTGGTTGAGTTGGAGTGGAGTAAGTATAGTCAGTGAGCTTCGTACTAGCTGAGCCATAACTATTTCGAGGTTGAGTAATAATATTCGGTTGGTTAGATTATAAAATCTTAGGTTATAATTTGAGTTTTATAGTACAATGAAATGTTTAAAGTTGCGATGGACCTTACTGAAGCTGCTACTGATGTTCTTGGCGCGTGTTTTGGAGGCTATTAAAGCTGCTACGATTGTGAATGTTGTCTCTTGAGTCTTGATGTTAAAAGGCTTGTGACTTTTGAAAATGATGTTGTCTCTTGAGGTTATCAAGGGTTCCTTTTGGGATTGGTTATTTGCTATTATAAATTTTTGAATTTTCGTCAGTCAAAATCTTATGAGCATAGGTCTTCAATTTAAGCGTATTTCATACAAGAACTAAATTATTAAACATCAAGGTCATTGGGTCGTGTGGTTCTATAATCGTTAGCGCGTATCTGATAATTCAAGCTTTGTAGCATCGAGTAGTATTTAAAGTTGCTTAGGCTATGACTGATGATGATGACTTACATATCGAAAGTTTCTTACCATTAAGAGAACTTACTTCGTTTGGGTGAAGCTAGATTAGATTGGTTCAGAGAAATGTTTTCTAGTTGTCAAGGCTAGTTCAGAATGTAGAAACTTTTGGACTTTTGGAAGATTACGAAACTCTCGAAGTTCCGCAAGTGTTAAAGTGCAAGTGATGACCTGGTAAGTTTGAGCTTAGCATTAAGGTTTGAACATGAATTATAATATTTAATATTCATCGGGGATAAATTTTGGTACGGAGGTTAGGCACTGCTCAGCTATTATGTGGGTTGCCATATATCGGAGTTATGTAGCAAAATCTATCATCTGGAAGTTTAATGTAATAAGGACGAATTTCTGGCAACGAGGAGAACATGTAATATCCTGGTCTCAAATTGGTTTTATGGTTGATTTTAATGAATATATTTGATACTCTAGAAATTTGATCACTTGATGAGATTTCAAAGTTTGACAGTGATTTAATTGTATAAATGGAGAAATGTAGAGATAGCATTTACAACTGGCGAATGTTCCAATTTAAGATTATTAATCTTAGATGTATTTTTGGTTGGTGAATTGAAGTGAGTTTAAGGTTAAGTGTTATGATGGGGGATGAGATCAGACACGGTTAAGAGCAACAATCTAGTAACACAAAGTTTCGAGGTACGGATTATCAGTAGATTAAAGTGTGTTAAATGCATATCACACATTTTGTGCTTTAAGGTCTTTGGGTGCATGTATTTATCAAGTCGCTTGAAATTATATCCGAGTTTGATTGTGAACCATTTAGATGGATTTAGTTGTGTAGTACACTTGAGGTGTTATAATGATGGTTATCGGAGATCAATCACGATTAAGATTAGCTATGCAAGGAACACCAAATTTCGAGGACGAAATTTCTTTAAGGGGAAGATAATGTGATGCCCCGAACCTAGATTACACGGTTATTATTACTTATAGCGACAATCCTAGGAAAAAAAAACGTAACGATAACATATATTATTGATATTGATTATTGTCCCTGTCAAGGATTAGCGTTAACTGATTTCTTTTTTTTAGAGAGACCTTCAGCGACAATTTTATACTTATAGTTAGCGTCGATATTTTCATTCGCAGTTTTTAGTACGAATTAGTGTAGCAGAGTCGGTGATAGACCGTCAAATTCTCTTACTACGTTAACCGTTCATAAAATAGCCATATTTGGGCATTTGTGTAAAAATAGATGTTCCGGGTAGAATTTAGATGGATCATGAAATAAAAAGGGGGGGCTTTTAGTAATTCTTTGGTTTAGGGATTAATATATATTCATAAGCTACCAACACCAGCCGACCCTAAATTACAACCATCTGAATGACGGCAGAGGAGAGTACGGGAGAGAGACGAAGAAAGCTTGGCAAAAGACTTTTCCGGCGAAACCTTCAGGTTTGGATAGTCAAGAGCTAGGGCCGGCATTTGAGCAAATACGAGAAGCCATGTTTGAGCAAGGTAAGTACCCCTGTCATGTTCCTCCGTATATTTATTTGCAAAAACTATAATATGTATTTATGATTTGACCATTTGAAGTTTAAAGTTTTATGTTGCATACGTTTTATTTCTAAAGTATTTGATGACAAATGTAACTTGAAAGAATGCCATGGAATGTTATGTGAATCAAATGTTATGGATTTTACTGAGTACATGTTGAATGAGCAAATGAAACTTGTCTTGGTTGTTGTGCCCCATATCCAACGGGGGAATGTTGGATTTCGGGCCCTGGTCAACGGGGCTCATACGTTGATGCACAGTACTGTGGCTGGTGGTTCGCCCATGCGTCCACAAAATTCTATCCCGGGTGTAGGAGGGATTTCGGGCCCTAGTCAGGGGGGCTCGTACGCTGACCGCAACATACCTAACGAAAGAAAAATATGCGTTTGATGTGAATGTAATTAACGATGATCGTACTCATATTTGAAAATCCTCTTTTTGAATCTTTATATATATGTGTATATGTATTTGGAAAAGGTTTTAAGAATGACAATGACCGAATGTTGGATTTGTTGAAAGAAAACCCATGGCATGTTTTAGAAATTTCAAACTTATTTTAGGAACATGGCTAGTGTATTTGCTGGGCTTTCGCTCATTCGATTCCTTACTTTTCAGGTGACGACTTAAGGGAAGCGGAGCCGTATGAGCCACACGGGGGAGTAGTGCCCGAAGAGAACTTTTAGAATAATGAGTGTCCATTATTCGAACATTTTAGTCTATGTTAATTTACGTTATGCTTGAACTGATGTAAGGAGCTTAGGTCTCCTCATGTTTTCTTTGTAAGTTTTAAGGACATGTAATAAGAGTTTTATTCGAATTTTTGGAGGTCCGTAAATTAGAATTATTTTTGGAGTCACAGGATTGTAGTAAGGCCTGGTAGAGCCCTCGGTTGGAGCCTATTGGGTCTGCGGCCGGTCACGTGCCTAGCTCACGGGCCTACCCGTGGGTTCGGGTCGTGACAGCAGTAGTTTTGATAAAATCACTAACAAGACGGTTCTGGTACATGGAAAGTGTCGTGGGGTTAGTGCAGCGTAGCTGCATATGGCAATGGTAATTACAGCAGTGCTAATGGTGGTTGATATTGGGGTAATGATAAGTGTGATAAGCGGTGGCAAGGAACGCAAATTGCCGGTTATGGTGGGCGTAATGATAGTAATATCGATAAAGTAGTGATTGCGGCAGCAATGATGGTATTGGTGGTATTAATGATGGCTGTCTTGACAACAATGGTGGTTGTATGAGTTGTAGCGGTAGTAGTAAAGTGGTAGAACTTAGCTGGAGGGGATCCCAGCAGTGCATATCTAAAGATAGAAGGGTGGGAAAGCTGGCGGGGATCCCAACAGTGAGAATTAGTCACTCTCCGAAAAGGCTAGCGAGGTCCCTGCTATGGTGAAGTGAAAGATCTTTCAATATCGTGGGGAGAAGACAGGTGGGAACAAATAGGAGTGAGAGCAAAGCAAGCTATAGTGGCGAGCTGTCTTCCACCTGCCTTTTAGATAGGGCGAGGCTAGTACGAGACTCAGAACTACAACGGATCTTGTCTTAGGAAATGGTACGGGAGGCCTATCTGACCATTGTTTGATCCCATTTTCCAACCCTTTCTTTGGAACCAACCTGGAATGCAAACCAAACAAGGAAGGAAAGGGCTTTGAGGTTTGAAACTTGGTTGCGCTCCTCAGATTGACAGATTCCTGGAAAAAAATTAACGCCCTGAGGTTTTTAAGAGGGGCCTTGGAATGGATCCACATCAAATTCATTACTTAATATCTATATGGTTCACCAACTTCCTCCTTTTGTTGCTCAGATATGAGAGAGGGCCTTTCAATAAAATAGACCTTAGGGGAAGATAGGACATACGCAATACTTATCCCGATGGATGCAAGACAGCAGATGATGTGGTGTGGGAGGTGTGTTTCCCAGAGAAGAGAATACAAGAAAAAGAGACAAACAACTTTGACTTAGCCCTAGCAATGGGCTCCGAAGTGCATTGCTAGGGGTGCAATCCAACTCTCTTCCCCCTTTGAATGGATTGGATATGTTGCCCTGAACATAGAAGCTGAATATGTAGGCTTAGAGCTTTCACCCCACTTCCCCTACTTCAATTGGAGGGAAGGGGGGGGGGGGGGGAATTCTAGCTACGAATCAACAATGATTTGTGAAAATTCTAACACTACACTCCATTGGTTGGTGTAAACATAAACAATAAGAACGCAGATGCCTCAACTTTTGAGCTAAAGGAGTCTCTACAGCTTTGAGTTCTATTGTTATCCATTTGACCCTGTTTTAAAAAATTCCCACAAGAAGTTACCAGAAGGAGTCATTTATGTATCCAACAAATGCTAAACAAGATTATGTAAATATAAATGGTGTTACAATTTGGGACAAAAAGTTTGTAATCTCCTCGCCAAAGATTCTTATACGTGATCATGTTTTAAATTTCAGGAGGAGGTCGGCACTAATTTTGGTCATATTAACTATGCGGCAAGGCTACTGCAAAAATTGTAAATGAGTATCCGTTGATCGTAAGTATGTTTGGAATTTCCATTATTGTTTCTTTCCCATTATTATTATTGTGGCTCTAAGCATCAAACTTGTCACCATTTTACATTCGATGGATAGCTATGCTTGACGTACAGCTAGGATATAATATCTTAGCATAAATGAAATTGACTGAATATGTTTTATACATATAGGCTAAATTAGTTCGTTGTTTCAACAGTGTTGTAAAATGGGCAATTAGACGCACTATTGTTAGTGTGATGCTACCAACTAAGATTAAGATAGATTTTTTTTTGTCTTTATTCATATGCTTAACGATGTCGTACATATAATTGTTCAGGATGAGAATTTGAAAATTAGTGACAATCTAACAAACTTTGAGTTACGTGGTACCGGGAATGCACCTAAGAAATGGCGTCAGAGAACTCATTGGCAATAGAATTCTTGTCTTAGCTAAAATGTATACCTCATTTAGATTTATATTTGATGTCCAAATAAATATTATGTCTAATACCTTAGATAGTAGACCTACATCATGCTTGGAGTGCTATAATCGTGATATAGTCGGAGCTGCAATTTGGAGTGAAGTGAATTGCATTGGCAGCCACCATCACCATGTTAAACATAAAGGTGCTCAAATGTACAATTTTATGTATGGCATGCTTCTTAAAACTTTTGGACACAAATGTGTGTGCTCGGATTGTATTCAACTTAAAGTATAAATTGTTCATGGATACCCTTCTCTGATGAAATACGTTACATCTTGATCATTTTAGCTTCTGCAGTTTTAAAGAGCAATGATAAGGTTTCTGGTACTCTAACAATGCAGCGGCCAAGTCTAAGCTGGTCATAGCATGGCTAGAATTACTCTTACTATGGTCCTTTCAAACCCAATACACATTTCCCTAAATTTTTTGGTGTGCAATATTTGTGTGTTCTGTAAAACAAATATGCAAAATTGGTATATCACACAGTAAAAGCTGATTATAAGCCCTTTAACCCAGTTAGGCCTTTAACCCAATCAACCCATGTTGTTCCTATGAAATCTCCACGAGTAATTACTCCCGTTAAATGGATGTAATGCTTTATCAGCTGCTTCTAATCCACCTTTTGAAATTTATTTTGTTACGCGTAGCATAATTGCAAGGGGTCTGGGTATATGTCCTACTTGGTACACCAAGATAAGTTCCTATATTCTACCAGCTTTACATTATATAAGAGATAAGTTGGGGGTGTTCATATGATGTCAGGATGCTGCATTGTGAAGTTTCTCCCTTAAGTCCTACTCTAGGATTTGAATCTAACAAAATACGCTTAACTTTTTTCCCGGTAGGACAAATTTCCATTTAGCTATTCTTGATTCCACAGTGAGAAGAGCACCCCGTGCACCACAGTGTTTTTGGATGAATGTGAATCTAGTTTAGTCAGTACATTTTCTTGGAACATTGGCAATGCATTGCAGCCCTTTCTATTTTCAATCCAAATGTGATCTATCTTGCTCCTTAGTTATGCACCAATGTAATGGTTTTCTTTGTTTGCCTAACAACTATATTTATTAGTTAATGAAAACATAATCTATCAGACTGTAATTTCCTTATTATCTTTGGTTGTTGATTGTAATTTCGTCTAGACATGTCATAGAGTAATTTGAAAATGTTCATTTTCATGATCAAGATGAAAAGAGATACAATACCAGCCCGCGTACTTGAACCAAATTAAATAGGAAAAATGTATTCCCAACTATCGAAGGCATAATTTATCCCTCTTCTTTTCATGTGATAATCCTTCTGTCCTTTGTCTATTGGGTTAGCATACTACTGGCCCTTCTTCCCTAGCTTCTTCCCCATACAAGGTGGCAAGGGCTTGCCACTTAAGCACAGATTGTGAGCATAAGCAGCAGCTTGGAATATATTAAAGGGTCTACCTTGTGGGATATCTCCGCACAACTTGTTAGCTATGAAGTTTGCATGTCTTAGTTGTTCTATGCTTGGCAAGCTGACCGGTATTTTCCCGCTTATCCCATTGATGGACAAGTCTAACCATTGCATTGCAACTTCAGCAGTAATCCTTAACCGGTAGGAATTGTGCTTGTTAGCTGGTTTATAACAAGATATCTAATCTTTCAAGTCGAACGAAGTTTGTGATTGAACTAGGAAGTTGACCAGTTATCCCGTTGTCTGCCACATTCAGCAACTTTAAGTTCAATCCTTCAGCAAATTCGGGAATGTTGACTGATATTTGATTGTTGGTAACTATAACCCGAACTAATAGGGGACACGGAGATGGAACAGAAAATCGGAGAGGTCGGTGTTGAACAATGACACTGATTGGAGTAGGCAAGTGAATAGAGAGGTGGGAAGAAATGTGTGAAGCCATAGTGATCCAAATGTTTTGCTGATAAATCACGCCGCCAGATTTTCCCGAGTGTGTTTGAGGCCAAAAAATACGTAAAAATGGACTAGAGACCAAAAGGGCATACAAGTGTTGTAACAACCCGGGATTTTCGGAACGTTAACACTCGCTCCATCAGATACACTAAGACAACAATTAGCTCAAATTCAACCAATTGGAACATTAGTCAGTCAGAGCCGCTAAACCATTGAGTAATATATATAGTACTCTTAGTGTACTGTCATAATTGAAACAACAAGTCTAAGTTAACAATTCTAAATAACAATAATAACCCATGCAGGGGTTCTATTAGAAATACGGTAACTTAAATTCACTCGCTCGCTTGCTTCTAGTCCATTTTTATGTGATCTAACATTGGTTATTACTTGCAGAAAGGAAGTCAAACGGGAGTCAGCTTTTGAGAGCTTATTAAGGTCGCTCAAACGAAGGAATTACGAAAAAAAAATTACAAATGCAAGACGGTGATGGTTTTGTTCACAGATACAATTCGATGATGATTTCCAGAATTTTCACAATGAATACAACTAATTTGATCAGATATCAGTATGACCTTCGGATACGATGCAAACAATCACAAATGCTATTGAACATGAGCAATTGCAAAGCCACACATGCAGTGCAGGGTAATCACCTAGCAAAGTCACGAAGGCGATGCTCACTAACACTTTACACCGGCTAGTCCATCAAGGCACTAGCCCACACCAATACACCGGCTAGTCCGTCAAGGTACTAGCTCACACCAACGCACCGGCTAGTCCGTCAAGGTACTAGCCCACACCAATATCCTCCAACATGCACCAACTCTGCCAAAACACACCAATTCAGAATCTCATGTCAATGTACATAATGCAATAATCGATAACACAATGAATAAATCGATACTCAACGAGTAAGAAATACTGAGCATCGAATGGAATGTCCAATACTCGTGTAAGGCTCAAAACAGGGTATTTAAAGGCAAACGATGCGTACTCATTATAATTATAATAGATGCCAAAGAAAATTTGATAACAATTCATAAAAACATATACAAGGACAATTTGATGAATTGGGTTTCAGATAGAAGTCCCTTACCTCGGTCCGAAGCTATGTTAAGCTAATCAACCTCAAACACAAATCCTTCGAATTAACCTAAACAGGGCAAATCATTTATCAGGATACGATCTACATAAAGATGTTATAACTCGATATTAACTTCCTAAACAGTTCTCTTCCATCCTCTCGAAATAAGCTATTATAAGCAGTTCATTTATTACTATCAGAGATTTTTCAAAAACAGATAACATATACTTGTATATACACTAGATGGATCGGAAGATCACTAACATAATGCTACGCATTTCCTCGATACCAGCATTATGTGCTCTGATTACTTGTTACATCTGACCAAAGAATTGCCCATCCATTCCAAGCTCCTCTTGAACGAGCCAACAGTAAAGGCGCCCGTCTCCACTTCTTCCAAAACTCACTCATAGTGTATCCTAAAATCGTTGATTTGTTTCATTCTCGTTCTCTCCATATGCGTCCGACTCATCCGGTTTTTCTAACTGCCTGACTCACACTCTTGAACTCTACAAGACAACGACTTACACACCGCACCTTCTCGACAACCCGTACCAATACTCATCCCTTTTCTTTCTTTATGTCTCTTCTTCTTACACAGGCACACATAAACCGACAACACAACACACACTTGCACCCATAGCACTCACACGATAATCTTTGTAAAAAATTCACAGATACATGCACATGCCACACCTATACAAGCATATGATTCACTTGCATATGGTACTACTATATTCGCCATCGAGAATGGAAACTGGTGTATGTAAAATTACCAAAGTACACCTCGACCTCGATCGGCCATCGCACCAAAAAGAAAATCCCAAAACAGTTTAAAATATCTTTTTAAGCAAACTAAACTTGTTTCTCGGACTTCAGGTTATTTTTCGCTCAAAACCCTTATCCAATATTTTAACTGAATGCTACCTGGCCACATCTCAATGATACAGTAAATGGTACCGAAATACCGAGAAATTTTAGACACTGAAGTGTCCCAATAAAACAAGGTTACTATAAAAAATTTCAGCTAAAAAAAAACCTAATTTGCTATATTAAATTAAAAAAAAACCTTCCTTTTTTTTTTTCTAAATAAAATCTTTAATGCCCTTTGAGTACCTAGAAAATCTCAAAAAATTCCATGATGTAGATATCGTAAAAATAGTAGGGGTTTCTCTTTTGTATTTTGTCAAAATCAAATTGGAAATGGCTTTTTAAAATCAAACTAAGGACTAAAGGAAAAACTCAAGCCTTTAGCTACGCTTACCCTTCCTATTTCGAAGTAGTGGATCAAACATTCACATGTACACCTTAGTGGATCAAAAACTCAAGCCTTTAGCTACGCTTACCCTTGGGTCAAATACACGTAGGTACCCTGGAATTACCACAAAATCTCAATTAAAGGTCCTAAAGTTTAATTTTTACACATAAGGGCCTGTAACTTCAAATTTGCAATAAATAAGGACTTCCGTCCACTTTCTTAACGATTGAGGCTTTTCCGTCAGAGGCATTTTTGGGTTTCCATATTTGGGTGTTTTTCCTCTTTTCTTTTTTAATTTTTCACATCTTCTTCCTTAAGAAGAAGAAACCATCGGCGGCAGCAACAACCACCCATTCTCAACCTCCCCCTCCACCCCCACCAACGAGACCCCTTTCTTTCCTTCCTTCCCCTCCCCACCACCACCACCGGCCTCCCTTTCCTCTGCATCCTTCCCGGCCAACATTTCCTCCCTCTCTCTCCCCCAGTCCCCCAAACCCAAACCCACCTTCTCCAAACTCATCGCAACTGCCGTCGCGGCCGTACTCGCCGCCATCAGCGTCGTCTCCATCATCATCTTCCTCCACATCCGCAAACGAAGAAAGGAACAGACTTTCAGCGACCAGAAAACCCACAGATCCGACACCAGTAGTAGAATCTTCAGCAATGGAGTTGCTATTGCCAACGTAGCACCAAAGCCACCACGAAGGCCCTCTCAGGCCAGCTCTGAATTCCTCTACCTTGGCACTCTCGTCAACTCCCACAGTGGCATCGGCGGTAATAGCCAACCACACAATGGCGGTTACAGCAGTGAAAGTGATGCACGTTCAAGCAAAATGGAATCGCCGGAGCTCCACCCGCTGTCGCCGCTCATTGATCAGAGTTTCCGGCGGAATTATACGAATGCCGATGTGGGTCGCACCAGCAATGACGATGATAAGGAGTTTTACTCTCCTAGAGGGTCTTCATACGGCCCTGAGAGCTCGATTGGCACCGGATCGGCGTCAAGGCGGATGTTCGCCGCCGTGGCGGCAGAGAATCTGTCCAGTTCGTCGTCGTATTCGTCTTCCAATTCGAATTCGCCGGTCCGGTCTGTTTCATTGAGTATTTCCCTCTGTTTCTGTGGATCTTTAGGCTGGATGGGGATGAGAGAGGTGAAATTTTAATGAAGAAGAAAAAGAGAAAAACACCCAGATATGGAAACCCAAAAATGCCCCTGACGGAAAAGCCTCAATCATTAAGAAAGTGGACGGAAGTCCTTATTTATTGTAAATTTGGAGTTACAGGCCCTTATGCGTAAAAATTAAACTTTGGGACCCTTAATTGAGATTTTGTGGTAGTTCCAGGGTACCTACGTGTATTTGACCCTAAATACTTATATTTATGTTAATCTAATAATCAGAATGTGGTTATAAATTTCAAAGCCACCTCTTAAACTATCATTTATTTCTCTATTCCACCTATATTTTTTTTTATCTGTAACTAATGGTTATTATCAATGACTGCTAATGATATTATCATGCACCTTATAGCCAGTGGTGGAGGGAGTGGGGGACAACGATGGGCCGGTGCCCACCTGCTTCCCTAGAACTTTTGTCCTTTATATGGTATATTTTATCTCCAACGATAAAAGTGCCCACCTAAAAATTTTAAAAATACACAAATGAGATGTATTTGTGGTCATTTCACATGTTAATGTATCTACAAGTTTCAAGGATGGTTATAAAAGATATCATTTTAGTTATTTAAAACGCTAAACATACACAAATAAAAGACTTAGTTTACGCATAAAGTCAACGCAAAAATTATTTTTGTTCTCACTCTCTACGGTTTTCAAAGCCTCAATACTTTCAAAACCTTAAATGCACATATGCATACAGGAGAATACCCCCTCATCCTCAGTTCCCTCACTGCACACCTGCCTTACCTCACGACGGCACGCCCTCAACGGCCAATGTCACTGCCTCCACTTGCCGGTCCAGCTCTGGCAGGTCACGGGCTTACGAGTCACGACACCCAAATTCCAAACAACATGGCCTCATGTGCTCAGGCCGGCTATAGGGCCGATTCACAGGCTACCGGCAACAACGCTCACAGACGGCAGTCGTCATGTCAATTTCTCTACGACGATACTAATGGTCGCCGCAGTCCGTAAAAGTAAGGAAATATCTAGTGATTGATTATGGATATTCTACTTCTCGGAACCCTTCATTTTTTGTATCAATTAAGGATGTGACAATTGAGTTTTGGAACTTGCAATTTACAATTAGAAATTGATAGAATTGTTAGTAGTGGGATTGTTAATTTCAGATTGAGATTTTTAGTGCCCACCTTAAAAAAAAATTCTGACTCCGCCACTGCTCATCGCTTAATACTGCATAGAACATCACTCATATAATCTGCTGCGAAAAATAAATAAATATATTGTCATAATTTACCATATAACTAGCTTCACCATCGTAAGTTATAATCATAAAAATATCCGCTAAAGGTCCTAAATGATACCGCTCATAATAATTGTCGCTAAAGATTTTAAAATAATCACTTAGAAAAACTACTACTAAGATAGAGAGCTAATTTATGGGAACAAACCTAACCCTATGTTCGGGGTGTTACAAGTGTAATATCCAGCATCTTTGGGAGCTATTAAAATAATCATTCACGCTCCAAAAAATAAACGGGTGTTAATTTTGCGCAATGCTCGGGTATTAATAGCGTATGGAAGCTTAAATCAATTTTGGGGCAATAAAGTAATTTTTGAAATTTTGGGGTCATTTTGTAATATTGGAAAACTTTGGGGGCATAAATGTAAATAAATATTTTTAGCAATGAAAAATAATAAAATGAGTGGGAGTACATATTTTAGTGATATCTAGTCAAATTGATAAAGATTAGAATAAGTTTGGGGATATTTCGCAAATATGGAAACTATAGGGGCCAAATTGCAAAATTTGAAAAATAGCACTTCGGTGTCAAAGTTTTGGAAATCAGATTATGTATAATGGCCACCTAATATGGTGACTAATTCAATTGAATTATTTAATTGCTTAGGGAATAAAAAAAAGAGAAAGAAGAAGAAACTTAAAGAGGAAATTCGGGGGGAGGAAAATAGAAATAAGGAAAAAATAACAAACAAAAGAACATAGAAGAAGCAGCAAAAGCAGAGCTTTAGGAAGAGGGGAAAAATGGGAAGAATAAACAGAGGGGATTTCAGGCAAAATTAGAGAGAGTTGGAGAGGAGTTGAAGAATTCTTAAGGGTAATTTTCTACCTAGTGTGTGTCTTAAGCACTGTGTGTGTATGTTTGTTCATCGTGTGTACAGGTGTGTGTTTATGTGTTGTGTGTGCATCCGTAGTGTGTGGGTCACAGTTATTAAAGGCGCACGTGCACCTAAGGCGCAAAGGGTCCTTGGAGCCTAAGCGCAAGGCGCAGGCGCGCACCTTTTCGAAGTGAGGCGCAAAATAGAAATAAATATATATTAGTGCACTAACTAATATAATCACGTAAAAAACTTCAAAACATGACAATTAAACAAAAATTTAACACTAGAAAAAGTTTCAAATGCAATAAGTAGTTAATCATTGAATATGACAACATCATCCTCATTATCGGTGAGGGCTAAGGAAACAATGTTTTTCTCAAAAGGAAATCATAAGCTCCCAAGTCTAGTTGAGATTCCTCTTCAATTTCATCTTCTTCATCTACAAGGTGAAGTGAAGGAGTATATTTATTTAAAATAGAGTAATAATTGGAGACGAAACACTAGCATAATGAATAATAATAAGTGAATCGATTAATTAGGGATTTGGGGTTTTAGGTACTTTTGTGGTTTACATATTGATTTATTATGTTATGAAGCAAAGAATAAAAAAATAATGAACGGTTGAGATGATGCCACGATGCAAAAATAAAAAAATTAGGATTTTTGGGTTTTTTTTTGTGCCACCACCACCGCTTTGCGCCTAGGCGCGCGTCTTTTCGAAGGGGCTACGCCTAGCCCTAGGCGAGGCGTAGGGAGTGCACCTTGCGCCTAGGTGTGCCTTCGATAACACCGGTGTGGGTATAGTTTGTATAATTGTGTATGTGAGGTTGTGGTATTAGGGTGGGTTAGGAGGAAATCTGGTAGGTGTTAGTGGGTGTTTTAGTTGGTATAACTGTGGAAGTGTGTGGGGGTTTTACTGTGTGTAGAGTGTGTGTTTATGCTTTGGGTATGGTGGTAGGTGTATGATTGTGTGTTTAATTGTGTATTAGGGTGATGGGGTATTTTGGTAATTTGCCACCCCGAGGGGGCATTTTGGTAATTGACCTAATAAGGGTTTTTTAGGTAAATTCATATAAAGGAAGGTTATCTGAGTGATTTTATTTATGGAAATGTTGTTTTGGCGATTCAAGAGTGCGAGGGGTGTTTTTGGTAATTTTATACCCCAAGGGCATTTTGGTATTTTACATACCGGTGAGGGAGATTAATTTTGGGAATATGCGTGAGTCCGTGTTAAGTTATAATATTTACCGTAGGCCGTGTTCTGATGATTTAATTATTCCGTTTAGGTTAAAACAATTGACATTTCGGTTAGATAGCTTAGCTTCGAATTCAGGCAATGGTTTCTATCTAAATCCTGGGTAAAGACATTCGCCCGAATCCTTATTTTGATAACTCGTACTCGTAAGTAATCCTTCGATTTACTTATGACTAATGTTGAACACTGAATTATGTATTGATATCAGAATCTTATTGCCCAGAAAACCCTAACACTGAACCTAAATCGATTATTTAGAAATCTTATCGATGTTCTCCTATTATTACATGTCAGGCATATTCCATAACTATTTGCATTCATTCATCTGAAATGTTGTGCCAAAATTCGATAACTGTCTGAAATTCTGAGTGATGACTTATATCAGTATGTTTATTGTTATTGAAACCTGAATTGATTTCGGTGATTTGAGTTCATGTTAATACTCATTGATATTGTTGATTTTGTGTTGAGCTGGGAAACCGTACTGAGGGGAGGCGTTATAGGGCTGGTTTGAATCCTGCATGGAACGCAGGCTAGTACCCAGTGGGACTAGTTATTCTGGTACATCATGCATGTGCACAACATACTGACCATACTGACTTTACCTTAATGGCATCGCAACCGCCTAGGATTAACATCTTTGAATTTATTGATATTATACCTTACTGTAACTGTTACGGAGATGACTGGAAATGATTGTTTCAAATGGTTTGTGCTTGTTTTGAAACCCTTTGGAAAACCATTATTGTATTTTTGAATGATGGCTTTGAAAATGATATTTTAATGATCGTTTTGGAGATTGTTATTGTTTATTCTGGTATCTATTTATGATGAATCTTGATCATTTTGGAAATTTTCAATCTATTTAGATCGTTTGAAATATTTCTTTCGAAATTATCGTCGGATGGATTCTTTGAATCGTTTTATAATTCCTTCGGAAGTCCTTGAACGACCTTACTGAGCTCTCAAACGCTCACCCTTTGTTTGATTCTTTTCTGCAGGTTATGATCAACATCAGATTGCTCGAGAACGGGTTAGAGACTGTGTGAGGTTCCGGTGAGCCCATCACTACTGTATAGTAGGACTCCTGCACGGGTCAGTACTGTTAACTCGTTTTTAGGAACTTGAGGTTGTAAAGGACCCAACTTTTAATAGCTTAAGTTTAAGCGGTTGTAATCTTGTATGTTGAGGAATTTGAGTTGATGTCGAATTAGATGTTTTAAAGTATGTATTGGTAAACAGGATTTGACAGGTATGACCGAAGCAGTAAATTTAACACTCTAGGAGTTCGGGGTCGCGGAGCTCTGGATTTCCGGGATGTTACAACCAGTGCCTAACACCTTCCCATCATATAACTTAGTCCCCGAATCTATTTATCTGTTTTCAATAGATTAGTAGTCTTTGGACATTTTAAGAGTCTTTTCAGGGTTTTTCTTATTTTTCTTTTGTAAAATAAGATAGTGACTTCTAATTTTAGACCTTTTCGGGGTCTAGGATTTTTCGGAGACGGTTCGCTATAGTGGCAGGGACTAAAAACTAAGAGGACCAGAAATTTTTTATTGCTTTTTGTGTAGTATAATCCACGCGCACGACTGTCACCAACCCCTCCACTTAACGGCAACGGTTGAAAAACCTGGACTTCCTTCTTATTGGGCCAAATTCGACCTTACTATCACCTCCATGGCTTATAAGCGAAGGGCCTCCTGGTTTCTTGATATATTAAGTGACTTGTGCACACGTACTGACGATCACTCATTATTAACTACTTGAGTTGTGGGTGAGGATTATATCATACAAGTCAAGTCGACAGAGTAACCACACACCGACATTCAGAGAGAAACCATACACGCGGACGATTTCTATGTTCTTCCATTTTCTTGGGGAATACATGTTTGGCCTATGGCGTATTTGTAGAGAAATTGGCCGAGATTCAATAAGCTATGGTGGTATTCTCGCAAAAAAGGAAGACTTTGATTAACCGTCGATTTTTCGATCAAGCAATCTGATGGCTTGTCAGTAATTTGAACTGGCTAGTTCATACCCTAAACCCTCCAACCCACTATCAATCGACCAGTTAATTCAGCTAGGAACTAGACGGTTCTTCAAGAGCTTGACCTCCCCAAAATTTTTTAGGTCTAAAAACTCTAACCCACTTACCAACCAATCAGTTAACCCCCCCGCCCCCAGTTTACCAGATGAATAGTTAGATACCTAACCTTCCAAAGCTTTTCAGAATTCCAAGCCTTCAACCCACTGACCAACCAGTCGATTAACCCACAAGGTTACTCGATGGTTAGTCAGAACCCTATATTCCCATAGTTTTTCATAACCCTAATTTAACTAATTGATCAGCTGGTTGGTTTCACAAGGTCACCAGATAGTTAGTCAGCACCCTGTTTCCTCCATAATGTTTTTTTGAAATTCGCTAAATAACATCACTGACCAACCAGCCGGTTAAACCACCAGGTTATCAGACAATTAGTCTGAACCCTGCAATTAATCATTTCCCTATAGCAATAAGGGTATAGACCTGGCAGTTCTATAATTATCCTTTATGCTTAAATTTTCAAATCCTCTATACAGTCAAGGCTAAGAAAGGCTGGTATCGGGACTCATCCTTAAAATTCACACGAAACCGAATGGCTGAAGAATACTTTCAATTAGCAGATTTGGTCTACATCGTTAGCGAAGTACATAAGGACTTTTGGATCAGTTTCGTAGCCCTGGCATATCAGTAGGCAAGGACCTCCAAGGATATCGAAAATCTTACGAAGAAATGTAAAAGGTAGTAAAAGAGAGAGGACAAGAAAAATTCGAGTTTGAGTGGCAGTATGAGTCAGACGATGAAGAGAGAAAACCCACAGCCCATAATGAAAGCACTCGAATCCAAGATTGCCTGGATAAGAAGGGCAGATGACCTATTGGACATTAGTGTACTCACCCTGAATCTTGAAGATCATCTATCACCTAAGTTTAAGATGCTAGATGTGGTCAAATTGGTTCGAACCATGGACCCCAAAATCCATGTTAAAATACGTGTGTACATTGCCTCCTTATGGAGTCAACCAAAACCAGTTAATCCAGTTTTTTCACCGCACCTTGATAGGAGCTACCTCTTGATGGTTCCTTACCATAGATGAAGCCCGAGTAAAGACATGGAAGGATGTAGTAGGGGAATTTTTAAACCAGAATTCGTACAACACAGATTTGGATATCTCATGGAGAGATTTGGAGACCACTAAGCAGGAGCCGAAGGAGTCAGTGTCCACATTCATAATGAGATGGAGAAATAAGGCTGCTCAAATGGTTAATCGCCCCATAAAAGAAGAGCAAGTCAACATATTGCGGAACAATCTATTTTCAGTATACCACGAATACATCTCTGGACACTACCATACATCTTTCTAGTCTTTGGTAGGATAAGGAGACTACCAATTGAAGATGCCATCAATAAGGAGACTACCTCTCGAGAAATGAAGCCCAATTTATCGAGCTGGTACAAGGAACTCTAATGCCCAACGTAAGCCTAATAGTACTAGGAACAAGTCTAAGGCCTTTGACAAATTCAAAGAGTATTAAGCGAAACTCGAAAAACAAACGGGCAAGTTCATTAAACCCCTCGGGTCTGACGAAAGATGTGAGTGCTTTCTTGGAACATTTTTAGGTTACTTGTCAAAAAATGGGATTGTATCCGAATTGATAACAATAGATACTCCACATCATAATGGTTTATCAGAAAGAAGAAACACGAGTCTTTAGACATGACAAGATCAATGTTAAGTTACTCCACTTACTTGTTTCTTTATAGGGATAAGCTCTAGAAACGACTGCATATCTTCTAAATCTTTCACCATCTAAATCTGTTTCATCAACCCCAAGAGAGTTATGGTAGAGCGAAAGCCAGGGTTAAACCATATTTACATTTGGTGTTGTCCTGTACTTGTGCCGATAAGAAAAAAAGATTTTAGAGAGATGAATTCAAGATCAAAAGTTTGCATGTTTGTGGGGTATCTGAAAGAAACAAGGGGTTATTTCTTTTATAATCCAAATTTGAAGAACTTATTTGTTAGAACAGATGCAGTTGTCTCGACTAGGACTATACGATGGAACATAAACCCAGTAATAATGTAACTTTGGAAGAATTGATGGGAACTTTAAATTATAAACCAATCAATATCGCATCAGTTACACCGAGTCTGAAGCATCTGTTACGCAAGAGCTCCGTCATAGTGGGAGAATTAGTAGACCTCCTGAAAGAGTAGTTTAGTTGCGAGAGTCTTTTGAGACTATCCCGAATGTAGACGAGATGGATCCTTTAAGCTACATGAAAGCCTTAAATGATAAAGATGCGGGCCTTTAGTATGAAGCTATGAATAGGGAGATGGAATCTATGTATTCCAACTGCATCTGGGAATTTTCATATGCACCTCGTGGAGTAAAACTCAAAGAGTGCAAGTGGATTTACAAGAGCAAGGGAGGGGTAGTAGAAGGGAAGGTGGAGACCATCAAAGTACGGTTGGTGGTGAAAACGTCTACTCAGAAAGAAGGGATCGACTATGAAGAAACCTTCTCGTTAGAAATGCTTAAGTTTATCAAAATTCTCTTGGTGATTCCAGCTCATCTCAATTATGAGATTTGCCAAATGGATGTCAAGATAACTTTCCTAGTGGAGGTTTTGAAGAAAACATCCATATGCTACAACTAGTCAATTTTGTAGCAAAAGGTCAGGAAGGTAAACTTTGCAAGTTTTTTAGGTCCATTTATGGACTTAATCCTGCATCTAGATCATGGAACATCTACTTTGATCAGGAAACCAAATCATTTGGTTTTGATCAGAATCAAGATAAACCTTGTGTGTACAAGAGATATCAAGGAATTATGGTAGTGTTTCTGATTTTGTGTGTGGATGATATCCTAGTTATCGGAAAATGATATAGGAGTTCTATCATCAGTTAAAGTTTGGTTGTCTAATCACTTTGATATGAAGGACTTTGGAGAAGCAAGCTACATTATAGGGATCAAGCTTTTGCATGATCATAAGAATATAATTATAGGCTTATCACAAGCTGCATATAAATGGGATTATGGTCAAGTTTGCAATGCAAGACTAAGAAGGGTCTTATTCCTTTCAGACATAGAATTGCACTTTCCAAAGAGCAAAGTCCTAAGAAGCCCGAGAAAGTTGCACGCATGGAGGCGATTCCTTATGCATTGGTAGTAAGAAGCCTCATGTATGCAATGCTTTGCACTAGACCAGATACTTGTCATGTAGTTGGCATGGTCAGTAGATATTAGTATAACCCAGGAGAAGCACATTGGACTGTAGGAAAGTACATATTCAAGTATCTTCGCAAAACTAGTGAATACATGCTTATTTACCGCAATGATGACCAACTTTTTATGGATTAAGACTTCGAGAATACCGTGGATTCCAGGAAATAAAAATATGGATATGTTTATACTTTAGGAGTTGAAGTCGTAAGTTGGAGAAGTATCAAGCAATCTTGTATTGTTGACTCTGCCATGGAACTAAATATGTCGCAGCATATGAGGAGGCAAAGAAAGCGGTTTGGCTTAAGAAGTTCTTACTAGAACTAGGGATAGTGCTTGCGGTGAAATCTCCTACTGTTTCCTTCAGTTAAAACACTAGAGCAATTGCATGATAAGAGAAACCCAGAAATCATGAAAAGAGGAAGCATCAAGCGCAAGTATCATCTTGTCATAGAGTTGGTACAACGTGGGGATGTGACGATCTCTAAGATTGCATCCGACAAGAATCTGGCTGACCCATTCACTAAACCATTGCCATTGTCATTTAAGGCTCATAAGTCTCAGGCGAAGGGACTTGTTGCTGGCTCCAACAACCAGATACATATGTGATTGGGTTTAGGAGTAGTGGTGATTGTTAGGATTGAGCCCTAGCACCAATCTCATGAATTGACACATTTATCTAATTAATATAAATATGGTTTTCATTCATCATTTGAGCATTTACATACCGACTTGTTGTTGATAGTTTTGCAGTTTATAATAAAACATGTATGTGTCCACTATTATATATTTATGATCATTTAGTGTATGGGATAGATTAAGATACCCCTTTCTAGTGCTTACATAGTTAGATGATGATCATGATAAAATAAGTAGTTAAATAGTTGTTCACGATGTTAAATGGAACTGGACAGCCATCTAATACATTATAGTATGCAAAGATGATATGGTTTGTCTTGGCCATCGTGCATGTTACTAAAGTGTCTATATTGAGTTGGGAGTACTTGAGATTATTTATATTTAATTTACTGTGACTTGATAAATAATCTCAACAACTTCTATTACGCAATGTTCATATAGGATGTTGTATCCTCATAATCGATTAAGCGGAAGCATTGATATACCTATAAGTGAGATACATGGTGCATTAATACGTAGGTGTGTTGGGACTCCGTTTCATCTATAATGAGAGCACATAGTCTTATAGTTGTGGATATTCTAGTGATGATATAATAAAGTTGATCATTACGAATCATGGCCGGGCCTTTTGATAAAGTATTTATACCGGTTATTAAAGGATCGAAATATATGTTATATCAGCTTAATGATCATTTGAGTTAGTATCATGAGACATATAGACTAAGATGCAATTACTAAGGAAGCATAGTAGTTCAAGGCCTTAATTGTATTTATGAATATCTGTCGAGGAGTAAAGTTACACTAATCACTTACGATTGATTAGTAAGCCGAGTTAAAGCTGTAATTGGATAATGTCCTTGACTTAATTACATTCTAAATTTCAGAGCATTCAATAGTAATTATCTAGTGGATTTAATCTTCGGTGTGTGAACAAAAGGACACCAAAAAATTGGGATGATGTGTTGCAAAAAGGACACCAAAAATTAGGATGACGTGTTGCATAATTATATGGGGTAGAAAGGAAAAATAGCGCTAAAAAAACTTACTAGTTGCCCCCACAAAGAACAACGCTTCGTTTATTACATATTTAGATGATACAGATTAACAGGAAAAGCAAGAAACCTTTAACTTAACACTAAATGTAAGGTGAAGTAAGCGCACCAACTACTACATTACACACACACACACACACACACACACACACACACACATATTCGTATATATTCTTCTGTATAATGTGTGCGCTCATGTATGAGGGTGATATTTTCTCTTTTTGTTCCGTCTAAGCTCAAGTTCCATCATAGACAATCAAATAAGTGACTAATACAAATTATTTCAAGTTCTTGGTTTAATATGTTAAGTCAAATGCAATACCAGACCCGTGCTTTCTATATATTCACACGTGTTTCTCAACTTTTTAATTTGTTTCATATAATTATCTCATTTCTAGTATCTAACATAGATTATGCAGTGATTTATCATGTATCAATGTAAACCACACACACACACCCATACCCACACACACACACACACACACACACCCACACCCACACACACACACACACATATATATCCGTTGTTTGCGCAGGCAACTTCAGTTAAGTTGCCAGATCTAGTGTTTTTTTTTTAAAAAGGTTGTCTGCTACATAATGTAGCGGATGGTCATTTTGACCAAAATGCCCCCAGATCCCCGTCCTCTTGTGGAACTGTGCCTGTCCGCTACATAATGTAGCTGATGACTTTTTGACTTGACTTGTTATATGCCAAAAGTAACTGCCCCCTCACTATCCTCTACATAACGTAGCGAATAAATTTTTCGCTGACAAGTGTCGTATCTACCCCCTCATTATCCGCTACATTATCTTGCGGACGAGAAGACAGTTGTACCCAAAAAAAGCTCTACTTTTCATCTCTACTTTCCTTTCAACATCTTCAATATCTTGAGCTCCATTTGCCTCCATTTTTAGTTCTCTTCAAGCCCTCCAAGTTCCAAGCTTCAAGCAACCAAGCTCCAAGCTTCACTCAAGGAAGGTAGGTTTGTGATCTCAAAGGCTTATTGGTTTATATGTAGCTTATTTTGGATGTTTATATTTTTTATGGCTAGCATGGTGAAGTTTATATGTCTTGATGGGTACCATGGATGTTTATATTTCTGATGGGTAGCGTGGTGAAGTTTATAATTCTATTTTGAGAATATATCTGGTGTATTTGGCATGCTAAATTAGTGTACTCATTTTTAAATTTTCATTTATTGGATGAATAAATTAGTTATAATTTCATAATTAGTTTGCATGGCTAAAAATGTTAGAATTTGATACTTTCATTTTACGTAGTTCTTGTCTCACGATGTCTGATTTTGGGTCAAGTTCAAACACACCAGTAGATGGTAGTGACTTTTTTCAAGGACGAACATTTTGAACATTGGAAGAAGTTGAAGAATGTTTTCGAGTGTAATTTGTTGAGGGTTGGTTTTGGCTTTAGAATCAAGACAAGTAGAACAAGTGCCAAACAAGGCAAAAATTGGTCAAGGTTATATGAGTGTCAGATGAATACACACCCATTGCAAAATAAGAAACATGTAGGTGATGATGATAGTGATGATGAAGTGGGATATACGCCCTGAAGACGGGACTTCTTTATGCGTGCGAATTACAAGGTTAAGATGTTCGTAAGCCATAAACCTAAACAAGATCACTGGCTTATTATGAGCTTGGAATTTACGTAATGACCCGTTAGTAACGCCTTTAAAGGTGAGTCAGATGCATGAACACAAGAAGATAAGCAATGTCGTAAGGAGCTTGATTCACACAATGAGTAACGCGCATATATGACATATCGACATTGTTAATGTTCTTGCTGAATAGGCTGGGAGAATTCAAAATCTGAATCTCTACACGACAGACGTTTGTATCGCGGTCCGAGCCCAAAGACGAGCCGCGTTTAACATGAATGATGCTCAATCCACAATGAGCCTATTGAAGCAGATGCAAATGGAGGACCTGCAGTTTACTTACTAGTTTAATCTTGACGACGAGCACCGAGTTATCATAATTTTTTGGGTCGATGGTCGTTCGAGACATACTTATCTACATTTTGGGATTGTTGTGACTTTCAACACCACCTACCTTATCAAGAAGTATTCGATGCCTTTCACTCCTTTTACGGGCGTTAATCATCAATATCACTCCAGCTTGTTTGGGTTTGCATTGTTAAGGGATGAGAGCGAAAGTTCTTTTCTATCATTATTTAAGACGTGACTGGAAGAAATGAACTTCAAAGCATCCAAAGTTATCATCACCGATCAAGATTTGGCAATGAAGAAAGCTATTGTTACCGTCTTCCTCGATACTCGACACAACTTGTGCATTTGACACATAGGCAAAAAATACCTTAAACGTCTACATTATGTGTATGCAAAAGTATCCAGACTTTAAACAAGATTTTGACATGCACATTAACAAGTCGTTAACGATTGAGAAATTTGAAGAGAGGTGGGAAAAACTTGTTGTGGATTACTCCTTGCAAAATCCCGAGTGGCTCCAACACTTGTATGAGGTCAAAGAACAAAAGGATTGGCATTTACACTGGAAGGTATTTTTTTGCAGGCATGAAAACAACGGGTAGGCGTGAATCTATGAATGCCTTGTTCGATAACTATGTATATACAACTACAACTACGAATTTGAAGAGTTTCGTCATAAATGCTTAAAAAGCGGTTGCAAAGATATTCACGAAAAAAGGTCTGCATATTTTGCAAGCACGTACAAACAAAGAAGAAGGTTGCTTGAGACCCCGCTGGAGGTGAATGGTGCAAAAGTCTCTACAAAGAATATGTTCATACAATACCAAGTAGAGCTACAAAAATTGGAACGATACAATATAAACAAGGTGGCAAAAAAGTCTACAGGTGAATAAAAGTTCATTCGTTGATGAACGACCTCGCCCCTGAGGAATTGTGTAGACTATATGCGGTGAGCCATGACACAGTGACATGTGTTTGCAAGAAGTTTGAGTTCCATGGCATGTTGTGTCAATACATTATGCGGTGTTTTACTCAAAAAAAATTTAAAATATCAAGGCAATCCCCAATAAATACGTCATGCCATAGTGGACTAAGGTTGCAAACAGGTTGCATGGTACCATTGCCTTTTCAGAACATTTTGAAGAATTAGAGACGTTGCGGTATAATTAGACACCGGGGATAAGTCCACAGGGGGTTTGCAAGACAAGGAAGAAGATGATGCCGAAGATGATGAAGTCCCCTTTAGCCTATGGACTTTGTAATAATATTTTCTTTTATTTATAATCAATTTAGATATAACATTGGGTTATTCACGAATTGTGTTCTCTACCATCTGAAATTTAATGTACTCTTATACTGACCAATTTGTAATATTTTTGGTAAGTTGTGTATCAACAGGTTAACTGACCATGCCAAACTACCAAGCTTTAAAAAAAGCAACAATTCTGCCCCACCGTCTGCTACATGTATCAGCAGGTAAATTGACCATGCCAAACTGCCAAGCCTTGAAAAAAAAAGTTTATGTTCCAACGGGGGTAGAAACTTTCCACTCCAACACTTAAAGAAAATTTTTGGGCTTCTAGTTCCCAACACTTAAAGAGAAAAAGCATAGCAAAAAAGCATTTTGTTGTACCGTCCGCTACATTTGGAGCAGAAGAAAAATGCATTCTGCTCCACCGTCCACTACATGATGTAGTAGACGTTGGAGCAGAATGACACTCTAACACTTAAAAAAAATTTGGGCTTCTAGTTCTCAGCACTCAGAGAGAGAAAAAGAACATGGCAAAAAAGTATTTTGCTTCACCGCCTGGTACATTATGTAATAAACAGTAAAGTAAAAGAAATATGCATTCTGCACCACTAATGTAGCGGATGGTGGAGCAGAAACATGACACTCTAACACATAAAAAAAATTTGGGCTTCTAGTTCCAAACACTTAGAGAGTAAAAAGAGCCGCAAAAATGCATTACGTTCCCCCGTCAGCTAGATAATGTAGCAAACGGTGGAGCACATCTAATACATTGTACTATTGTCTGCTATATAATGTAGCAGATGGTTAAGAAGCCCTTAAAACCTATTTTGCCTTTATTTCAACCAACCATCAACTTATTTCAACCATTTTCAAAACAACCACAATGTCCCCACATTCTCAAAAGTGATACTCAACTATAACACACTATATCCAAAAACGAATACTCAAATCGTAAACATAAGCAATGCACGAATCACATCAAGCAATCAAATGCTGGAAAAGATATGCTCAATAATCATATCAAATGCCAGTTTATTACATAAAAAAACATACGTCCAATATTATCTGACCTTTGGTTTAGCTTGATTTACAATATACCTAACTTGTCTAGGTTTACATTAATGATCAATTTGCCAAGCTATCCTATATCTAAATTGTCTACGTCGTCTTGGCTTTAGTTGACCTTCTTGAGCTCGTGAACCGACAAATGAAGTCCATGTACATCAACACAAGGACACCATAGTCCGAGTCGTTCCATTGCATGGGCTTATTTTTCTTCACAATTATATCGAGCTCAAGCCTTGCCGGTACTTTAAGCCCATAGAGGTCGTGACGGCACGAATCGTACGGAATAATTAAAGAAACGTAAGATATGAGAGTCGAATTATAGTGATTAAATTAAGAAATAAAAAAACTTTAAGGACAAATGCAAAGCTCACCATAGCCCCCAATTGTTCTTAAAAAAAAGTTCTTTAGAGGCATGATCGGCGTATCATTGTGGAGACTGTCGGCGATTGAAATTTTCATAGTCGATGGTTCATAGCAAAGCAAATATCAATGGATGTAGTCTAAGCAGGGTACTAGAAAGACATCCGCCTCGAGGATGCTTAGCGAATTAAAAGAATTCGTGAAAATTTTAGTGAGCGCCTTAGGCTGTTTCCAGCTCAACAATGATTTCCTCCCTCTCACATTACACCATTCCTGCCATTCTGCATGGAGCATAGAACCAAAAAGCGCGTCGAACATAAAAACTCGGGGATATGCATCTCCCGTCTCCCTCTCTCTACGTGCCAGAAAGCTTGATGTAGGCAATCAACAACGTATCTTCCAACCAAGCATGCAGCTTGAGGTTTGACATTCCGTCCTACAAGATATGGTAATTAAGCTCATCAGATTGAAAAAAATGCTGAGAGCATCGTTGGAGGGCTCAGTAAACCAGCAGTCGTGGACTAGGGCACGTTTTTTTGGCTTTAGGGACTTCAACGGATGACCTTCGGGATAAGAGGGATATTGTTGTCCTTGAGGCTCTTTGGGTATCTCAAGGCCTAAAGTGGAAGCTCCCGACCACGGGACGTGTAGAAGTGACTCTGAGAAGTTGAAATTTGCGAAGCCAAAATCTTGTGCGACTTGACTCCGGGGATCTGGTATAATGTTCGAGTCCCTAAGAAACTCAAATGAAGGCTAACTCCACTCGTTCCAATGAGCCATTCCCTGGCTTATACCAATATGATGCCCCTAAGCATCACTCATTCATTACCCCGAGGGACCACCAATTCCTTTGCTCACCCTTGAAGGCGGCCCTAAGGGATCACCCATTCCGTCGCTCACACTAAAAAGATACCCTAAGGGATAAGCCACTCTCGAGCTCATGCCCGAAGGGGGTCCCCCACTGCCCTTCACAAAATTCTCGCAACTATGTGTCAAGTACTCAGGCTGGGAGCAATGATCCACTCCCATGGCATCTAGAAGATCCCTCATTTAGTTTCTAGAAGAAGACGAGCGAGGCATCAACCTACATCAAGTTAGATCATAAGTAAATTTAAAAACCATATGAAATAAAATAGGAAACTTGTATGAGATGGAATGCTTTATGAAAGTAAATAGGAAACTTACGAGCTCAAATACACCCCTGGGCTAGTATTTCTTATCTCTTGCCCTCTACACCAGGTGTACTCTCCTCCGAGTGATGCGGTGGTACCACCCCAGATACTGCTCGATGCTGACCACCCAGTCAGGCTCCGACACAATGGTTGCTAATGTGTCTTGCTAGGACTCCACTGTCCCATCTCGTCAGTGCACAACTCGAGGGCATTCACCTGCCTGAACATTGGGACGTTTTATGGGTTCCTATTAGGTCTCATGTCTGGGGCATCCACTGGCAACCCTTGTAGATACTCAAAATGTCGCTTGACACGATTCGGTAACTGCCACTCTGCGATCACCCAATGGATCAATAGAGTGCGCTGCAAACCAGATAGCGACCCAAAATCTCGGGCTTTCATTTTCTTGTGCGACACCCGGCACATTCGGCCCGGAGACAATGAGTCAAACTCTCCCCGATAGAAGACAATGTTATGATGGGGATCATCTCTCCTTGGGTAGTGGCTTTCCATCCGACTGTACTCCCAAGCCCGCAACCGAGGCTAGATTTTTTCTATTCCTTCCCTATGTTTGGTACACCAATACTAAAGTGTTCATAAGACCAGACCTAAATTACAGTGATCAAATAGCTAAAGTATGATCAAAATTTATTGTGCAGTGACTAATTTAAAATTATCAAAGATGAAATTAAAAGGGATTATATGATATACCAACAACAAGGAGAAGCATGCACATATAGCTTTGCAGTCGGGCCTCATTGCCTTGTGCAAAGCGCGATACAAGTATGCAAGTGTGGCTGCACCCCAAGCATACTCACCATCCTCTTGCAAGTTACCCAACAAAGCTAAATACTTCATGTGGACTGTGTTCTTCATCGTCGTTGGGAATAGAATACCCCCGATCACCCATATTGGGAAAGCTTTTGGGTGCATAACAAGCATCCCCTCCATGAAGTCTTCCAGCAAAACCTTAAACCTTTCTACCAACCACTTCAATTTTATTCCACCTTGCCCAAACTAGTCCTCGGATATCGAACCGAGGAAGTCCCTAGAAAATTTCGTATTTTTCAGTCCAATCTTACCAGAAATAATTGGCCGTCCTGTCACTTGTAAACCTAAGATGTACTCTACATCCTCTAAGGTTATTGTCAACTCCCTAACAAGGAGGTTCAACAAGGGCGTTTATTAAGATCCGGTCATGTTGTGGAAAAATATCCCCATCGGTCAAAATCCCAAACCCCATTGTACGCAATAATTGTTCTGTAGATTGTTCAACCTCCACTATCCAAACTGTTCGCTTACTTCTACTATATTAAGTGTTCTTCTTTCCTATGAATTAAAAAAGCGTATTTAAGCAAAATATACAATGTTCATCTTTTAAATTAAATAAATAATCCAAAAATTAGTATCTTACTTTTCCGTTCCAATTGGTGTACTAATATGGTTTGCTTAGTCATACAAGACATATGGATCTTTGGGTCCCGGGTTAAAGGCCATTTTTGCGACTGAAGTTCTGCAAAAACATCAAGTTTGGAAACTCATATCAAATATTGTAAAATCTAGCTTTACCAACGCTAGCACACGTATAATGCATCATTTATATAGATACATACACATCTATTCATACATTTCATATCATGAAAATCATGTACAATGCTCACAAAATCAAGATTACACATATATAAAGTATTGGTTTGTAAACTTACGTGATTATTGGACAATTTACAGAATTCTTTGGAAGATTCAATTAAGGGCTTAAGGACACAAAAATCACAGAACTACTTGCTAGCGCCGCTGGAAAGATAGTGAGGAAAAAGAAGACTTAAGAAATCAGGATTTTTCTATATATGTATACTATCCGTTACATTGTCTAGCGGAGGGGTAAGAGTTTGGATAAAAACAGCTGCCTTCCTGTCCGCGAGATAATGTAGCGAACGGTGAGGGGATAGATGTGACACTTGTCAGCCAAAAAGTCGTCCACTACATTATGTAGAGAACTGCTTTTGACTCATAACAAGTCAAGTCAAAAAGTCGTCGACTACATTATGTAGCGGATGTGCACTGTTCCTTAAGAGGACGGGGATCTAGGGGAATTTTGGTCAAAATGATTGTCCACTACTGTAACACCCCGAATCTAGATATTGCCTAACCGATTAGTTTACTTTTATGCGACGACTTTATATACAAGATTTAGCGTCATTTTCCAAGAGTGAAAATCTATCGACAACCTTTAGCGACAAATTTTTTAGAAAACATAAGTTATAGCTTAATGATAGTAGTTATAAGAAATACTTATATAGATCTTTAGTGACGATTAGCGGGACCAAATCTTTATCGGCCATACTTAACGAAAATGTTTAGAAATAATAAGTTATGCTTTAACGATAAGTGATACTAATCAAGGTATTTAGTGACAATTATTGTAAACTATATTTTTTAAATAGTTAGCTTCGACGTGTATTTTTAGCGACAAACTATTTTCTTAGCATCAATATACTTATAGCAACGATATTTTTCATTTAACATCGATACTTTTATATATCAATTTTAAGCGACGATACGTAAAGCGAGGTTATATAACAAGCCGTAGAATTATTCTAGTGTATTAATCTATCGTACATAATTAGTTTGGGTCTTTTTGTAATTATAAAAGGTTTTGGGTTAACGTCGAATAACTAACGAAAATTTAAGGGGGTTTTTGGTAATTATCTTTTTTAGGGTGTTATATATATTGATGCTAAGGAAAGTGGGTTCGTACCTATGTGGAGGTGCCACAAAGGGTGCAGTCCGAGTCAGCTTCCAAGTATGCAAAGTGAGAGACAGTGAGGGCGGTGTAAGGGTTGAGAGCAGGGCTTCCCAGACAGGCCGTGAGGAATGGAAGTGCTGCAAAGGCAAAACTAAGACGAACATGGCCGGCAGTCGATAGTCCAAGTCAGGGTCCGAGTCTAGGTCCAAATAAGGGTCCAATGTTACGATCTTAAGTTATGTCCAATTTTGTGTTTCTCTCTCTAGAATCCAAGAGCTCTCCAATTTTAGAGTGAGAAAGTGATTTTCGTGAGAATCAAGAAGAAGTCCCTTTTTGAGTCATAAAGTGCACTATTTATAGGAAACAGTGTGCTTATGTCATAAAGTGCCACATGTCATCCCCTGGGAGTGACACGTCAGTAGGGGGTCCCAAAATACCGGTTCTCCGTTAGACTGCCGGTTTCCAAATTCGCATTGCCTGCCTCGCACAGCGTCGCTCTACCTGTCTGAGAAGACTGACCACACCATGACAGCATGATCAGAGTAAGCCCGTTGCTCTAGCCACCGGTCTAAGCCCTTACTGAATCCCACGAGGTGCGTCAAGAGATGCACAGAGAACCTGACAGCGGTGAGGGTTGCCCCTGTAGCCAACTGCCAGGCGGACTAGGCGTGATGCCCTCCGAGGACCTGCTCCCATCCCGGAGTGACCCCTGGGTCATTGTCCTGGTGGTGTCGACGATTGACAGTAACATGAGTGGACATAGTCGCAGCTTAGTGCTCGTAGTCTGCTACGAGGGGTCCTCCTACGGGAGCCCCCCGTGATTGTGACGACGATGGCTTTAAGGTTGTGAGACCATCCCGGTACGAGGGCCGAAGCCCCCCTGTGATTGAGAAGGCGATGGCAATAATGTTGTGAGCCCATCCTGGTACGAGGGTCGAAGCCTCCCTGTGATTGAGACGGCGATGGCTATAAGGTTGTGAGCCCATCCCAGTACGAGAGGCGAAGCCCTCCTATGATTGAGACGGCGATGGCTATAAGGTTGTGAGCCCATCCCGGCACGAAGGGCGAAGCCCTCCTGTGATTGAGACGGCGATGGCTATAAGGTTGTGAGCCCATCCCGGAATCATGTAGTATGATTATGGCGCATGGGCGCGGTGCCTACAGCACGAGACAATACCTGGTGTCGGGGGCACATGTTATGAAAGTAGTGCATGGGCGCGGTGACGAACGTCGCAGAGACAATACCTGGTGCCTTGGGCACAGATCATGGAAGTGGCGCACGAGCGTCGCGAACACAAAACTTGGTGCCGGAGCACGTGTTATGAAAGTGGTGCGATGACGAACGTCTCGGAGCAATACTTGGTGTCGAGGGCACGTATCATGGAAATGGCGCACGAGCGCACCGACGTATGTCGTAGAGACAATACTTGGTGCCGGGGCACGTGTTATGAACGTGACATGCAGACTCAACGACGAACTTCGCGAAGCAATACTTGGCGTCGGGGCACGTATCATGAGGATTACGCGGAGGCACGGCGACGAACGTCGCGGAGCAATACTTGGTGCCGGGGCACGTATCATGAGGATGTCGCGTAGGCGCAGTGACGAATGTCGCGGAGCAATACTTGGTACCGGGCCACGTATCATGAGGATGGCGCCCGGGCGGGTCGACGGACGTCACAGAGACAATACTTGGTGTCGTGGGAATATATCATGGAAGTGG
Source organism: Escallonia rubra (assembly GCA_033065855.1). Taxonomy (NCBI): domain Eukaryota; kingdom Viridiplantae; phylum Streptophyta; class Magnoliopsida; order Escalloniales; family Escalloniaceae; genus Escallonia; species Escallonia rubra. The sequence goes on along the minus strand of JAVXUO010002637.1, from coordinate 279,474 downwards.
CGCACGAGCGCGGCCACGAGCGTCGCAGAGACAATACCTGGTGTCGTGGGCACATATCATGAAAGTGGCGCACGAGCGCGGTGACAAACGTCGCGGAGACGGCGCACGGGCAGGCGTCGGGTGTCCCAAAGACGGGATGTGAGCTAAGTGTACCTTTCATAACAATATAATGAATGCAACATGTAGTAATGATAAAGTCGGCGACGGGTCATTCGGCGGTAGCGCGCGACTTTGGGCGATGGGAATCGCGGGAGCGGTGTGCGGTCAGGGACGACGGACGTCACGAGGTTGATGCATGACGAACGTCGCGAGGTTGATGTATGAATGTCTGTGAACATCGCGAAGGTGCAAAGACTCGAGAAAACAAGTACGCGCGGGAGAGGAAGCCATATGCCAAACATTGGGGGGAAGGCCAAGGTCACCACCCCTGGGGAGGCCGAGGCCGACCCTGGGGGGTGGCCAAGGCCAATGGCCAACTCCCATTAAGGGAGGCCAAGGCCACTCCCCTCTTCGATGAAATTCGGTCGCGCCGAAGGTAGCTGTTTCGTTGAGAAATGGCAAATCTGAAAGTTATGTTACGACGAGCGTGTCGATGTGAATCGTACCCATGTGACGAATAAGGTTCCAAGGTTACGTACGAAGCATACGAAATGAAAAAGGTACAAAAAGGGGTTTGCGCGGAGGGGTGAACCACCGGGGGAAAATGGCCGAGCCAACCCCTCCTGGAGGCCGAGGTCGACCCCCTGGGGTTGGCCAAGGCCATTTGCCCTTTGGCCCCGTTGCTCCAACTGTGCCGTCGATCGATGTTTTTGATGAAAAGGTGATCGGGTGGTCTTGGCGTGACGATCGCGCTAGCGTGAATGATGTCAACGTGAAATCGAATCGTGTCCAAGTCGCGCACAAAATGCACGGAGCGAAAAACGCAAGTGACTTGAGTGTGCGAGCGTTGACTGGTTTGATGCGTTGAAAAATTGACTGTTGCATCTGTCGACGTGTTTGCGCGGAGCGGGACCCCTCGTGGGCCATTGGGTCGGACCAAGATAGGTTGGGAACATAAGCCCCCTGCGTGCTTTGTGCGCAGAGGGGCAACCCGAGCGGGTGCCGCACACATAAACACTTGGAATATTTTTTTTTATGTTCTTTGGCCAGAGAGTAGCTGACGTCGTCTCTGAATGACGAAGGTGAAGAGTAGGTGGCTCGAGCCACCTCGTGCACCACCTGTTGAGACCTTAGAATGTTTGGGGCGTTGACATAAGGGCACGACGATGGGGCGCATGAGCGCGGTCGTGTTGTCGGTGCACGGGCGACCGGGGTCGCGGAGATGACGTCCGGGCGACGGGGGTCACGGAGATGACGTTTGGACGACGTGCGATGGGAATCGCGGAGATGACGCCCGGACGAGGGCGACAGCGGTCGCGGGGTAAGTAAGGTGCTGGGAGCATGGTAGTGTGACAGAGAGCCTGGGGGAACGGCTGTATCAGCGGCGCGGCGAACTGTTGGAGTGCGAAGCCTGGACATCGGCGACGGGGGTCACAGAGATGACGTCCAGGCAATGGACGATGAGCATCGAGGAGTTGGCGCGTGGGCGTGGGTGACGTTGGACGACCGGCGACAAGGGTCGTGAAGATGACATCCGGGTGACGGGGTCGCAGAGTGACGTCTGGGCGACGGGGTCGTGGAGTGACGTCCGGGCGACGCGGTGCCTGGGTATGGCGACGGGCATTTGAACAATGGGTAGGTGTAAGTGGTTCGAGCTACCTCGCGCACCACATACCAAAGACGATGATGTCGGGGTTGTCACAACACGAGGCGTGGCAAAAAAATGCAAAAAAGTTCTAAGTGTAGAAGAGTAAGAGATGGGTAGGGGCGCGATGTGCGCGATCGGGCGTCGCGATGGGTGGGCAATCCACGACGGGCGCGGGCAATGCAAGGCGGTCAATGTTGCAAAAAAATTTAAGTATGGAAAAGTGACGAAATGGGTAACGGAGGGAGTCAAGAAGTGCTACACCAAAGCATATGAAGTTTTTTTTTTAGTTGTAGTAAAATTGGTATTTTAGTTTTTGGTTTGGTTAGATAGAGAAAAAAATCTTAAGTGTTGGGTAGGATGAGTATAATGGAATATGAGAAAGAAAATATGTTTGAGTATGAGGGGTGTTGTATTTATGAAGTAGTGTATATAAAGTATGTGGTTATGTGAGGGAGGGAGAGAGAAGACAAATAAGACTAAGTATGAAATTGCAGTAGTAGTAAAGGGAGTTAATGGGGGTGAGGTAGAAGAAGAGAAAGAGGGAGGGGGGTCGGCCGTGGGGAGGGGGTTGGGGTGGCCGAGGCCGAGGGCTGTGGGGAAAGGGGGAGGGTGAGATAAGGGAATTGATGGGGGCATGTAGTATGTGAGAGAGAAGGAGCATTAATCTGAGAGGGAGAGAGTGGATTTAATGATGAGTGGAAAAGAAGAAAGAAAAACCAATGAGAAGAATGAGAGAGCAACCCACGTGTTGAGGGGGTGAGTTAATAAGAGAGAATATGTAAGAGATAGAGAGAATAATGAGAGTGTGATTGGAGAGAGGAGTCAGAGAAGGGTGAGTTAATGAAGAGGGGAGAGGGGTCGGCCTAGGGGAATGGGGTGGGGAGGCCGAGGCCGAGGGGTGTGGCTGTGGGAAGGGGGGTCATTAGAAATGATGGGGGGAGAGAAATATGAAGAAAGAGTGGTGTGAAAAGTGAGAATGAAATGTGAGAGAGAGAGAATGTGCGTAATGATGAGTGAAAATGAAGAGAAGTAGGGGGAGGGTGGGAGAGACCCACGTGAGGGTGAAAGAGAGGAGTGCGTTGGGTGAGTTCGTGAGTATAAGAAAGAGAGATAAAATGTGTAAGAGAGAGAGAGAGATAGAATGCATTTAATGTGATAAGAGAGAGTGTGTGTAAAGCTGGGAAAATGGGGAGTGTGTTTCGGGTAGTGAGGGAAGAGTGAGGAGAGGTTGGGTGATGGGAAGGAGGAGAGTAAATGAAGAAAGAGAAAGGGAAAATGATGAGAGTGATTGGAGAGAGAAAAAAAGAATGAATGAGTGAGTGGGGTTTATTAAATGTGGAGAGAAGATGGTAAAAGAGAGAGGAGAAACCCATGTGAGGTTGCCCAGGTCGCCTGGGTGGGGGTACCCCAAAAAGTTTTTTTTTTCGGCATTCCAAGGAGTGGGAAAGATGAAAAAATTAGTTGGAAATTTTTTCAAAGTAATTGAAAGAGAATGCATGGGGTGGTGAGGAGATGAAAAATTTCGCGAAATTCTTTTTTTTTCTAAGTGTTGGAGAGAGGATTGGAGATTGGAAAATTATGTGAGAATTTTTCTAAGTGTAGAATGAGGATGATGGGGTGGTGACCCGACCACAAACGGGCAAGGTGAAAATATTCTAAGTGTTGGAAGAGCAAATGATGAAGGGGGTTGAAAAATTTTGTTGAAAATTTTTCTAAGTGTCGGAGAGAGAAGATGAGAGGTTGCATGGGGGGATGAAAAATTTTGTTGAATCTTTTTTTTTTCCAAGTGTTGAAAAAAATTTGAGGTCGGGCAAGGGTGGTGAGGGAGGCCGCTGAGGGTGGTGATCGATGACCGGCTGCGAAAAAATGAAATTTTTTTCTAAGTGTCAAGAAAAGTAAATGAAGGATGATGATGCGACCGTAGTAGCGCGGCTCGAGCCACCCCTGGCACCACGTACCAAGTCGTTGCAATGTGAGGCCGAAGGGGTTGGAAAAGGGTGAAGCCCCCAAGGGAGTGGGTGATGGCATCAAGGGTGGTGTCAGTAGACTTGTGCATGAGTAATGTAGCTTGAAAAATTTTCTAAGTCTGGAAAAGAATACAACTCCGTTGAACCCATAGGGAGGAAACATGTCGTGGTGACATACGAAGTAGGCGAAGGTTTGCGTGCCCGGTCGGAATGATCTTGGCACCTAAGCCCCCGGATGGGATAACCCAAGGCATTGTGGGGATGACAATGGTACAAATGGGTTGGTGGTGGGGATCAACCTTTTGGGTGTGGTTTGCACAGAGGTAGTGCCAGCGGCAAGAGGCGGACAGTTGGGAAGAGACGACTGGAGCAAGTCGTGAGCATGGTGTCGGTTGGTCGTATTGGGGTTGATCTTGGAGTCGTACGGCACAAGTCTCTTCTTGGTCACCAAGGTGGGCTTCTTCTTGAATAGTCGGGATGAGGCCTTGGCCAGTAGTCCTCATAGCTCTCTGTTGTACAAGCATGATGATCGAGGGTGCAAGACAAGCAGACTGCAGTACGATGCTCACCTCCCCAGCAGAGTCGCCAAAATGATGCCAAGAAAAGTGGGTTCGTACCTATGTGGAGGTGCCACAAAGTCTGCAGTCCGAGTCAGCTTCCAAGTATGCAAAGTGAGAGACATTGAGGGCGGTGTAAGGGCTGAGAGCAAGGCTTCCCAGACAGGCCGTGAGGAATGACAGTGCTGCGAAGGCAAAGCTAAGACGAACAGGGTCGGTAGTCGATAGTCCAAGTCAGGGTCCAATGTTACGAACATAAGTTATGTCCAATTTTGTGTTTCTCTCTCTAGAATTCAAGACCTCTCCAATTCTAGAGCGAGAAAGTGATTTTCGTGAGAATGAAGAAGAAGTCCCTTTTTGAGTCATAAAGTGCACTATTTATAGGAAACGGTGTGCTTATGTCACAAAGTGCCACATGTTGTCCCCTGGGAGTGACACGTCACCAGGAAGTCCCAAAATACCGGTTCTCCGTTAGACTGCCGGTTCCCAAATTCGCATTGCATGCCTCGCACAGCGTCGCTCTACCTGTCTGAGAAGACTGACCACACCATGACAACAAGATCAGAGTAAGCCCGTTGCTCCAGCCACCGGTCCAAGCCCTTACTGAATCCCACGAGGTGCGTCAAGAGAAGCGCAGAGAACCCGACAGCGGTGAGGGTTGCCCCTGTAGCCAACTGCAAGGTGGACTAGGCGCGATGCCCTCCGAGGACCTGCTCCCATCCCTGAGTGACCCGTGGGTCATTGTCCTGGTGGTGTCGATTATTGACAGTAACATGAGTGGACATAGTCGCAGCTCAGTGCTCGTAGTCCGCTGCGAGGGGTCCTCATGTCGGAGCCCCCCGTGATTATGACGGCGATGGCCTTAAGGTTGTAAGCCCATCCTGATACGAGGGCCGAAGCCCCCTTGTGATTGACACGGCAATGGCTATAAGGTTGTGAGCCCATCCCGGTACGAGGGCCGAAACGCCCCCTGTGATTGAGACATCAATGGCTATAAGGTTGTGAGCCCATCCCGGTACAAGGGGCGAAGCCCTCCTGCGATTGAGACGGTGATGGCTATAAGGTTGTCAGCCCATCCCGATATGAGGGGCGAAGCCCGCCTGTGATTGAGACGGCGATGGCTATAAGGCTGTGAGCCCATCCCGGTATGAGGGCCGAAACCCCCCTGTGATTGAGACGGCGATGGCTATAAGGTTGTGAGCCCATCTCCGTACGAGGGGCAAAGCCCCCCTGTGATTGAGACGGCGATGGCTATAAGGTTGTGAGCTCATCCCGGTACGAGGGGCGAAGCCCTCCTGTGATTGAGACGGCGATGGCTATAAGGTTGTGAGCCCATCCAGGTATGAGTGCCGAAGCCCCCCCTGTGATTGAGACGGCGATGGCTCTAAGGTTGTGAGCCCATCTCGGAAGCATGTAGTATGATTGTGGCGCATGGGTGCGGTGCCTACAGCACGAGACAATACCTGGTGCCGGGGCACATGTTATGAAAGTGGCGCATGGGCACGGCGATGAACGACGCAGAGACAATACCTGGTGCCGTGGGCACATATCATGGAAGTGGCGCACGAGCGCGGCGACGAGCGTCGTGGAGACAACACTTGGTGCCGAAGCACGAGTTATGAAAGTGGTGTGACGACGAACGTCTCAGAGCAATACTTGGTGCCGGGTGCACGTATCATGGAAATGGCGCATGAGCGCGGAGACGAACGTCGCAGAGACAATACTTGATGCCGGGGCACGTGTTATGAAAGTAACGCGCAGACGCGACGACGAACGTCGCGAAGCAATACTTGGCGCCGGGGCACGTATCATGAGGCTGGCGTGCAGGCGCGGCGACGAACGTCGCGGAGCAATACTTGGTGCTGGGGCACGTATCATGAGGATGGCGCGCAGGCGCGGCGATGAACATCGCGGAGCAATACTTGGTGCCGGGGCACGTATCATGAGGATGGCCCAGGCGCGACGACGAACGTCGCGGAGCAATACTTGGTGCAGGGGCACGTATCATGAGGATGGCGCCCGGGCGCGACGACGAACGTCGCAGAGACAATACTTGGTGCCGTGGGCCTATATCATGGAAGTGGCGCACGAGCGCGGCGACGAGCGTCGCGGAGACAATACCTTGTGCCGTGCGTACATATCAAGAAAGTGGCGCACGAGCGCGGCGACGAACGTTGCGGAGACGGCGCACAGGCGGGCGTCGGGTGTCCCAAAGACGGGATGTGAGCTGAGTGTATCTGTCATAACAAGATAATGAATGCAATATGTAGTAATGACAAAGTTGGGAGTGGTGGTATGCGGTCGTCGGTGACGGGTCATTCGGTGGTAGCGTGCGACTTTGGGCGATGGGAATCGCAGGAGCGGTGTGCGGTCACAGACGATGGACGTCGGGAGGTTGATGCACGACGGACGTCGGGAGGTTGATGCACGACGGACGTCGCGAGGTTGATGTACGAACGTCCGTAAACATTGCGGAGGTGCAAAGACTCGAGAAAACAAGTGCGCGCGGGAGGGGAGGCCATAGGCCAAACATTGGGGGGAAAGCCAAGGTCACCACCCCTGGGGAGGCTGAGGCCGACCCTAGGGGGTGGCCAAGGCCAATGGCCAACTCCCATGAAGGGAGGCCAAGGCCACTCCCCCCTTCGATGAACTTCGGTCGCGCCGACGGTAGGTGTTTTGATGAGCAATGGAAAATCCGGAAGTTGCGTTACGACGAGCGTGTTGACATGAATCGTACCCATGTGACGAATAAGGTTCCAAGGTTACGTATGAAGCATACGAAATGAAAAAGGTGCGGAAAGGGGTTTGCGCGGAGGGGTGAACCACCGGGGGAAAATGGCCAAGGCCAACCCCTCCTGGAGGCCGAGGCCGACCCCCTAGGCATGGGGAAGGCCGAGGCCGACCCCCTGGGGTTGGCCAAGGCCATTTGCCCCTTGGCCCCGTTGCTCCAACTGCGCCGTCGGCCGATGTTTTTGATGAAAAGGTGATCGGGTGGTCTTGGCATGACGATCGCGCTAGCGTGAGTGACGTCAACGTGAAATCGAATCGTGCCCAAGTCGCGCACAAGGCGCGCGGAGCGAAAAATACAAGTGACTTGATTGTGCGCGCGTTGACCGGTTGGATGCGTTGAAAATTGATTGTTGCATTTGTCGACGTGGTTGTGCAGAGTGGGACCCCTAGCGGGCCATTGGGTCGGACCAAGATAGGTTGGGAACATATATATATACATAACATCTGATTAGAGCAGCCGTCCAAACCCTTTTCCTCCAAAATTCTGTGCACGGTTGGGAGCGAGATCGAGCACGGTTATGACGAAGGTTTTTCCGGCGAACTTTCCGGTAAGCTCTAGTTTTCCTTCTTGTGTTTTTCATGATTATGGGTTTAGATCTATGAGAGAGAGAGAGAGAGAGAGAGAGAGAGGGAGGGGAAGAGGACAGCCATGTAGGGGCTGCCGTGGGAATCGAATTTTTTGGGTTCATGTTGGTGTTTGTGTGTGACTTTAAGGGATGGCTACGGTAGAGGCAGAAAACCGGGAGTGTGTTCGTGAGTATTATGTGTATATGTTTAGGTATTGGATCACAGCATCTGGCAAAAACCGTGAATGGCAAAGTGTATGTGTTGTTGATGCATGGGAGTGTCTTAGTTATGCATGAGGGAATTGTGAGGTTTGGTTGTGGCCGTGAGAAATGGGTATGTTGTAAGACAGTGTGTTTGTGTGCGCAGAATCAGAGGGAGTGAAGTCTTGTGTATTTGTGTATGACTGTGAGTGAAATGAAGCGGTTATAGAGAGCAAGGAGGGGCTGCCGTGTGTAGTGTCTGATGTGGGTGTGTTGTGTACGTATAATGTGTTGTGAATGAGTATAGACAGCAAGGCAGGAAGAGTGTTTGTGAGGTGTGTGAATGAATGATGCATGGTGGGTACTATCATGATGGCAGCTGGGTGTGTTTTGGAGTGCAAGGGGGTATATGACGCGTGGGATAATGTTAGTTGAGTGTGCGAGTTCGTATCTTGGAAAAGAGATCGAGCAAGAGAGTGCACTGAGATTGGGTGCTTGAAATGTGCTTTGGTTGTGTGCATCTGTGTGTATACAGGTTTGAGAGGTCTATGGTGATTGAGTGAGAGGAAGAAGCAAGCAAAAGAGAAAGAAAAGAGAGAAGACAGTGGCTTTGCTGTGACTTGTGAGATGTGATATAGGTGATGTTTTGGAGGGCTGTGTGTGCATGCATTTATATATGTGTGTGACTTTGTGAGGGTGTGTGATATGTATTTGTGTGTATGGTGACTGAGTGGGAAGAATAAGTTAGCAAAAAGAGAAAGAAAAGTGGTGACTGAGTGAGAGTTTGTGTGTGTTTGTGGGGTAAAGATGGGCCAGTAACTACGTGTGAGAGTGAAGTGCGTGTGTGTGCTGTGTAAAATGTGTGCTTGAACCTGTGTGTGTGTGTGCAGGGAGACCCAAACTAAATTGTTATAGTGAGTGTACTGTGAGCATTTGTGGCATGTGAGTATGCAGGGGTGGCGTGAAGAGTAGTGCTGTTTGAGTGCAATTGTGAAATAATGGGTATCGCTGTATCGGTTTAGCGTTAAGCGAGATGCGTGCAAAGGATAATGTAAAGTGATTGTTAAAGCGTAAAATTTTAAAGAATAATACGTAGGCTATATTACATTTTGTGGCAAAATTTTATAATTTTTTTATATTGTATGTATTTATTTTATTTATTGCAACTTTAGACTTATAAAATTCTTTTGTAGCCTTTAGACCCTGAAAATGTCCTGGGAAAAATTATAGTAATGTATTTATGGTATAAATAAGACTCAGTTTGAATTTGATGCATTTTGGAGTTGATTTTCTATGGTTTCTGTATATTGGTTTTAGCAAAATGAATAATTTAAAAATAGTTTTAATGCCTTTTAATTTCTGATTTAAATTTCTATAATTTTGATACATATTTTAAATCTGTTACAAAAATTATGGGACATTATTTCAGCTAGAAGCAATTTTGTCAATTTATGGGTTTTTATTGCATTTAAAGAAATTATTTTAATTCAAAAATATTCAAAAATTTAGAAAATTCATATTTTGACTTTTTATAATGTTTTAAGCTATAAAATTGTTTTATTGTAATTTATTAAGAAATGAATATTGTTACGCATTAAGAAGTGTAAGAGATTTTTGGGTAGGTTGGTCGCGTGCGAGGCGCGCTTTGGATTGAGCGATTTCAGAGTTAGAAGTGAGCACATGGTGGGTAGCTGATATTAGGTTTATAGTATTGCAACATAGATTGTGTTCTAACAACTGGATTGTCAATTTAGGTTTATTCAGAAAATATTGATCGAGGTTTGTAGCATCGCTTAGCTTGGACCGAGGTAAGGAATTCAATCCGAACCCTACTTCATCGTTTTGATTTCAAATGTTTTATTATGACAGCTTTATGAACTACATTGATTTGATTTTATGTTTGATATAAAAAATGTTTTGAAACTATCCATGAAACCATAATTTGAACCTGATAGCGATCATTTGAAATTCGTTATTCTCATCTGTTTATTTAATTCAATCATGGTAAAATATTTTGAATTGTGTTTAAATTTCCTTGAATATTGACATGAGTTAGTAAACCTGAGAGCTATAAGGATGGTCTGTATTGTTGGAGTTATGAGGATGGTCTGTTGGTTGGGTTAAGCTGGTACCTAGATGGACTAGTCAGTGTACATATGCATATGTATCGTATCGAGCACTGTCCGGGTGGCTTTGCTACATCGTACTGCTCATGTTCAATGTTTCATGTTTATGTTTTATTGCACTTGAACTGTTTTGAAATAACTATTGATTTACGGGATTGAGTTGATTACTTGTCCCTATGTCTAAATCGAAGTGCATTGGTTTCATTTATAAATCCATTTAAAAGTTGTTGGTTGACTTGAATATAAAATCATCCCAATCGTTTTGTTTGTTTAAATCTTTGATTGACCTTACTGGGCTCTCGAAAAGCTCACTCTCTTTTGACTTCCTCTCCGCAGGTGATCATCAGCATTATGATATTTGGAGTGATTAGAGCATGAATAAGAAGTTGACTGGAAATTTTATGATATCTTTTAGTTAAGCCCCTGCGAGGGAAAGAAAAGTTTAACTTAGTTTTTCGATCATTTAATTTTAGTGTTATTTAAGAAAAAAACGTGATTGAGATTTTGAATTATTGTAGAAGCTCTGATACACATCGGGGCTTTCTTATCGAATTTAGGTAGTTAAATGATGAAGTAATTGATCGATTGATTGTTTAATGTTCCAAAAAATTCTGGGATGTTACAACTACATTATGTAGTCGACTAATTTAAAAAAAAAAATTAGATCTCGTACGTCCATCCTCAGAGGATGAATGATCAGATCGCGCTGACAACTTAGCTGAAGTTTACTGCACGAGCAACTGATCAGCTCCACACACACACACACACACATTAATGTTTTTGCACATATGCACAAATAAACATGTGTGTGCATGTCTTAGCAGTTGCGCTCCGCACACTCATGAGTGGACTTTTTCTCTTTTCTTGCATCAAAGCTCATGGTCCATCAAAGAAAGTCAAATATGTGAACGCTTGTACAATTCTTTTTTTAATTGTTATTAAGTAAGTTAAGTCAATTGCAATACTGGATTAATTCTATGATATATTTACACATGTTTCTCAACCTTAGTATTTGTTACACAACATTATTCCATTTCTAGGGCCTTCGCATGTAAGTATCATCATATAAGTATTTATCTTCTAACAATATAATTATACACACCCATATACACACACAAACGCACACGCGCACACACATATGCATGCGTGTTTGTGTGAGTAGTCCATGTGCATTGCATCAAAGCTTAAGCTCCACCATAGACAAGTCAAATATACGAATCCTTCACAGATTCGGTTAATTTTCTAATTTCTTAAGTTGGGCCCACTACCATCTGGTATTGATGCTTTCTACATATTAAAACATGCTTATGGACTCCAGTATTTGTTAAACCTACTTAATTCATTTCTAGGATCCTCGCATATCGTATTACAACATATTGGATTAATCTTGTAGAAATGTAGTTATATATGCATAATAATATACATTTATATTTCTTTGTAAGGGTGCATCTGTGTTTTACACGATGGAGAAGCATAATCTAATGTAATTATATTCTCTCAATTCTTCCATATATCACAATGATCTATAAAGGAAACTTTAACCGAAAAGATATTGGAGTGTATCAAGTGTATTTTTAGGAAATTTGAAAATAAAGTAGGTGTTTCTTAGCAATTAGTGGGGTTGTATATAAAGGATGGGTGCAATGCAAGACACAACCTCGAAACAGCGCTATCAAAAACATTGTGATCATGGAAGCAGCTTCCCTATTGTTTCATGATGCCACTCTTATTCTATTAATCATGGCCTTTCTTGTATCCACCAACATCACTAATTCTGTACCCACAAGCCCTTATCGCTTCAATACTAAACTCATTCATCATGATTCTATTTTATCGCCATTTTACAACACTACTGCCACCATAGCTGATCGTGCTAATCAATCGCTTGAACGTTCAATTGCACGTTTGTCCTATTTAAAAACAGCCACCATGGTAGAAGCTCCAGAAAATATCCGGGGAGTTATGTTTGCAGGAACGGCTTCTTTTTTGGTTAGCATGTTCATAGGTGAGCCAAAAGTTCATCAGTTTGTGTGGATGGACACTGGTAGCAGTCTGATGTGGGTTCATTGCATTCCATGCATTGGATGCAACACATATAATCCTATATTTAATCCATCACTATCTTCTACATATTATGAGTTACCATGCGATCATGATCCTTATTGTGCTGCACACTGCGATCATCAAAGAAATTGGTGCACATACTCAGAATCTTATGCAGATGGAGCCTCCACCTCGGGGAACTATGCCATAGAAAAATTTACATTTCATGTAGAGAATGAAGGAGCAACAACTGCCGCCAACATTGTTTTTGGCTGTGGACGTGTGATGAATGAGCCTAATAGGGAAGTAAATGGAGTTATGGGGCTTGGTTATGGATCGGAATCTTTGGCTAAACAACTTGGTACCAAGTTTTCTTATTGCATTGGAGACATTGAAGATCGAAACTATGAATATAATAGACTGATTATTGGGAGCGGGGCTGCACTTTTAGGTGCATGGACACCACTTGATATGTACTTGAACTTATATTATGTAACATTAGATAGTATAAGCGTTGGAGGTATTCCACTTGCGATTAACCCACTTGTCTTTCGAAGAACTGAGCGCGGGGGTGGAGTAATCATTGACTCCGGAACGGAATGGACTTTTCTCATTCGTGAAGCATATGAAGCACTTAGAAATATAGTGGAACGGATAGTTGGTGGAGCATTGAACCGTTGGGTAATCCCTAATCAACTAACAATGTTGTGCTACTATGGTAGTGTGAACCGAGACCTAAGAACCTTTCCCGTTGTGAGATTCCATTTTCGTGGACCAGTAGCTTTAGTGATACCCAAAGAAAACCTGTTTAAAGCCATGGGGAATAATAGATTTTGCCTGACCGTGAATTTAGCAAATGGCAACACTCCTACAGATATTAGTATAGTCGGTGTATTTGCACAGCAACACCATAACATTGGCTTTGACCTTTTGGCACGGAGGCTTTACTTCCGTCAGACTAATTGCCAACAGATCTAGTCAATTATTTCATAAGTATTAACTTTTGTTATTGGTGAATCTCAAGGAAATCCAATAAACGTGTCACTAAATGAAGTTATTTGATCAAAAATTGACAATCTTCATAGTATAACTTCACTTCTTTTTTTTCGTGGAATGAATAAGTTGCCCATATTTTACCTGTAGATTGCATTATGATTTTGGTTATTTTGCTTGTAGTGCATTTGGTTAAAGAGTATCGGCGCATGGTATATACCATAAAGGAAAAAACATATAAACTACGCCAAACTTCTAAGGATTAGACTTGGGCTTTATTTTTGCTTCTTGTATTTGTTGTTTGATCTTTGGGAAATTACACTGGATACCACTGACCCTTTATTTGGGAAATTAGATTAGCACCCGGTATTGTTAGATACTGTCAATTTTTTGGTTAAATGACTTAACTGGCCCTATAAGAGCAATGAATTATTTAAATGTTAACCCACCTCCCACCACATATAGGTCACCTGCCTTCCCCATCCTTCAACCGCCACCAACCTCACACCCATCCACCCCCTTTTCCCGTCACCCACCATCAATCTCACTAGCCACCACTATCATCATCCTCCACATGCAAAACCCACCACACACTAACCCATCCACTATCCACCCATTCCCCATCACCAACTACCAACCTCCCCCCGTTACCCCTTACTAACCTCCCCCCGTCACCCACTACCAACCTCCACACATACCCACCACACATGCGACACACTATCGCTACGCGCACACCCAGCCATGAAGCACACCCCTCCCTCACACATACTCTCATTGCAGACACCCCCCCAAAACAAGCAACACCCCTTTCCTCCCCTACACACACAGACACCTGCACGAGTACATACATAAACACTCTGTCTTCACATACCCACAAGCCACATCCACACCCACCCACATACACACACTGCATGTGTATGACATTTTTATCTTAGGGATAGAGGTTAGAAGCGTTGGTGGTAGAAGGGGGTTTGTGAGTCGTGATAGTGGGGGGATGGGGGTTGCCTGCGTCGTGCATGCCTCTGTGTGTGTTCTTGTGTGTGTGTGTGCTCGTGCGCGTGCGTGCGTGTGTGCGTGTGACATGTGTGTCTTGTATGTGTGTTTGTGTCAATGTGTGTCTGTGTGGGGTTTCGGATAGGGGTTGGAACACCCGGTGGTTGAGGGGTAGGGGTGATTGTGTTCGAGTGGTATGTGGTGCGCGCTTCCATGAGTGTGCGTGTGCGCGCGCTTGCGTGTTTGTGAGTGCGTGCGAATGTGTCTGTGTGCCATGTGCGTGTGGTGGGGGGGGGGGGGGGGGCGTCAAGGGGGGAAGGTTTAAGCAGGCGGTGGTGAACATTGTTTTTTTATTTTTATTTAATTTTAAAAGCAACATTTGATGTCAAATAAGTAGGAGGTTGTTTGTGAGACACCGGCCCTATTGTAGAGGCCCCATATATGTAGTTGTTTTTATTTATTAAATGATTATTGGGCTATGTTATTAGTTAAGGTTTATTATTATGGGTGAAAGCTTAACAATATATTACGCTTAATTCATTCAATTAAGCCTAATAATTAGTCCAGTGCAGTTTAGTTGTCCAGTTGTCCAGTCCATTCAGTCTAGTCCAGTTGTCCAGTCCAATCAGTAAATGGGTTCAATTCAGTCCACTTAGGTGGGTTCAGTCCATGTGTAGAGTGTGATTTACTTAGATTATTTCAGATTATTTTGTGATTTGTTCTTAATACAAATGATTTATCCTTAATTTACATGAAATATAGAGATAATTCATGAATCTGGTAAATAAGAGATAATTATTAACTTAGGGGCAGTTAATGTCCAGAAATTCGGGGAAAAAAAATCAAAGTACCATGGGATGAAACAACTGGTTTTTGACAAACTGGCCAGTTAGTTGACTTTCTTCAGGTTGCGACTTTTGTCAAATATTCTACTTGATCTCCAAATCACAGATTGAGATGGTAATCTTTATCATTTCAAGTGCCTCATACATCTATAAATAGGGTCTATGGGCTACAATTTTAAGGACAAACTTTTTCTCCCTAGAGCTTTTATACCATATTTCTTAGAAGTGATAAATCATCTCTTAAGAGAATTTAGTATTTCATATTCACTTCTATATACTTTCAAGTTACTTGCCTCGTGGATCCTTCGAAATGTGTTCCCTATTCTTCTACACAAACGCACTCTCGAGGTATATTTATTGTTTTCTAGGCTAGTTCAATATAGTAGTCTAGAGCGTTTCCCTTCCCCGCAATCACATTTCCATTCTTTGGTTCGAGTCTAGACGGAAGTGTAGATCACCTCTTGAAGGATCCGGTCGAAGTACAATGGTTTTGATTTTGTGTTGTCCAACCAGATACGTAGGCCATTTGACTCCAGCTGTCAAATTCAAGCCAATACATAAAATTAGACTTAGTGTATGTCCATTGCATTTTTATGTGTTATGTTAAATGCCAAAAATCAATAAAATGAAGTAGAGACGGAAGGGGTATGGCGGGTGCCTAACACCTCCCGTCGTATAACTTAGTTCCCGGACCCCTTTTTTGATATATTTTGTAGACTAGTTAATTTTTGGAAATTTTATAGTTTTTCTTATTTTCCTTTTGTTTAATAAACTAAGATGGCGACACCAAAAGTTTTAGACCTTTTTCGTGGGTCCAAGCATTCCACATGTGTTGATTTCTAATAATGGTTTGCATATCGAAGGCGAGGTCACAGCTTTGGTTGAATAATATGGTATCGTCCGACATTGATCTTCACCATGCCATCCATAAACCAACAGTAATGTAGAGGCCGTTAATAAGAATATAAAAAATATCATAGATAAAATGATTGATTCCTGTCAGAGTCGGCAATATAAACTTCCCTATACCCTTTGGGCTATAGGACATAAGTGAGAACATGGTATGGAGGCAATGCTTCCAGTAGAATTAAAGGTAGTTTCTCTCAGGGTACTGTTGGAAAATCATATAGATGAGGAAGATTGTGTACCACCGTACACCAAGAACCCACCGGGTTCTTGGTGCACGGTGGTTGGGGGCACTGAGAGAAATAGAGAAGAGAGAGAGAGAGAAGATAGAGAGAGAGGAAAAAGAGAGAAAATGGGGAAGAGAGAAATGACGTTGGGCTTAGGGGGTTGGAGCTGACTAGGATTTCATGGATGAAAAGACCATTTTGCCCTTAAAAAATTAACAGACGTCTGGTCAAAGGCCATTTTGACCGTCAATTGGTGCTAGATACCAAGTTTTTTAAAGTTTTGGAGCTGGGTGCCAATTTTAGAACTACGGGGTGCTGGGTGCAACTGACCCTTAAGTATAGGGTGTAGCGTAAAATTAACCCCATAAAAATGCCTCATGTTCGGTTAAAATGAAAGATCTTTATTCCACTGACTATGACTTCGACTACATTCTCAGTAAAAGAAAAATAAAAGCCCGCTGGGTCCGAAGCCCTGTAAAGGGGCGTCTAGGCAAAAGTTATGGCAAAAGAAAGAAAGAAAAATTACTTCTAAGTCCTATCAACGACCAAAGATGGATATGTTTATCGTTATTCTTGTTGCATCCCTATTTTCTTCCCAAGTGAGGATGATTTTTCCCATCCAAGAAAATAGTCGAGCCAAATTTTCACTTGTTTTTCATTCCGAAAGTTACCCTCTCTCGTAAAGAAATCCCCCCCCCCCCCCCCCTCTCTTCTTCTTCTTCTTGATTTCCTGCATCGGTCACCAACGCTCTCTACCTTTTCGATCTTTATCTGCTCCCCTCACCTTTGATCGAACCTACCCTGAAGATAATCATCTACACCATCCTCGGAGTCCAGAATAGCCTCGACGGTCAGCCGTCTTCTTCGATGATTGTCTTTCGTTGCTGGCAGAGACCGTCTGTTATGAGGACCATCAGCATTTAAGGCTTGTATCAAATTTTGTCCGCATTAAACTTCTCTTCAAACATCTGAGAGCCGATCCAAGATCGTCGTATCCATGTGACTTCGGTCTCCTCTTCAGTCTAAGATCGATGGAAGGTCTGAACTATACTTTGTGATCACTTGTGAGGGTCCTAGGAATCGGGCCCTAAACCTTCTTGTGAACAAGCTTCTGCTTTAGCCTTTTTGAGAAACTTAATCTCATTGCTACTCTGAATATCCTAGTCACACTCAGCACGCAGTCTATTCTCAATTGCCAAAACCATTTTCTGGATGCGAGGCTAGAGCCAATTTATATAAGAATCACACAGTAATGGAGGATCAGAGTCTATACCATTAATGTATACCCCGACATCTATGGAATGATGACAATATGGATGAGAGTGCCACCCTTAAGAAATAGTCTGAATCACAGAAGGAGTGAGTTCTCACACTGGGAAAAAATTGTTGTATGATGCTGAAATAATTCACTTATAACTAGACTGCCAAATAATCTAAAACGTGAAATGAAAAGGTGAGGAACACAGTCCTAAGAGGCAGACACACTGCTACCTGAGAGTCTGCAAATTAGGTCTGTGAGTCATCCACCACTTGCAATACGAACGGATATACCTGGATCTTTAGTACAGAGAAATCAGGTCCGGGCATCAATACCCAAACGACCCTTAAAGAGCAAGGGCCTATTGCAGAACGAACAAGAATAATACCTCAGATACAGCTTGCACAACTATCAGTCACATGCGATTTAAAAGCCATATGTAGAAAAGCAAGGGGCTATCCCTGAACACTGCACTAGGGCCTCTATGCCTTCACTAATAGCATTGATGGTTTACACTAACACTACCAGAATTAAGGTTCTCACTTGCGAAGACATTTGAGGCACGAGTTCCCACGTCTTCGATTCCCAGACCTACAATAGTAAGGTAATTGGCAACCAGATAGAGTTCTAAAGCAGCCACCCGACCGCAATCTTTATGTTGATCATGATTGTCCGGTTTATCAACAAACTATTCTATCTGTGAAGAAATCAGAATGCGCTTGCCACGAATGGAAGACATCGCCCGCTCCGTGCTAACTCCAGTAAGCTTATGAGCGACATATGATATTTTTCTTGGATGATGGTAACAGCGACACGTAAATCCGTAGGGATATCGAGCAAAGCCGCAAGTTCTTCGTATGTTGGGCAAAGATCCAATCCTACGATGACTCATGACCGCTTTCAGATGAAAACGTCCATCTAAGTTATAAATTATTGAAAGAATTGGCATAAGATTGGAATTGAATCACAAAAGTTGTTGGATTGTCTATGGAAGCCATTGGGGTTCACCTGCAAGGATTGGAGTCGTTTGCCCCCTCTGGAGCGTGTATCTTGAATATATACAGGGAGAAAACCCTATGTTGGATAGAGATAGATTTGAAAAATTAATTTTTTTTAAACTTATCGAATGAACCGGTCGGTTTTCACTCTATTATTTCTCCTTGCAAGGATCAATCCTTTTGACCAACTGTCTGGTTTCACCATAAAAGTAAAATTTTCTTTTTGATCAATTGACCAGTTTTATGCCCAAATATAAAATTCAAATTGCTCTCACTGGTTAGTCAGTGTTAAGAGGATTTTCGATGGGTCGGCCTATTTGTAAGCCAAACCATGTGCCTGTTCTCAAAGCAATCTAACTCTAATTTTTTCCACACTCCTTCTTATGGTGTAGTGTGCGCGCGTATACATCAAAATAAAAGAGCATTTTATATAGGAATCTTTAATAGGAAATCAAAATCTTCACCAAAATGAAAAAATCAATAACATGTAGAGTACTTTTTCAATGAATTCCTACGATCTCCTAATCCTAGCCCTAGGCTAAGATCTAACAAGTCTCAAGTTCTAATCTAGGGCTTATTTGGGCTTGCCTCCTCCTCATCAGCAGATCCCGAGGCCATCACATCCCTGTCTTCTTTATAGTCTTCATCCTCGGCATCGGGGGATAAGTCCAGCAATAAGGGCTCGATCATCACATTGGGATTTCCCATATGTTTTGTATAGCCCGATGGCAACTTGAGTGGAGTGACGTGCAGGTAACTTCTTTGACTACACGAGGGTCGGGGCTTCTCCTTGGTCACGCTCGTGACCTCCTTCTTCTTTTGCTATTGACTTTGGTTTGTAAACGGTACTTAAGGAGACCTGGCTCGTTGCCCTTACCTTTTCGAAACTTCTATTTGTGCTACTGGATTTCCCTCTTTAAGGGGAGCTCTCGCACTGCCCGGCGCTTGACCCACCACCCGGTGGCGGAATCAAGGGGGTAGGTGTAGGCACGTCTGTAGTCTCTCCCAATGGCCCATAGACCTCCACTAAGTCACAAAGAGTAGACACCATGTCTTCAAATTATGAATCATTTGGTAGGCATCTCTCAGTAGTTCGCTCGGTACCCGTAACAAAAATCATGAGAGTTCACTCAAGCAAAGAAAAACAAATCGGGTGTGGTAAAGGATGAAAGTCAAGACTATTGTTTTAAGGTGGGATAACTCCTCTAGCCCCTACACGTCCTCGTCCCTCTTGGGGTTAGGGATCGGCTCTATCTCCTCACCTTTCCCCCTCATACACACTAGAACCGACCAAGAAGGGAATTTGATCTCTTCCACACTCTCATCCTCCTTCTTTCCCTTCCCTTCTTATCCCTAGCCATCCGGGCGCACTGAATCTTTTTCACCCACTTTACCGTCAAGGGAGGAGCTAGATCGTCTCGAACGAAGGCCTCCTAGCTATGAGAGCCATTCAGTCACCTCATGGAGGATGCTGCAATCCCCCGAATCAAGTTCTACTTCAGGCCCCGATCTAGTGTTTAAGGTAATACATCTTCACGGGTAGAGCAGCCCAGATCCGGGGCACAACCATCGATTGATGCTGAAATAGCACCCTCTCGTCCAGATAGAACTCCAACAAGTGGCGGAGCCAGGATTTCACCCCAGGGGGTGCTAAAAATATAACGAAATCAATAAATGTTTTAATAAGTAAAATAACACAAAAGAAAAAGTGCATTTCTCGATAATACACAAAAAAATACGAAAAAGCATGAATTAGACAAACGAATGTCCATGTCCACTGTATCTTTATAGTTCATGGAGTTGGATTTTGACAAACGAATTAGGATGTTTCAGCCCATTCAATCGCTTTTAGCAATGAATTAAATGATTTTTGGTACTTCAATATTTTGTTGTTAGGATTACCAACAAGTATATTCGTGGCCTAATTTGTCCTTTAATTTGAAAAACAAACTTTGTTACTAAAAGAATTTGAGGGGAATTAGTCACAAAGAAACCATATTCTAAAAGAACTTGGTTACAAATAAAGAGAGTACATACAATACATAACTTCTCAGATACATGCCATAACCATTAGCTCAAAGAACATAGTCAGGTAAAGTCACAAAAAAGAGGCAAAGAATCAGGGGCGGAGCTATCAAAGGTGGGATTTGAAGACATACCTGATACAGACACAGTGATACTATTTGTCACCGACGGTGAATTCTTGGCCGCGCCGGTGGAGTGAAGACTAAAGATTGTTCGTAAATCGTCGCGACGACGGTTGACTTGAGGTGAGGTCGTCACCGTCGATGAGTAGATCTAGACGCCGGTTGACTAGAGATGAGGTCATCGCCATCGGTGCGTAGATCTAGAATTCTAGATCCAGATCTAGACAGTCCAGATCATGGCTCGTGTAGACGTGTAGTGGGCTCGTGTCGTGGCCGTCGTCGTCAGTCTGCTATTTGCCGGAGTGAGGCGCCCGTGGTCGTGACGGTGGGACTTAGGAGACGGTGAGAACTGAGAGAGATGGTGAGGTCGTGAAAGTTGAAACAGAGAGCCAGAGGAGAAGAGAGAAAGAGAGCTGCGACTGAAAATGAAATAAACTATTTTTTATTTTTTCCCCCAAAATTTGAGGGGGTATATTACCCCCCCCCCCCTCGTACAAGCGTAGCTCCGCCCTTGACTCCAACGTGAGTACCCCACCAGCAGAACCTGACAACTCGTGAGTTACAGCTCCAGCAGATAATGCTCCCCCCCCCCCCCCCACCACTTGCACAAGGATCCCTAAAAAGGAAAAAAGGTGAGGTTAAATGTAAAATGAACATTAATTTGAAAGTCTCAGAGAGAAATTTACGGGCACTGAGTCAAGTCGTTGAAGCTATCTCAGTACGCTCCCATCGAAGCCCCTACCCTGTCATCACAAAAGTTTTACCCGCACATCACCGAGCTCCTATCGTCCATTTTCCCTTCATCCAGTCGTGGTGAGCACGACCCCAAAACCTCAAAAGCCCAGACTTGTGATCAAAGAAAATAGTGAGAGATATGTTATCTGGTGCATCATAAATATTGAGAAAAGTTTAGCAGTAGAGATGGAGACATACCTTCAAAACTTCACAATAGCCCATAAAACTTGAGGACTGGCCTCCGGATACTGAGCCCATTGAGTGATACAGATAGGTCATAGGCCAAGTACCCCAATCATACTCCCCGAAGTCTATATCCTCCAAAGCCCTTAGGCACCAAAGCTGATCCAAATCATCCGCGTTAATAAATAGTGTCCCCCTACCTAACATACTGATCAATCGACGCCTCGCTGGCATCTTCCAAGGTCATACCCTCATAAGGGGACCAGAGGGTAGCAAGTAAAATGGGACCGCCCTGTTTTGTAAGACGGCTTATATCCAAGCAACCGCACTATGAGGTCGCTGTCCTTGTCGAGACCATAGGCCCATGGGATAGGCCTCCCTCGTATGCAAATACCATTGATATTCATGAGGTCGTACGGGGTAAGCGTGGCTTTCTAGAACAGTAGATCAAACATATTGGTGGAATCCCACCAACGCTCACCAAACTCAACAAATGTCTTTTGCTCTGGGTAAAAGCATGTAACTAGCTAAAAAATAAATCGAAGTCAGTCTCGACTATTCGGTTCTCAACCGAATGGTGGTACTTTCCTCCACCAATCTCATTCCAGATTCGGGCCCCTTCAATTGATGGTTCAAGGGAAGGGGCTGTAAAATCAAAGTTAAAAAAAAGGCAGAAGGATGATTCAAAAATTGCCCGATTTGTGCATGAAGTGCTAAAACAAAGACAATAATATCATGTGCACCCCTACTTTGCATCGGAAAACATAGTGTGTGTGAAATTTAGAGACAAAAGATAAAATACATACCTTATTCATGAAAAGCCATGACTTTGGTGCACATCTTGATCTAGGGTGATGATCGAGTGATCGTTCGTGCGAATCATTGGCAGAAAATGGAATTTGGGGTCCTCCCTCATGCCCTGTCCTTGTCCACTGGAATTCCATGATTAGGAATGAATTTGATAAAGAATGGGGAGAAGTTTCAAGAATTTATGGAGAAGAAATCTAATTGGAGAGGAATTGGAATGCGAGAATCCTCCTTGGATCGAATTTGAGAGAGAAAGTGTTTGAGTATGAGTTGAAGTCTGCGTGATCCCTAAAATTGTGCACAAAATTGAACGGACAAATCGGCCGGTTTTCTCGTTTAAATCTGTATAACTGACTAACCTGCTGGTTTTTGACATTTCATTTTTGCCTTTACATTTCTCTGATCATCCAGCTGATTCAGGTCACACACACACACATATATATATATATGTGGGGAAAGCGAATATAAGGCTAGCCTCACGCAATAGTTGCCTGACGCTAGCGACTAAAACGACGTAGTTTTGAAAACTTTCTTTCTTTTCCTTTTATCTTTTTTCCTCTCTTTGTGTCTCCCTTCTCCTTTTTTCTTTGTCGCCAACACACAGAAACCAACACCCTCAGCCCCCTTTCACTTCGTAGGACGAACCACTAGCACCCCAAAGCTAAACCATCAACCACCACAAAACCAATCCTATCCTCATCAACCACCTTCAAACCTAACACTATCTGTAACCCCTAATCCACACCACCGCACACACTTTAAACCCAACACCATCTGTAACCCTTGTAAACAAGTGTTGCAGGCCACCCACCATGCCTATAATCTCAAGCCACCGTCACCATTTGAAATTGATCACTGCCGTTGCTCTCTCCCACCACCACATCTCACAATAATCCAAATCATTGCAATTAAGTTGCTAAAATCATACACTTCGATTTGATTAAACTCTATTGTATAAAGATTCAAAATTGAATGAATTGATGGGTTTTGTGTTGGATCGATTCGAGAGCTCGAACTTGTGCACTCTGATTATCTTCACTTCACTGTAACAAATAACGAAATGGATTTTGCGTTGATATTTGTCGGGCATTTATACAAACACATGCTGCCCCATTGTCGGCCTCGATTGCCAGCTCCATTGCCGCTGATGATGGAGGTTGACTCCTTTTATTAGGGCTTGCAAGCTGATGAAACCCCAATGCTTGTGGACGCTGGAACCTGTGGTGGTTGTGTATGGTGTGGGCGGTGGAAACAGATTACAGTGGACAGGGCTTACTGGCTACGAAGTCCGGTCGTGAAGGTTGGCACAATCTGGAATGTAAGAGAGAGAAAGGGTGCCTGGCGACAGGATCGTGAGAGGTTGTGGTAGCTGGGTTCCTGTATGGTGGCGATGTTTTTGATGGTGGGAGTAGTGGGTGGTTTGCCATATGGATTTGTTAGCGTCGCCGGCGATGAAGGCTGACCGGTGACAGAGGCTGGCGATCGAGCATGGTGATGGTGGTTGGTTTTCTGAAGTGGTGGTTCTGTGTCCAATAGCGGAGGGGTGAGAGTGGTGGGTTCTGAATGGTGGCCACAGAGAGGAGGAAGATAGAGGAAAACAGAGAGAAGGGAGAGAGAGAAAAAGAAAAGAAATATTAGGTTTTTTATCCAAAACTACATAGTTTTAGTCGCTAGCCTCACACAACTTGCGTGAGGCTAGCCTTATATTCGCTTTCCCCTATATATATATATTGGTTTGAAATTCCTAACCTCATATTGGCTTGAGCGAATGTTTAGAAACTTTATCCTTTGCATGCTTGTGTGCTTGTGTGGATCATGTTGGTAAAACCAACGACCCTATGAATATGATACTCAGTCCAGTGATGTTGTATATATCAATTTAAATTGAATTGATACGTTTGGCACTCAACGACCAGCTGCCCTTGGACATTATGGTCTCGAGCCTTTAGTGATGTTTTAGAAAGTTCTATGTATCTAAGTAACCCACCACTTATGTTGGCTCTGGCTCTTGGATATAAGCCTTGATTTTATCTGTGTACTGGTTGAGCGCATTGTTTGCTCTAGCACTCAGTCAAATCATTCAGCTTGACCGTTGACCACTTAAATCCAGTTGGTGACTCTGGTAACTACCAAAGTTATTCTCAGCATTTTTAGAAGACAACCTAAATCGATTTAGTGGCTCTAGAATCTAGCAATACATCCTTCTTGTCTGTCGACCATACAAATCGGTTTGGTGGCTGCGATAACAGGAAAGATTCCCTTTTGATAATTCTCAACTTAGGGTTTTTAGTGTGTATATATATATATACACTCTATAGAGAGCAGCCGACCCTAGCTAGCAGCCTTCCCTCATTATTTGCTGATCCAAGACAGAGAGATAGAGAGAGAGCAACCGTGAAGAAAGCTTCCGGCGAAGTTGTCTCGGTAAGTTTACTTTTAGAAATTATGCTTCATGTATTGATGTATATGTATACATGTATTTAGGTAACGCTAACACTGTATGGGAGGGCTGCGAAGGGATTGATTTAGGTATAGCACGATTGGGTTAGGGTGCTGTTCATGTGTGAGTATGTAAACTAATTTCAGACATTAGTGTATGCTGCGTATTGCTGTGCGTCGCGGGTAATGCGTGAACATGTGGGCTACCGAGGGAAGAGAAGTTGTTGCCGCCGGCGAATCTGGGGTGGCTTAGAAGGGAAGAAAAAGTCCCACTGCCGTGAGGCAGTGGGTATGAACCACCTGCTGGTGTGCAAGGTGCCGATATACGGCTAAATGAAACTGCCATAAGGCAATTTGGGTATAAGTGTGTGCACAGGTATACAGGTGTATAGCCAAGTGCAGTGGATGTGTTTTGGCGTCTAGATGTGATTGTGGGGGTTCAGAGGTGTTCATGACAGAGAGATATGGGGTGATGAGGCAGCCATGAAAGGAAGGGGAATGAATTATGGGTAAAGCATTGGTGGGTTTGTGAATACCATATTGTATATATAGAATGGCATGTGGGAACTATGAAAACAAAGGGAGAGGGCTCGGCAATGCCGTGAGGCAGTACCTGTTTTTATGTGGTTAGCGCCCAACTGTGAGGCAATTATGTGTGTGAAAATGTGGGTATAGTGTGTGACTAGCTAGGTGTGTGTAAAGTTGGTGTAACAAGTGGGTTTGTGTGTACACTTATACTGAGAAGAGGCCCATGCGCTGGGATATAAAAGAAGAGATGGGTCTCACTTGTGTGCAAGTTATATATATATATATATATATGGGAGCCGATCCCTATCGACCTATTAGGGCTGGCAAAATATGACCCAACCCATACAACCCAACCCAATCCGTCTATTTTTATTCTATGCGGGTCAACCCAATCAAACCCGTGGGATGGTCACTCGACCCGCGGGTCAGAATTGGGTTGCTCAAATTAATAAGGGTCTGAACGGGTTGGGTCACTCGACCCGCGGGTCCAAACGGGTTCGTATATAACTACAGGAGAGGAAAAAAACCCTAAGAACACATAACACACTCCACACTCGCCGTCGCCCCGTTGGTTCTCTTCCGGGGCGCCTTCCTGCGACCGTGACAGCCACTACCATCTCCGGTGGAGCCTCTCTCCATTGTCAGAGTAATATTTCCCACCGCCGGCAGTCCCTTTCTTCGTCGCCGGCAGTTCCTCTCCTTATCGCCAGCAGCCTTCTTTCCGATTTCCCTCACTCCTAAATCCCAGTAGCGTGACAGGAAGGTCACAGCCGCCAAGGAGGTCAAGGCGTGGTTCGAGGAGCGCTTCAAGACCGGCAACAACCCGTGGTTCTTCTCCAAGCTCCGGTTCTGAGGAGAGATCCAGGTTGGTCCATTTTGTTTCTTCTTCTGTTTTTTCTTTCCAGTACTTGTTATTTTATGACTTGGGCTATGGCCTGTTTGATTTTAGGGTTTTTGTGGCATGTTTTGTTTGATCCTGGCTTGATCTGAGATGGGTATTTACTCTTGTGTTCGCTTGGTTTCGGCTTTAATACTTTTGTTGCCCAATGATGTGTTTTGCAGTAAGATCTGTTAGATGCAAATTCTTGTGGACCTAAATATTGTTTTTCATCTAAATATTCTTGCGATCTTCTGTTTCAGAAGAAAAATGCTGCTCTACTTTCTAAGTGCGACTGTATACCATTGCGATCTGTTTAAAAGGGTTGATTCAGTTTTCAAGTGGACTACCGCGAGCTTTTTAGAGCAATTAATCAACCATTTGTGTACTGCTCCATGATTTCCCAATAAACAAGGGAATGTTCAGCTTTTGTTTTTCTTTTTCCTGTAACCAAAAAATTAAGTTGGACTAAGTCATGGCCAAACTGCTGCTAGGATGATGATACAATAGTGGATCGAGCAAAGTTAGACATCAGAGTTCTCTTGCCTGCTTTACTTGACTTCAAGGACTTCTAAGTGTTGCACTTGATAATCTACTCCTAAATTACACTAAACTAAATGCAATTGATACGTGACTTGAAATAAATTACCTTCATCACATAACTTTTTGCAAATTGTCAAGAAATCGTGTCTGAAGCACATTAGACATCATATATACTCCGCCTTTGTACTTTCTTTCTAGGATAATTACGAAACTACTTTCGGTTTGATGCTATGATAACGATGGCAATCATTAATGTTAAGAGGCAGTTTTACTTTCTTTCTTTTGTTTGAAATTTTTAGCATGACACTTTTAGATATGGATTGGGAACAACAAGAAGCAGGGGAACCACAACCTGGATAACTTGGCATTATGTAAAAAATATTTTCTGCAATTGCAATTCAGTAGCATCTATGAGATTCATTGAGATACATCTGCTTTATCAGTGGCCATGGAGGTTGTATTTGCGAGCACTGAATTGTTCATTTCAAATTCCTTCAGCTACTTCATCTTGGACTAAGTTTGGGCGGTTTTTCTTCTTGTTGCAGGATTTGGCACTTACAAGTATCCTACAGGGTACTGATGAGTAGACAGGGGAACGGATGAAAGCTTTTGAATATGTTGATAGGATTCAGATAGGGATTAGTTGGGTTTAGCTCTTTTAATTTTTCTTAGGACCATTTATATATATTGTGTTGTTTGGGAGACATTTCTCCTGCGCAGATTTCTTCTGCAGTGGGCATGCAGATTCATTGAAATACATAGTTGTGTGGTTGCAAATGTAAAGATTGTCATGTGTTTTCGGTTTCATGAAACTTTAACTATGTAAAAGTAATGTTTTCTCTTTTAGTAGTTTTAGTTTGCAATAGGTGTTAATTAGTTTTTTGTTAATTTGTAATATAATGGGATGGAAATACCTTCTTCGTGATAACAGTATCAATTGCACAGGAAAAAAAAGATGAAGACAAAAAAAAATAAAAAAAAACTAACGAGTCGGGTCGGTTCGGTTCCAAGTGACTGACCAGTTTTTTACCCAACTCGCACCAACCCAAGGCATGCTGGACCCGTTTCTGACCCAACCCGTACTTGACCCAACCCATAATTCTTTGACCCAATCCGCCCATTGCCACCCCTACAGGTGGATAAGTTCTTATTTCTCCAACTGATCTTGCACCATCCATGTGGTAATGTGGACCACTGAGATTCTTTTTGCTTTTTAAATATGTAGACTAACCGCTACAAAGAGAAGCGGTTGGTCTTAGTGCCGAAAATGCCCTTCTCTTGACCGCTGTCACTCTCTCCTCTCTTTCTGAACTTCTACACACCATTGCCACTCTCTCTTCTTTCTTTGTTTATCTCTTCTTTCTTTGTTTCTGATCATTTCATCTAATCATCTCCAGTTTGATTGATCTGTAATTTTATATTTTTCCTTTCATCTTTTTTATCTTTCGGGTTAGCTTATTTAATTAAATTTATTCTGAATTTTAGGCAAACTCACCACCCACCACCATCATAACCATCACATCCACCACCGGAACCACAACCAAAGACCACTTCACCCAGCAAACAATTACAAAAATGAAAAAGCAGTTGTTGTCGCCGCCTGCTTTACCCTTCCCTCTTCTCACCCCACCACCACTGGTGAACTTTCTCCTCAATTCCCCTCCCCTCTTCGATTGCACAAATAAGATCTCCTCCACCACTGCACAAATCTATCGACCATTCCCATGCTACAACCATCTCAGTTCCCACGCCACAACCATCTCAATTCTCCTCCACCACTATTGAAGCTGACTATCAACCACCATATCCAATAAATTGCAGAGAAATTAGATAGAGAGAGGGATGAGGGGCAACGTCGGCGGCTTGGGCGAAGGACG
The DNA here is from genome assembly GCA_033065855.1 of Escallonia rubra. NCBI lineage: Eukaryota > Viridiplantae > Streptophyta > Magnoliopsida > Escalloniales > Escalloniaceae > Escallonia > Escallonia rubra. Next base: position 251,121 of record JAVXUO010002637.1, on the reverse strand, counting down.
GCGGCGGTGCAGAGAGGCTAGAGAGAGAGAGGGACAAGAGATGTGGCGGAGGACAGATGCAGCGGCGGCGATGGCTTGCACAAGGACAGGGTCGCCGTTGGCCTTCGATCTATCGGCCTCGTCATTGGGGAGTGGCGGCGTCGATGTCTGCTTTGGTCGAGATGGAGAGAAGGTATTGTTAGAGAGAGAGAGAGAGAGATGGGTTCTTTGTTATAGTGTACGGACAAAATGTGAGAAGAAAGAAAAAGAGAATACGGCGTGGCTGGATGGAAGGGTTAATTTGGGGAAATTTTGCTAACCGCTTCTAAGAGGGGTGGTTAAGTAAAAGTCAGAAAAAAGGCATCTGCACCGTCCATTTGGCATTGTTGATGGTGCAAGATCAGTTGGAGAAATAAGCACTTATCCACCGGGTGAGAGAGATCGGCTCCCATATATATATATATATATATATATATATATTCACATGAAACATAAATTCTACAGCAAGCTTACCGAAAAAATGTTTCTCGATCGCCAGAATCTCCTTGCCCCGTTCCTTCCTCACTCACCCGATGTTTTTGTCTCTCTCTCTCTCTCGATCTTATATCCCACGCAGAAACAAAGGACGACTGCTATGCAGCTTGTATATATATACATGAAACCCTAATAGAAAAAATTACGATAACCCCCTTAAACATTTGTCAGTTATTAAATTTTTTTCAGAAACTTTTAATCATTGCAGGAAGGTCCAAATAATTATTTACAAAATTTTATGTGCTAGTAAAATTATAATGGGTTTGATACGCTATCCCGCTTCACTAATCGTCGCTAAAAGTCGTTAGACGAAAATATCGATGCTAAGAAAAAATTTCGTCACTAAAGGTTGCTAAATAAAAATATCGGCGCTAAGTAAAAATATATTTGCCGCTAAAATGTTAAATAAATCCAAAAAACTACCGAGGTGATACAGTAGCCCAGCGTGGTGAAGAGAACAAAACAACCTCATGAAAAGGGTTACTTGAAGAAGAATTAACCAAGGAAGAGTTACTTAACAAAGAAGTAAACAAAGAAGTAACCAAAGAAGACGACAATTGGTTTAAAGAAATAAACCAACACTTATCAATGCAAACAAGGATAAGAAATTCCTAATCTTGATAGCATAAAGAAGATGTTTGAAAATAATGCAACATAGTCTTGAGATGGTCCAGGAATTTGAAAGACATATTTCCGAAATACTAAAACAAGGGTTAATAAGACCCAGCAAGAGTCCTTATTCAAGTTCGTCTTTCATAGTAAAAAAAACATGTTGAACATGTTAGAGAAAAGCCAAATTAGTGATAGACTATAAAGTTCTAACGCAACAACAGTCAAGAATGGCTATAAATTCCAAACAAGGATATGCTGAAAAACAAAATCTAGCTAGCGAACTTTTTCTCAAAGTTGGATTTAAAAAGCGGTTATTGGATAATCAAAATGGAAGAATCAACAATTTCATTAACTACCTTTAGCACACCACAAGGACACTATGAATGGATGTTATTACCATTCGGATTGAAAAATGTTCCGCCTTTATTCCAAAAAAGGATAGATAACATTTTTAGAAAGCATGAAGAATACTAATAAATTAGCATTCTCAAAAACTAGAGAAGAAAATAGAACTCATCTAAAAAAGATAGCAAAAGAATTCATTGATCGCGGATTACTACTATCACAAAAGAAATGTCAATGGAAACAAACTACCATTAACTTCAAGATCACATAGCTGAAAAGCGAAGCTATTTTTAGAACAAATCAATGACATAAAACAACTTCAAAGATTTATTGGGTTGTTAAATTACATGAGAAAATTCATCGCACATTTATCAAACCTAACAGAAGCTTTAAGTAAAAAGCTTAAAAAAGGAAAGTGAAATATGGGAAGATGAAGATACCCAAATTGTTGTTTGCATAAAAGGTCAAGTTAAAACGTTGCCTAAACTAAGATGGCCTAAACAAGGAGATAAGCTAGTTATAGAAACCGATGCTTCTGAAAATTGTTGGGGTGCAGTATTAAAAGCAATACCCCTCGATCAAACTGAAGAACAATTATGTGGATATTGGAGTGGAACCTTCAACGATGCATAAATTGTATCAAATAAACGAAATAGGGTTTTTAGCCATAAAACATGGCATAAAATCTTTCTACATATTTCTAGTTTCAGAACACTTTCTTATCAGGACAAATAATATGTGTTTTAGAGCTTTTCTTAAGAGAGACCGAAGAGATATTAGTAAAACAAGACTTTATCGATACAACAATGGTTAAGCTATTGTTCTTTTATTGTAGAATACATCTCATCAGCCAAAAATGCGCTTGTTGATTGCCTGACCAGGAAATGATGCAAGGAGTTGTAACCTCAAAAAAAGACAACTCAAAAGGCCTTAAAAGAAAGATAAGAAGAAAGAGACTGTGAATTCGATCTATTGGGGGAACCATCAGGGAAATTCGACTATTATGTCATCTACCCTAAAAAGAGAGAGGACATCTCTTTGAAATTCACAAATCCTCCTCAGTAGCAGAGGAGGATGGTTCCGACTGCTAACCCGCAAGCTCTAAAACAGGACGACGCAAAGCTAAGCAGTCAAAAATTGATGCATAAGTTTTGGAATAAAGTGAGTAAGGCTAAAACGTTAACACTAAGGCGCCCTAAACAAATGGGCAAGAAAATAAAAAATTACTACAACAAGGATCTAAAAAGAAAAATAGCAACTGACGAAGATGAAAAATCTTCAAAGCAGAATGTTACCAGAACACAAGGCAATGATAATAAAACAAAATTGTTTTATGATCCAGGGTTATGTAAACAGAGCAAAAATCTCGTTGGAAATGTTTGGTACTAGCCGAGGGAAAATTACCGAAACGAGTTATGAAGAACGCTCAGCCAGTTAACTGATTATGTTAAGCACTTAGAAAAAAGGCATAATACAAACAATGAAGAAGCAATGATAGTCCTACAAGAAAAGGAAGAAAGAATCCGATTGCTAGAAGAACTAGAATCATTACTCCCATGTGATATCACTACTAAAATAAAAGAGCTAGCCAGGAAGGAAAATGAAAACGAAGAGACCCTTCGTGAACTAACGTTCCTGAATTGGGATTATAGATGGCTAAGCCTCACATTACCATCAGACAAGATTGATCTTAAATCGCTTGAACATGGACCCGCAGACACATTAGAAATAGACCGAGATGATTGAAAACTCATTGATAATCTTCCAGCCATAATTCAATATTCTCTTGGAGTTATAGGATTCAGTTGAAAGTTTATCCCAATCCCGATACTATCACCCTTGGCAGAAAGAATCAAAACCAAGTTCGATTAGCCATATCATATTTGGTTCATTTATCGATTCAGCAATAAAAACTTAATGAATTTCTACTGGCCACACCAGGATGAAGTATGGAACACATATAATGCAAAAAAAGACAAGATTGAAAGAGTCAGTGTTGTCCATGCAACCATTGAAAAGATGGTAGCCAAGCTCCAAGAAGTATGCTTTTGCGATGGACGACGGATAGTAATCCTGAAGGGATGTAAAGCATTAATAGTGCTAAAACCCTGGTGATGCCACCAAAATGGAGTTGTCTATCATAATCACATCATAACCCTGTGCGGAATAAGAGCAACTACAACATCAACATCTATTATCACAATGTTGTCACATACTGTGCAGTTATCACAACGTAACTACACGTTAGTGCTTCATTAATAGACACTCCAAATATGCGTCCTTACAAAAACAATCTTACAAACATACATCATACTGCAGCGGAAGACTTTCAAGTCCTTAAACAAGATATAAATTTACAACGTAATACACGAATGTAGTCCTGTAGCGCCTCTCGAAGTACCCCACTGCAACCTTTGTTTTACCTTTTCTAGCTTGTCGCATTTCCCTTCCTATAAGGTTCTCCTTATTCAATCTTATAACCTGCACAACACAACTTAAGGAATGAGCACAAATCGCACAGTAAAGACAACATGAGGAGTACCATGTACAAGTGATTCAAGCGTCTCAGAAGAATAATGATCATCTTAACGAGAACACTGAATCAAGAGTTGAATAATAAATTCAGCATCAACGTATATTGTCAAACGATTTTTCTCTATCACGAACTAAGGGAAATTATACCACCTTATGTCCTCAACAACACAACTCAAACAGGAAATACTGGGTTAGAAGATCAACCGTTGTTCAAAGATAACAACAGGAGTTCAACTTAAATATCATCAAAAGGGAAAACTGGGGAGAAATTTTCCACAAGCTCTCAACAACGACGTTCTTAAATAGGAGAATTATCGTTCATCAATAATTACCGATATCCCATAACAACAACAAAAGAATATCTACATAACATCATCCATCAATGACATGACATGACGGACTCGGGGAGAAATTTAACCAGAAGTCCTCAATGGTGTTCTCAATGAGGAGAAATATTGGCCATCAATAATTGCCGACATCTTATAACAACCACACAATAACTCATACACCACATCATCACCAATGTCAGGTATGCTAATCGAATCGAATCATAGCATACTAGGACACACATCATCCTTACTAGACTTTATCAATGGGGCAGACTAAAGGAAATTATTCTACCTTAAGTCCTCAACAGCATAACTCAAATAAACAATTATCGGTCGCAATGACTACCAGTGTCCAATCATAATAACATGAGTCTAACATAAACGTCTTAAACTTGGCATGCTAGCTGAAGCAATGAATTAGCATATTAGAACTACGTTGTCCTTACCTGATTGGCTTATAGCCGACGTAACTCGCAACTTCTGATCACAACGAGCGAGATGATGAATAAGCCCTTGCTCATCAGGCACCATTCAAACAAATATGCACGCTTTATTCTACCCCTTCCCATTTAACCGTTCATAGCGTCTTACGACGACTAGTTATTCCGATCCGATAGCCGGACCCTTAACCTAGCCTTCTCGACGCATTAGCGATAACAAACTCCCTCATTTTAGGTGTATTAACACCATTCCACACTACTTGTCACTTCGTACACTTAATTACACGTGTTCCCAAAACTTTATTGCTAGTGTGGCAAATTATCAAAATATCTCTTGATGGCCATTTCATCACCAACACCCCACAACCGCTTCATAACAACTTTTTAGATGTACTACATTCATTTCAGGACCAAAAAGTCCTTCGAAAAATTTTAGAGGAAAACTTACCAAAACACTCTCCCAACTTATGTAAAATTACCAAAACATCCCATTGGGGGCCATCGCCTCAACAAAAACCCCAAAACCACTTTCAACATCTTTTTAAGCATCTACATTATTTTTTCGGACAAAAAAGTCCTTCAGAGATTTTTTTCTCATAAATGCAAAACTGCATTAGTTTGCTATTTTAAAATTCATCGTAAAGTTTTTTGCTGACAGCGCCAGTTAACCCCCTTTAATTTCCAACCTCGTAAAAATCTAAAATTTTCCCACATCGTAAGTTTCATAAAAATAACTAGGTTCTCTGTTTTGCACTTTCTAAATTTGCTCAGAACTTGAATAGTGGACTGCCAAAACCCTAGTTACCTTTAGCAACCACTAAGGTCACCGTTCATCATTGTACAAATCACACCCACACACACACACATACACACACTCACTCTTATTTTCCTCCCTTACTGCTAAGCCCCACACCCCATACTCACAAAATGCTCCCCTCACCCACATGATTTCCCACATAAACGACACAATAACCCCTAATACACACACATTTATACACCCTACACACGCATATCCTTACCAACCCACACACATACACGCACCAAACAGCAGCACAACAGCCCCCTGATGCTGCTTCTTCTCCTCCCCCTTCAATCATTTCACGCACACATAACACCCCCCACACAGTCGCACACACTGTATCCACTCCACCACTCTTACCAACACTCACACACCACCACATAACACATACAAAAAAACATACTTATGCACCCTGCACGGTAGCCTTGCTGCTACCTCTTCCGCCTCCATTCTTCCTATTCTTTGCACCACCACCACCCCACTGCACCCTCACCACCATAGCTCCTCCACCCCACTATACAACACAAGCACAGCACCACGCACAATAGCCTTGCTATTGCCTTTCCCCCTCCCCATCTCCCTTTTCTTCACAGCACCACCACCCCATTACACCCTCACCACCATAGCACCTTCACCCCACTACACAACACATCACACAGCCACCTTACATAGCCCTTACACCCATGCGCACATTACATTGCCCATATGATTGTATTAACATATAGCCCCACAACTACACCTAAAAATACTAATGAATTTAACACGTATAAACCCTAAAAAATTCAAGAGAGAGAGAGAGTACTCTCCTTTTAACCCTCCTTCTAATTATAAAATAATGCTATCATTAATAATAATACCTTCACTTAATCTAATTTGTGGTTAGATTAAATTAGGGTATTTCAGGATATTACATGCCTCCCCCCCCCCCCCTAAAAAAAATATTCATCCACGAAGTAGGGACAAACCTCATCCCCTTAGACTCGCAGATATTACCGCCGCATTAATGCCTCAAGTTCCGGAGTAACTTTCCTTTACCGCATGTTTTCTTCAGAAAACTTTAATTAGAGATATTACTTTCGAATTGTAAGATATGTTCTTCTCTATCAATCACCTCTATCAGTGTCTCCTGGTATAAGAGATTATCTCAAATTTCAACTGATTCCACCTGGATCACATGCATAGGGTCGGGAACATACTTCCTCAACATTAAAACGTGAAACACGTCATACAATTGGCTTAATTCTGGAGGTATGTCGAGCCTGTAAGCTACCATCTCAATACTAGACAGGATTTTTAAACGGTCTGATGAACCTCGAATTTAACTTTCCTGACCTTCCGAATCGCATGATTCCTTTCTACGGTGACCCTTTTAAAACTACTATGTCACCAACCTCAAACTCTAACATTCTATGCCTCTTGCCAGCATAATATTTTTGCTACTTTTGGGCAATACGGATTCTCTCTCGAATAACCCTCACCCTGTCTTTTGTTCTTTTGCACAGTTCTGTGCGAAACAATCTTTGTTCCCCAACTATATCCCAACAAATAGGCTTTTGACATTTTCGACCACACAACGCTTCATAAGTAGCCATTTCTATGCTCGCTTAATGATCATCGTTGTAAGAAAATTCTATTAAGGGAAATTTTTCATCCCAGGCTCAGCCAAAATCAATAATGCAGGCTGTCAACATATTTTCCAACATCTATATTGTACATTCTGATTGGCCATCCATTCGAGGGTGAAAGGCTTACTCATGGTTAACTTCATAGTCATTTTTTCTTGAAATTTTTTCTAAAACCTTGAGGTGAACCTTGCGTCTCATCGGACACCATGGTCACTAGCACTCCGAGACGACTAAACACTTCCTCAATACAAACTCGATCAAGTCGTTCAATAGAATACCCTTCTCGAATATGAATAAACTGGGTTGTCTTTGTCCACCTGTCCACTACAACCCAGATAAACGCGTTTCTATTAGTTTTTCATGGTAATCCTGACACAAAATCTATCGTGATGTGTTCCCATTTCTACTCAGGTACAAGGAGCGGTTGTAACTGCCCGACGATTTTCTTATGGTCCTCATTTACTTGTTGACAGGTTAAGCACCGAGATACAAACTTTGATATATACGTCTTCATGCCAGGCCATCAAAATTTTGGTCGTAACTCACGCTACATTTCCATCTCCCCTGAGTGAATCGATACTTAGAACTATGAGTAACCTTCACAATTTTTGTTTTCAATTCATCATTAAGCAGAACACATATCCAACCTTCATACTCGTAATTATCATCCTCATCACAATAAAAATTTTCCTTTTCAGTCCTTTCAAATCCCTATTGGATCTTAAGCATCCTTTCGTCTTGACCTTAAGCTTCCTTGATTTAATCAAGAGCGCTGGCCGTATTTTTATGTGAAACAGACTGTTACTTCTTTTTCTCCTTATTTGAACTTTGAATTCGAGTTTAATCACATCCTTAATGATTTGGTGTATTAATCATCGCAGTCACTTTTCTCAAAGCCGATGTTTGACGTTCCCAATTTTGACACATTTTTAACTTTTCTCGGATCCCCTAACCTTCTTCCTCATCGACTCCATACATTCAGATTGCTTAGTCAAAATTCACATTCCTTGAATTTGACATGCAACTTAGCTTTCTTAAGATTTTCCAAAATTTTCCATTGCGCAAGCTCTTCTTAGCGTTTAGTACCTTTCATAATGTCACCGATAAAGTGATGACACAATGATCGAGTACTCTCGAAAGATTTGATTCGTCAAATTTATAAATGCCACAGGGAATTAGTTGATCCATATGGAATCACCAAGAATTCATAATATCTCTCTATTTCTAAAGACAGTCTTTGCAACACTATCCTTATTTGTTCTTATCTGGTAATGACCCATTCTAAGTTCAATCTCAAAAAGAAAACACTTAACACCCTGCAACTGATCAACATGTCACGTATATCAGACAATGAATATTTATTCCTGATTGTCAATTTATTCAACTTCCAATAGTCGATACATAGTCTTTTTAACCCCTCTTTTCTTTTTGCTTTCAATGACTATCACCCTCCTTTGGGGCACCTCCTCACAATATGTGCTGACTGTTAACATTTGAAACAACCCCTTTGATTCATCTTGCACATTAGCTCGGTGGCTTACTCTCTTATGTAAGACATGTTTCAATTGTCGTAACATGGTTCGTACCGTGGTGCCTCAATCCGCACCATCTACATTAGTTATTTCCTCCTCTTTGTCCAGAACTTTGTCCGGACTTTTCTTCATCTACTCTTTTCTTACATCTTTTTTTTCCACTTTCCACTTATGATCTTGGATTCTACCTCTTTTTCGTCCGTGCTCCCACTTTCCTCTCATACCTCTTTATTCTTTACCTCCGTCACTCGGTTTTTCTACTACTTCAGTAGCAATTCCCCATTGAAATCTCTTTACTTGCCTTTTGAGGATTATTTCAAACACTTCTCAACTTGTTTCGCCTTACAATTTTTCTTCATCACTTGATGAGGACAAAATAGGTCAACTCACCAAATTCCCTTATATACTTTTTCAACCTTTCTTTCCTTATACTTTAGAACGAGAAACATGTCTCCAACTTACTCTGAAATTTAGGCAGAAAATATTTATCATCATGTTACTTGAACCTTTTTTAGATAATGTAGGCTTGATAGGTCTTCTTCATATCCTCTACTTTTTTTTGCCCATTCTTAACAACTTGTAACTTCCTTTTTCACATAGCTGGCAAAAATCATCTTTTGACGCTTCCCCACATCTTATTAGCTTAACTACCTTCTCCATATCTCAAACATGAAGCTATCCACACGGGACTGTTTCCCTTCCCCTTACGATTTCACCCTGGCGGGCATATTGAAAGTCTAAAGATTTACACTTCTTTTTCTCTTCTACTGGGGTGTCATGGCAGCAAACACTAGGTGTACCATTAGAGCTCCTACAACCTTTTGTAGAAGTCCCACCAACTTTTTCTTATGGTATTCTTGACCTAATGTAGCTCCCTTATTATTCCTCCCACTTACGTCATTGACATTCAACAACACCACTTTCGTTGCGGGTCCATCTCGATTAGAAACCCTCTCTCGTCTTTCCAAGGAAAGAGTAACACGATTTTTAAACTTGTGCACCATAATAACAACTTTCACGCTCAACGCTCAAACCACTAATGGTTTCCATCATTAAATGACCTTTTTCTATGATAGTATTTAAATGTTACTAGTTCCGCATCACCATTTTCCTTCTCAGTAGCAACTTTAGGTCCAATTACAAAAGCAGACTCCACCACCACTGGTACAATCGTCAATCGAGGAGAAGTCACTATGCCTCCTTCAACAATTCCAAGCTTCAGTGACTCTTATTTAGAATCATTTTTGCCTATCTTCGGGTTTATCCCTACTAAGAGGGCAATCACGAACAACCTGTTCTATTTTTTGGACGACCTACACATTGGTGTCCACCGTCTCCATTAATATCTAATACAATACTTACTTCTTGTCATCACATCCAACTTTAATCCTCTATATTATGTGGTTAATACCCCACTAATTAGGGACTCGGACTGACTTATCAATTCATCCCTTTTTCCCCTTCAATTGGAAGTACCTCTTCCAAAAGCTCACTAAGACTCTTCTCAACCTCACCCTCAGATTCTCATTCCTCCATTCGAGGTTTACACATTAGAAGTGTTTAACCTCATCTATCTCTTCAATAGTTCCTTTCAATTCGCTTCCTATCGGACCTTCATCCGGTTCTTCAACTCAATTCCATTCATCTACATTCTCATCAGGGTCCTTTTCAGGATCCGACACCGTAAACTTGTCATCATCAAACCACCCCTCCAAAGCTAAGTCAACTAGTTTTTTTTCCTTCCACTTCTGTAGCAATAGCAGGAATGCTGAGGTCATAAATAAATATGCCTTAGCACACCTCAGCGTGCATATCTAGACTATCACCCTTCATCAGCCCAACTATATAAATTCTTCTTCTACTCCTCTCATCAACAACTTAGGCATTCCACTAGTCATTTTTAAAGTCAACATAATCATATGCCTAAGCTCTGATACCAACTTACGACACCCTCTACCTTGGTGCCACCACCGAAGCTGAGTCATCCATCATAATCACATCATAACTCTATCCAAAATACACAGCAACTACAACATCAACGTCTATTCTCATAATGCCGTCACATACTATTTTAAATTAATAATCGACCTTACTGGCCTCCCAAAAGCTCACTCTTGTTTGATTCCCTTCTGCAGGTAATAATCACTAGTAGCTTGCTTTAGGAAGGGTTACAATCTAAATGAGGAGCAAGATCTATATGTGCTTATTTCACTTAGTGGGACCCTTGTGTGGGTGAACATTTTTTTAGCTCGTACTATAGTGAGCTTAAGACTTTCGTTTGTGACCATTTATTTTAAAGAATTGAGATATTGCATTTATTAAAAGCTCTGATAGGCATTCAAAGTATCATGTTGAATTGAGGTTTTTATGCGATTAAGCGATTGATGGAGATGTTTTAACGCTTCAAAAGCTCCAGGTGTTAATGCTCCAGATTTTTGGTTCGTTGCAGTTGGTATCAGAGTAAGGTTATCATGATTCTGTAGACTCGTACCTATGCTTATGAGAATGGGGTTAGATGATGGTAGAGTTAGGGAGTCTGCCCTTAACTTTAATTATATTGCCATTCTGAAATGTGTTTTTATATGCTGATAATCATTATTGGTACAAGTATGACCCATAATCGTGGAGCTGGCACCAGAGGTCGTGGAGGGAGGCCTAACCAGGGCTTGAGAAGGTCGCATTGGAGGTCGTACTAGAAGCCAGGTCACATTGGAGGTCGTACACATTGGAGGTCGTACTAGAGGCCAGGAGGTCACAGTTGGGGATGTACCCCATGTAGAGGAGCATCAACAAAATCAAGAGCCCATGGCTATAGTTTTGAACATGATGAACTAGACTATGGTCTTGATGACTTAGAATTTGCCCAATTAGCATTAAGGAATACCACATCCTATTCTGCCACGGGCACAGCCTCAAGAACATAGTACCTGAATGAATCTAATATGTAGAATACGGTAACCTTTAGGGGATCATTGGACCCTACTGAGCCAGAGGGTTGTATTACGGAGTTGGAAAAGATCTTCCGGGCCATTAAATGCACAGAGAAGTAGAAGGTCAAATTTGTGATGTACAAGCGAAGATGAGGGGTTGACCGATAGTGGATGATTGTGTAGGCTAGCAAGACACCTCGGTAGTGGGCTGGCATGGCTTGGGAGCTGTTCAATGAATTGTTCAATAACGGGTACTTCTCTGCAAGTTACCGCGAGGAGAGAGTTTTCCAATATGACTCAGGCAGAATGTGAGACAATAGATAAGTTTGAGGTGAAGTTCTTGTCTTTGGCGAGGTTTGTAGATATGATGCTTTCGTTAGAGGCTGACAGATGCTCAAAATTTGAGTCGGGACTCAAGCCTGGGTTGAGAGATGGGGTGATCATTACTTGGCTATCAAGCTATGTGGAGTGTGAAGATCTAGCATGTGCTTTAGAATAGTCCAGGTCTGAGAACAAGAAGAGGTTTGAGCAATCACAAGGAGGCCAGAAGAGGGATAAACATGAGGGTAAAACTTCAGAGGCTGACAAGCCTCAACAGCTCTCTTTTATACCGACACAGGGTGCTTAAAGTTAGGCATTGAGGCATGATTTTATTCAGGGATTTAGACCAGGGCAGAGTTTTGGGGTTTGACCAAGGCAGAGTATAGGGTTTAGAGGAGTGTCGAGCGTAGAAGTTAGACCAACTCAGAGTGCAAATTTGGATCATCGCTGGGCTTTGGACTACGACCTATAAAGAGTGTGGAGCGTCAAGGTATTCGGTTAGCTTTTTAGGTCGTTCCTTGTGCCATGTAAAGGTGAGTCCGTCATGGTAGTCCATGCTACAAAGTTATTGGGGGATGTTTCAGGTTTGGTAGTGTGGAGCATCAGGTTCGAGACTGTCCATCCGCTTGAGAGAATGAATCAACTTTTTGCCCCGCACATATAGCTAGTACAATAGTGAGTGGTGTTCCCCATCACGAAGGAGGAAAAAATCAGCAGGGCTAGACTCAACAATCTCATCCAGGGCAGAGGCCTATGATATCAACCCATTTATTTCATATGTCTGCTCCAGATGTTGTGACATCCAATGACATGGTGTCAGGTACATTTTCAGTTAACTCATTAGATGCTCGTATATTGTTTGATTCTGAAGAATCATATTCTTTTGTATCCCGTACTTTTGCACGGCGATTGAGGGTGAAAGCCCATCCTTTAGAGACTGATCTTACAATAGGCACTCCGATGGGAGAGTCTTTGACAGTTTTGACTGTTCTTAGTGATTGTACTATTCGTGTTGGGGATAGAGATCTTGCTGTGGATTGTATCCCATTAGCTCTTCGGGACTTTGATATCATATTGGGCATGGATAGGTTATCTGCTAATCATGCATCTGCGGATTGTCATGGAAAATAGTCCATTTTGACATTCCAAGTCAGTCTAAGTTTGTTTATTGCAGGTTTAAACTGAGTGAGTCGGTTAGAATTATTTGAGCTACCAAAGCACAACGGTTACTATGCCACGGTTGTCAAGAATATATTGCACATGTCATTGATACAAGTCAGAAGGGTCTTGAGTTGTCATCTATCCTTATCAGAGAGCAATATCTAGATATTTTTCCTGAGGGGTTGCCAGGAGAGTCTATTGACTGCGAGATAAAGTTCGTGATCGATCTCGTCCCTAGTGTGGAGCCTATATCTAAAGGTCCATATCGTATGGCTGTAGGTAAGATGGAAGAGCTAAAGGAAAAGTTACATGAGTTGCTTGATTGGAAGTTCATACGTCTCACAATCCTCTTCGTGACGAAGAATGATGACACACTGAGAATTTGTATCGCCTAAAGAGAGTTAAACAAGATCATTGATCCATAACAAGTACCTATTGTCCCGCATTGATGATTTGTTTGACTAGCTATAGGGTACTTGTTATTTATTGAAGATTGATTTGAGGTCCGGGTATCATAAATTGAAGGTGAGAGAGGAGGATGTTCCAAGGACAACATTCAGAACACCCTATGGACATTATGATTTTCTTGTCATGCCCTTTGATTTGACGAATGCCCCAACATCGTTTATAGATCTGATGAACAGGGTACTCAAGGACTTTGGATCAATTTGTCATCATGTTCATTGATGATATTCTGGTATACTTGAAGTCTGAAGAAGAGCATAAGGAACATTTGAGAGGATGTTGCAGTGATCGAGAGAGCACAGGCTGTATGCGAAGCTCTCAAAGTGCAAGTTTTGGCTTTAGGAGGTTGGGTTCCTTGGACACATAGTGTCTAAGGATACTATTTTTATAGACCCGAGGAAGATTAAGGCAGTGACCGAATGTCAGAGACCTAGCTTCGTGAAAGAGGTGCACAATTTTCTAGGCCTAGCAGGTTACTATAGATGATTCGTAGAGGGCTTTTCAAAGTTTATGGGACCGTTGACTGGGTTAATGTGCAAAAATGTGCGGTTTGTTTGAACTGATGATTGTGAGTCTAGCTTTTTGGAGCTGAAGCAGAGACTAGTGACAACACCAGTGACGTTTCTGTCAGGCTTAGAAGGGTTTGTAATCTACAGTGATGCCTCTAGGAGAGGACTCGATTGTGTTCTATTGCAGCATGAGAAGGTCATTGCCTATGCATTGAGGCAGTTGAAGACCCATGAACAAAATTATCCGACCCACAATATAGAATTGGCAGCAATCATCTTCGATTTGGAACTATGAAGGCATTATTTCTACGGAGATACTTGGGAGATTTTCATCGACCACGAGAGCCTCAAGTATATTTTTACTCAGAGGGAGCTTAATATGAAACAACACAAATGGTTAGAGCTTCTGAAGGATTACGACTGCTGGTGATGCTCCTAACAGGAAGAATACCAAAAATCTAGAAGCATTGATTACGAGATAGCCTTAGTTATTGGAAAATATGAGGCAATTGGACCTTGAGATCAGATGTAAGGTATATGGTGCAGTGTTAACAGCTATGCATGTTCAGCCTACATTCATTAGCATGATCAAGATGGCATAGACGAGCGACCCTGAGTTTACCAAGACCAATAGAGGTAATGGAAGCATGAAAGAGACTGAATTCGAGGTTGATTCTAAACGATTGTTACGGTTTGGCAGTCGGTTATGTGTCCTTAATGATGAAGAGCTGAGGCGATTATTCTTATATGAGGTGCAAAGTTCACATTTTTAGTGCACCCAAGAGGCGCCAAGATGTATTAGGATCTTCGAGAGCATTTGCGGTAGTCAGGAATGAAGAGGGACATAGGAGAATTTATGTCTGAATGTTTGGTTTGTCAGCGGATAAAAGTTGAACACCGAAAGCCAGTTGGAACTGTATAGTCACTGAAGATTCCCAAGTGGAAGTGGGAGCATGCTACATATTTTATGGGCTGTTTGCTCAAGATGGTTCAGGGTTATGATATGATTTGAGTGGTGGTGGACCGGTTCACCAAGTCGGCACACTTTTTACCTATTCGAGCCAATTTCACCATGCAATAGTTGGCCCGATTGTGTATGGATTATATCTTGAGGCTTCATAGAGTACCTATTTTGATTGTGTCTAATTAGGATTTGAGATTTACTTCAAGCTTCTGGGAGAGTTTCCAGAATCCTATGGGGATTGACGTGAGATTTTGTACTGCTTTCCATCCCCAGACAGATGGCCAGTCAGAGAAGACCATTCAAACCTTGGACGACATGCTGAGGGCTTATGCTATGGACTTTAAAAGGACACACATCTGCCGTTGATTGAGTCTGCGTACAATAACAGTTATCAAGCTAGTATCCAGATGGCACCTTTTGAGACTTTGTATGTTCCAAGGTACAAGACTCTGTTATGTTGGGATGAAGTTGGTGAGTGTCAACTCATTGGGCCGGAGTTAGTTGAGGTGACCTCTGAAAATGTTGACCTGATTCGGTCACGCATGAAAGCATCACAAGACAGATTGAGGATGTATGCTTCTAAGCGTACATGGTATTTGAAGTTTACTGATGGCGATCGAGTTTTGTTTTTTTTTTTTAGGATTTCCGCTTGGAAGGAAGTGATGCGCTTCAGGAAGAAAGGCAAGCTCAGCCCAAGATATATATTGGTCCTTATAAGATTCTTGACAGGACTGGATCAGTAGCGTATCATCTGGCATTGTCTTTGGGTTTGGCTCATGCCAACGAGTTTCATGTGCCAGCTTAAGGAAGTATGTCCATGATCTGACTCATGTGTTCCAACACCACCCCGATGATACTCAGACAGACTTGAGTTATGAGAAGGTGCCGGTGAAAATATTAGACTGGCATGATCAAGTTCTTCGGAGTAATGTGAAACCACTGTTAAAAGTTTTGTGGAGTAATCATACCTTAGAGGAGGCTACTTGGGAGCCAGAAGATACCGTGCGCAAAGCCTATCCTCATGTAATCGATACTGAAGGTATGTGAAATTTTGAGGACGAAATGTTTATAAGGTGGGGAGAACGTAACACCCCATTAAAATTTTCCTAACCACTTAGTTTTTAATAAATAGTTTTTTGGCTTTTCCATAATATTAGAAAGTTTTGGAAAATTACCTAGAGTTTATAGGGGTTTTGGTTATTTTCCAGTTTAGGGGATTCAGCCGTCCCATATTCTTTTCCCTTCTCATCTTCTGATACAGGGTATAGAGAAAGGAAGAGAGGGAGGGAGAGAGAGACAGACAGACAGACATATAGAGAGGGGTGAAGAAACATTTTCCGATGAGGTATACAGGTAAGTCTCCTAGCTTTTTTTCTCAACTTATTCATCGTTTTAGGAAGAGTAAAAGGGGCTAGGAATTTGCTGCAACAGTGTGTTTTGTATGATTCCGTGAGGTTATATGTGGGTTTTATGGCCTTGAAAGGTGACGGCTGTGCAAGGTGTGTGTGAGTGGCCATGAGAAGAAAATGATGCGTGATGCATAAGGTGTTTTGTGGGTGATAGGGTGACTGCTACGGCTGCCAGGAGATAGTCGTAGTTTATATTTTTTATATATGTTGTGTGTGAGTCTAAAAGAAAGGGGGAAAAAAGAGAGGGGGGGGTGCTACTGTTGGGTAGAAGTTGTGTGCGTGGTATTGTGAGTTTTGGTGTGGGTGAGTGCGTATGGGAGATGAAAGGCTACCGAGGTAGATTGTGTGTGTGTTTGTGTATGTGTGTGCGGAAATGTGTGTGTGTGGGGGGGGGGGGGGGGGAAGACTGCTGTGAGTCTTCGCGTGCGCGTGTGCGTTTAAATGAGTGTGTGTGTTTATGGGTGGACTATCGGTGCATATGTGTTCTTGTTTGTATATGTATGTATACGGTGTGTATTATTGTGTGTGTGTGTGTGTGACGCTGTCGAGGGGCAGCGCGCCCCCGCGTGTGTGGGTGAGTTTGTGTGAGTGTGTGTTTGTGTAGGGGTGTTATGTGCATGAGTGGGTGTATGTGTGTGTGTGGGTGGATGTGTATTGTGTGTGTATATGTATGTGTATCACGATTGTAACATGTGTGTGTGTGTGTATGTGTTGGATGATCGTGGGTATAAGGGTATAGAGAAGAAAGAAGATGAAGTGGGCTTTGTGGGTACATGTAGATTGGGTTGTCCCGTGTTCTTGCACAGATGTACGACGGGTTCGCGTTATGTTTGGCGCGTGCGTTGGTTAGCGCACATGATCGTTAGCATGTAAATTTTACAATAAGGTAGCTTAGGCTAGACCAGAATTTCTAGAACAAATTTATAATTTTCTGAAATCGCATGTAATTATAATATTTTCTGTAGGTACATATTTTTAAAATTCGTTTGGAGTCTGTAAAAATCCATGATAATTTTTTGAAAATTTACGGTAGTGGTTTTATAGTATACATAATCCCAGTTTAAGTTTAATAGTTTTTAGAGTTGATTTAATTTAGCAAAATGAAGAATTAAATTAATAGTTTTAATGCCTTTTAAATATCGATTTCAATTTCTATAATTTTATATATATTTAAAAAAAATTCAGTTTTATCTGGTCGAACGTGTAGGACTCTGTTATGTTGGGACGAGGTTGGTGAGTCTACGTAGGCTCATTTGGCCGGAGTTAGTTTAGGTGACATGTGAGAAGGTTGACCTGATTCGGTCACGCATGAGAGCATCACAAGACAGACAGAAGATGTAGGCTTCTAAACGTACGCGGGATTTGGAGTTTACTGTTGGCCATCAAATTTTATTTTCTTTTTTGAGGATTTACGCTTCGGGAAGAAGGCCAAGCTCAGCCCTAGTTATATATCGGTCATTATGAGATTCTTGAGAGGATCGAATCAGTAGCGTATCGTCTGGCGTTGTCTATGGATTAGGCTCTTGCTGACAACGAGTTTCATGCGTCCGCTCTGAGGAAATATGTCCATGATCCGACTCATGTGTTGCAGCACCACCCCAATGATACTCAGACATACTTGAATTATGAGGAGGTGCCAGGGAAAGTATTAGACAGGCGGGATCAAGTTTTTCGGAGTAAAGTGATATCTTTGGTAAAAGTTTTGTGGATGAATCATACCTTAGAGGAGACTACTTGGGAGCCAGAGAATACCATGTGCAACACTTATCCTCATCTATTCGATATTGAAGGTATGTAAAAATACGAGGGTGAAATCTTTATAAGGTGGGGGAGAATGTAACACTCCATTATACTTTTCCTAGTAACTTAACTTTTGATAAATAGTTCTTGGGCTTTTTCCGTAATATTAGAATTTTTTTGGAAAACAACATAAAGTTTAGGGGGTTTTGGTAATTTTCCAGTTTAGGGGATTCAGTCGTTCCATATTCTTTTCCTTTCTCATCTTCTGATAGACCGGGGGGGGGGAGGGAGAGAGAGAGAGATAAATTTTTTGGAGAGGTATTCCAGTTAGTCTCCTAGCTTTTTTTTTCTCTAACTTATTCATTGTTTTAGGGAGATTAACAGGGGTTGGGAGTTTGCTGGATCAATGTGTGTTTAAGTGCGTGTTTTGTGTTATTCTGTGAGGTTATATGTGCGTTTTATGGCCGTTGTGCAAGGTGTCTGTGAGTGGACGTGAGAAGAAACTGATGCGTGATGCATGAGGTGTTTTGTGAGTGATAGGGTGAGTGCTACAACTGCGAGGAGACAACCGTCATTTTTTTTATATGTGTTGTGTGTGCATCTAAAATGAAGGGGAAAATTGAGTGGGGGGGTTTATGCTGTTAGGCAGAATTTGTGTGCGTTGTGTTGTGAGTTTTGGTGTGGGTGAGTGCCTATAGGAGAAAAAAGGCTGCCGAGGTAGCTTGTGTATGTTTCTGCATGTGTGTGCGTAAACAAGTGCGTGTGTGTAAGAAGACTGCCGTAAAGGCAGCCTGCATATGCGCGTGTGTGTAAACGAGTATGTGTGTGTTTGGGTGGACTACCGGTGTATATGTGTTTTTGTTTGTATATTTATGTGTATGTTGTGTACTATTGTGTGTGTGAATATGTGTTTGTGTGTACAATATGTGTGTGTGTGTGAGAGAGAGAGAGAGAGAGAGAAAGAGAGAGAGAGGCTGCCGTGGGGCAGTGTTTGTTGTGTGCGTGTGCGCGCGCTGTGTGCGTGGGTGAGTTTTTGTGTGTGTGGGGTGGGGGGTGTTGTGTGCGTGAGTGTGTGTATATGTATGGGTGGATGTGTATTGTATGTGTATATGTATGTGTGTCGTGACTGTAACAGCAGGTGTGTGTGTGTGTGGGGGGGGGGGGGTGATCGTTGGTATAAGTGTGCAGACAAGGAACAAGATAAAGTGGGCTTTGTGGGTACGTATTGGGTGGTATCCTGTGGTTGTCCAGGTGTACCACGGGTTCGCGTTATGTTTGGGGCATGCATTGGATAGGTTACAGTGATCATTAGCATATAAAAATTTACAGCGAGGTACCTTAGGCTACATTAGAATTTCTGGAAATTTTTTATAATTTTCTGAAATGTACGTATTTTCAATATTTTCTGTAACTTCAAATTTTGTAAAATTCGTTTGGAGTCTTTCAAATCCATGATAAATTTTGAAAAAATTATGGTAGTGTTTTTATTGTAAAAAGAAATCCCAATTTAAGTTTGATAGTTTTTAGAGTTGATTTGATTCAGCAAATTGAACAAATAAATTAATAGTTTTAATGCCTTTTAAATTTCGATTTCAATTTCTATAATTATAATTATATATATATATATATATAATCGAAGGTGCAGGACTCTATTAAGTGGGGATGATTTTGGTGAGCGTCGTATCATCTGGTGTTGTCTTCGCATTTGGCTCATGCCGATGACGAGTTTCATGTGTCAGCTTTGAGGAAGCATGTCCATGATCCGATGTGACGACCCAAGTCATTAATCACCCAATTCAATATTTTTTAACAAAAATCACAACGCAATCCTAATCAAATTACAAGACCGAAGTGGCTAATATTATACCTTCAACACAAATTAAAATAATCCCAATTAGATTACAAGTCCTATATATAAGTTGCGAACGTTTCTAAAACTCCAAAACGGCAAGTCCCGCCCACATCCCTGCTTGCATATGCTCACCAAAATAATCATCTACACTGGAAAGGTAAATGGTGGGGGGTGAACCGGGTTGCCCAGTAAGTGGAATAATCATAGCACCATAGGATCAGAATCAAACATGCTAAATAATTCAATATCAGTTAATATATTTGACAGTCAAACCGTCAACACAACCATGGCTCATTACCCCGAACGTAAACCAATTTGATATCCAAGTTGCGCATCAAACATACCACTTCATCATCTTGCTTTCGGTATCCTCAAAGGGATCCGCCAAAGCTCAGCTGTATCATAACATACCATGCACATAGAAAAATCACTGGAGCACTGTCATTGATCAAAAGTACTTAGGCCATGTCCGGCAAACATATTTCAAAATCAAGATATTTACCAATATTCAAAACAAAGCATTTGAGCAAGATTTCAGAACAACAGTGTTTAGGAGTACAAAAAACGTTGCGAAATAAATAACCACATGGCATAAAAGAATAGTGATATGAAATTCCCCTTACCTAAATCACGAAGAATGCACTTATACAATTGCTCCCAATCAGGCCCTATGATTCCTTTTTCATAACCGCGGCTAATCGTCTTCTCTCACTCTTTAGTTGTCAATCTACTGATGAAAGTCAAAGATAACTTAAAGTAACTTGAAAAGATCAAAGGCCTATTTATAGAAATTTCTAGGTAGCACAAGGTGGATACAAACACGACGTGGCGAGACAAGGCTATGCCACCTAACAAGCACGACGATGCTAACCAAAGCACGACAAGGCTCGAAGCACGAGGTGGCATGACAAGGTTGTGCCACCTAGAAAGCAGGACAAGGCTAAGCAAAGCACGACAAGGCTTGAAGTATGACGTGTCATAATAATATGTTGACACGTCACAAGCACGACGGTGAAAGGTAGCACGAGGTGTCGATCAGATAAGTAATCAAAACTTACTCTTCAATAAGCACGAGATGTCACGATTGCTTGAAGACACTCAACAAGCATGACAATGCAAGTCCTAATTTTCACTAAAAATTATCATCATCGTCATATTTTGTCAGCCAACCAGTAATATTTTGCGCACCTCCTAAATTTTGGGGTGTTACATTCTTCAGTCCTTAAAATAATTTCGTCCACGAAATTCACCAACCTTAAATCTGAGTCAACAACTTCAAAATTCAGCTCATAATTATCCGATGGCCGAGGAATCTATCATGGCTTACACTAACCTAAGAAATTCAAGCCTACGTATCGCTCTGATACCAACTGTGACGACCCGAGTCGTTAATCACACAATTGAATATTTCCAAAATCACAACACAATACCAATCAAATTACAAGATCCAAGTTGCTGATATTATATCTTTAACACAAGCACAAATAATCTCAATCAGATTATAAGTCTTATAAATAAGTTGCGAACGTTTCTAAAACTCCAGAAAGGCAAGTTCCGCCCACATCCCCACTTGCATATGCTCACCAAAATAATTATCTGAACTGGAAAGGTAAATGAGCCGGGTAGCCCAGTAAGTGGAATAATCATAGCACCATAGGATCAAAATCAAACGCACTAAACAATTCAACATAAGTTAATATATTTGACAGTCAAACGGTCAACACAATCGTGGCTTAGTATCATGAACAATTAGTAAATCAATTCAATATCCACGTTGCACATCAAACATACCACGTTAGCATCTTGCTTTTGGTATCTTCAAAGCGATCTGCCGAAGCTCAACTGTATCATAACGTACCATGCACATAGACAAATCACTGGAGCACAGTCATTGATCAAAAGTACTTAAGCCACGTCCCGCAAACATATTTCAAAACAAGCATTTGAGCAGGATTTCAGGACAACATTGTTTAGGAGTACGACAAACGTTAAGAAATAAACCATGTGGCAAAGGAATAGTGTTATCATGAAGAATCCACTTATACAATTGCTCCCAATCAGGCCCTACGAGTCCTTTTTCATAACCGCGACTAATCGTCTTCTCTCACTCTTTAGTTGTCAATCTACTGATGAAAGTCAAAGATAACTTTAAGTAATTTGAAAAGATCAAAGGCCTATTTAAAGAAATTTCTAGGAAGCACGAGGTGGATAAAAACATGACGTGGCGAGACAAGGCTATGCCACCTAGCAAGCACTTCAATGCTAACCAAAGCACGACAAGACTCGAAGCACGAGGTGGCAAGAAAAGGTTGTGCCACCTAGCAAGCACGACGATGCTAACCAAAGCACGACAAGGCTCGAAGCATGAGGTGGCAAGATAAGGTTGTGCCACCTAGCAAGCACGACAAGGCTAAGCAAAGCATGATAAGGCTTGAAGCACGACGTGTTGCAATAATATGTTGACACGTCACAAGCACGAATGTGATATGTAGCACGAGGAGTCAATCAGAGAAGTAATCAACACTGACTCCTCAATAAGCACGAGGTGTCACGATTTCGGGAAGACACCCAACAAGCACGACAATGCAAGTCCTAATTGTCACTAAAAATCATCATCATCATCATTTTTCTCTCAACCAACGAATAATAATTTGAGCACCTCCAAAATTTTTGGGTTTTACATCCGACTCATGTGTTGCTGCACCACCCCAATCATACTCAGATAGACTTGAGCTATGAGGAGGTGCCAGTGAAAGTATTAGACATGCGTGGTCAAGTTTTTCGAAGTAAAGTGATACCTTTGATAAAAGTTTTGTGGAGGAATCATACCTTAGAGGATGCTACTTGAGAGCCAGAAGATACCATGTGCAACGCTTATCCTAAAGTTTAGAGGGGTTTTGGTTATTTTTCAGTTTATAGGATTCAGTCGTCGCATATTCTTTTCCGCTTTCATCTTCTGATACACTAGAGAGAGAGAGAGAGAGAAGGTGAAGAAAAAAAATTCGGCGAGGTATACGAGTAAGTCTCCTAGCTTTTTTTCTCTAACTTATTCATCGTTTTTGGAAGAGTAAAAGGGGCTGGGAATTTGCTGGATCAGTGTGTGTTTTGTGTGATTCCGTGAGGTTATATGTGGGTTTTATGGCCGTGAAAGGTGACGGCTGTGCAAGGTGTGTGTGAGTGTCCGTGAGAAGAAACTGATTTGTGATGCATGAGGTGTTTTGTGAGTGATTGGGTGACTACTACGACTGCCAGGAGATAAATTTAAATAGTGGGCCTAAAAATAAATTTAAATTTTTTCTTCCCGGAAAGTGGGTTATACTTTTGAGATTAGATGACCCAATTCAAATTTAGGCTTTAGTTTGGCCCATTTATAAAGTTAGAGAATTGTGGGACGTAATGTGTATTTTGCAATTCTTATTGTTTTAGGAATATAATTACATTCTTTTCAGGCTAATGACTTATGTATTATAATTCCTAGGAGCACCACAAACTTCAAGAGAGCCTCCAGAACACTTTTGAGATTTTGGTCATTACATTAAGGTAAGAGCTTAATTTGTTATTGTGATTGAGGTTTGTGATAAGAAGCACATAAGCTATTGTGATTGATAGAGTCTAATTGAAATTTTGGGTATTATTTTATTAGGGTTTTTGATATAATTTGTTTTGAAGAGATCAAGACTTGGAGTTGATTTGCGTAATTGAGGTAAGGGTTTTCTCACGTATTTACCCCATCTGAATTCTGATTATCGATCCGTTCATCAATTGATTTATTGTTTAAAGAGATCTATTGATTCTTTAGAACCCTAATTATATTATTGATCGTTACACTAAATGGTTCTTTGTACTTTTGATTATTGACTTTGATTCATGATATTTTTGTTGTGAATTTTTGTAGCAACTTCAAGAGTCCGAACCTTTTTTGTTCGTTGTCCAATTTCAGTGTTCTTACACTTTTTGAAAACCTAAAATAGTGTACTACAACTTTGTATTTTTGGGGTTTCCGAAATTCCAAGTGATCAATATTAAAAAATTGACTTGAACATTGTTATGCTTATATTTATGTCAATTCCGGTCAGTAGACTTCGATTTATTGTATCTTATTTGTTTCTCATTAGTTTTTTATGATCTTGGACATTCTAAAATCCTTGAAGAGTCTTATTCAACTTTTGGTTTAATTGTTTTTAAGAATCCATTTGGTTCTTGGTCAAAATTGAGTTTGAAAGTTATTTGTCTGTGCAGACTTTTTTGTTTTTGACACTATAAATCAGCCCACTTCGATTTGTTCTATCTACTTTATTTCTGGTTTGTTTTTGATGATTCTACACAATAAGGAAACCTTAAAGAGTCCTCTTAAACTTCATAGTTTTGTATTTTATCAGAATCCATCTATTTTCTAATCAAAATTGAGTTTGAAAGTTATTCGTTGGTACAAAAGTTGCTGTTTGACACTGCAAATCAGCTTACTTTGACTTGCTCCATTTTATTCGTTTCATATCAGTTTTTGAAATCTTAGACATTATGAAAACAGTAACGAGACCTCTTAAACTTTTAGGCTTTGATTTTTCTTATAATTTTTCGATTTCATTGTTGAATTTAGCCTTTGAATAAAACTATTCTACGTAGAATCGCGTAAACGAGAATGGCTTTGTCGGCTTCAAACTCTTAGTGTTTATTAAGTTGATTTGGTATATATTTTTATAATCTGGTGAGCCATGTCACAATGTATGTGACTTATCTATTCCTGACTTACCCATGTGGATTGGAACGTGGGCTATCTCAGCGGGATGAGTTAGAGATCGCGATCTTAATTTCTGAACCTTGTCTCACGTGTCCGCGATGGCACGTGTGACACATTTCAGAATGGCTCGTGTGATCCATTTCGGAATGGCTCGTGTGACACATTTCAGAATGGCTCGTGTGATCCATTTCGGAATGGCTCGTGTGATCTTCATCTTTCTACTGATTGAACATTTGAATTTTGTATCTGATCTAATTGAAGATGTTTTCGAACTTATCTGAAGTATTATTGAGTTCACTGGAGTCTTTTTGAAATATAAGATATCGTTATCAGAACTTCTAGAAATGTTTCAAAACTAATTCTGTATTGTTTTAAACACATCGAAACCTTTTGACCCACTACAAATTTAGTTATATCTGGTAATTCCTTACTTTGAGATTGTAGTCCGCTTGTACGAGTTATTTGATCTTGTTGCTAATCTGATTTTTGAATTAAAAATTAGTGCATTGGTTTTGGTATTCGCCATGTACCTTGGTATCGTATTTTATCAACTCCAAGTACTATTATCGATATAACGTGCTTTGTACTCTGCAGGTGGGTGTGTGCGATTATCTTTACTGGGCTTTGTGCTCACCCCCCCCCCCCCTTTGTTTCAGGCTATCAGCCAGTGTTCGGAACTATGCAAAGCATTATAAGGCATGGCTAAGTAAGAAGCTTTTTAGAGAAGGATTTTCCTCTCATATTTATTGTCGCATAGATTTCGCTTTAGATTTTATTTTGGAGCTCCTTGTAAGAGTAATTGAGGTCAATGTAACTGTTTGAAGCCGGTGTGACATTTTATTGATGTTTCTTTGAGACGTATTCATAGATGCTCTGAATACCCAATTAGGAGACTTTTGGATATGTTGAGGTTTTCTACCTTGGTTTATTTGAAATTAACGCTTCAAAAAATTGAGGCGTTACATATGGGAGAGAAGAGGCTATCGAGGTAGCTTGTATGTGTGTTTGTGTATGTGTGTGTGCGGAAACAAGTATGTGTGTGTGTGTGTGGGTGTTGTGTGCGTGTATATATATGTGGCTGGATGTGTACTGTGTGTGTCTATGTACGTGTCATGACTATAACAGGTTTGTGTGTGTGTGTGTGTTGGATTATCGTGGGTATAAGGGTACAGAGAACGAAGAAGATGAAGTGGGCTTTGTGGGTACATGCAGATTGGGTGGTACACAAGTGTACCACGGGTTCGCGTAATGTTTAGCGCGTACGTTGCATAGGGCACGTGATCGTTAGCATGTAAATTTTTTACAATAAGGTACCTTGGGCTACGCTAGAATTTCTGGAAAAAATTTATAATTTTCTGAAATCATATGTAATTTTAATATTTTTTGTAAGTTCAGATTTTTAAAATTCGTTTAGAGTTTTTGAAATCCATAATAAATTTTTATAAATTTATGGGAGTGTTATTATAGTAGACAGAAATCTCAGTTTAAGTTTGATAGTTTTTAGTGTTGATTTGATTTAGCAAAATGAATAATTAAATTAATTGTTGTAATGCCTTTTAAATTTTGATTTCAATTTCTTTAATTTTTATATATTTAAATTTTTTTCAATTTTATATGGTTGAAGGTGCAAGATTCTGTTATGTTGGGATGAGGTTGGTGAACGTCGGCTCATTTGGCCAGAGTTAGTTCAGGTAACCTGTGAGAAGGTTGACCTAATTCGGTCACGCATGAGAGCATCACAAGACAGACATAGGATGTATGCTTCTAAGCGTACATGAGATTTGGAGTTGACTGCTGGCGATCGGGTTTTTTATTTAGGATTTCTCCTTGGAAGGGAGTGATGCACTTCGGGAAGAAGGCCAAACTCAGCCCTAGATATATACCAGTCCTTATGAGATTCTTGAGAGGATTGAATCAGTAGCATATCGTCTGGCATTGTCTCCAGATTTGGCTCATGCCAGCAACGAGTTTCAGGTGTCCACTTTGAGGAAATATGTCCATGATCAGGCTCATGTGTTGTTGCACAACCCCAATGATATTCAGACATACTTGAATTATGGGGAGGTGCCAATGAAAATAGTAGACATGCGTGATCAAGTTTCGGAGTAAAGTGGTACCCTTGGTAAAAGTTTTATGGAGGAATCAAACCTTAGAGGAGGCTACTTGGGAGCCAGAGGATACCATGCGCAATACTTATACTCATCTATTCGATACTGAAGGTATGTGAAATTCTGAGGACGAAAATTTTTTAAAGTGGGGAGAATGTAACACCCCATACCATGCGCAATACTTATACTCATCTATTCGATACTGAAGGTATGTGAAATTCTGAGGACGAAAATTTTTTAAAGTGGGGAGAATGTAACACCCCATTAAAATTTTACTAGTAACTTAATTTTTAATAAATAGTTTTTGGGCTTTTTCCGAAATATTAAAATGTTTTGGATAATTACGTAAAATTTAGTGGGGTTTTGGTAATTTTTTAGTTTAGGGGAGTCAGCCGTCCCGTATTCTTTTCCTTTCTCATCTTTTGGTAGACACAGGGGGGGGGGGGGGGAGAGGAAAAAATTTCTGGCGAGGTATTCTAGTAAGTCTCGTAGCTTTTTCTCTTTAACTTATCCAATTTTCTGGGAAGTGTAAAAGGGGCTGGGAATTTGTTGGATCAATGTGTGTTTTGTGTTATTCTGTAAGGTTATATGTGTGTTTTATGGCCATGAAAGGTGACGGTTGTGCAAGGTGTTTTGGTATGTGATGTGTGCGCATCTAAAATAAAGGGAAAAAAGAGGGTGTGTTGGGCATCTAAAATAAATGGAAAAGGGAGGGGGGGGGGTGTTGTTGGGCAGAAGTTATGTGCGTTGTGTTGTGAGTTTTGGTATGGGTGAGTGGGAGATGGGGTGTGTAATTTGTGGTGTAATTGGTGAGTGTAAAGTAAGTGGGAATGTGTGTGTGGTGTCTAAAGAGTGCATGTGTTTAGAATGCAGTATGCGAGTAGTAAAAGGGAAGTAGTGGAAGTGTGTATGTCCAAGGTAAAACAATGTGTGTGTGATATGTAATACCCCAGATTTTTGGGTTCAAGCGTGGATCCCTTTTGCCACGTGTCAAGTGTCCTGTGGCCCTAGCTTGCTGACAATGTCCTTTGTTTCCGTATTTTTTTTGTGCCATTAAGTTTTCAACAAATAAAATTTATTTTGACGATATCTCAGTCATCTGACCTCCGATTGAATTGATTCTCATTTTGTTGAATTTGTATTTTCATTCTCTTCACTTTGAGTCTATAAAACGAGAATGAATAAAATCGTTAGAAGGAAACGATTAAAAAATATTTCTAAAAAATTTGGTCGAATAAATCCATAATTCATTCGAATCAATTTGGAATAGCAGAGATATCTTGGATTGGAGCTACTGAATGATTCAGTCGAATGAAAACATTTTGCTTTGAATGAAAACAATTTGTTTCGAATGAAAAGTATTTTTAATCAAGAAAGAACAAGGACTAAGGGATTCAGTCGAATGAAACATTTGGCTTCGAATGAAAATAGTTTGTTTCGAATGAAAAGTATTTTTAATCGACAAAGAACAAGGATTGAAGGATTCAGTCAAATGGAAACTTATTCCTTCGATTGAAAGTGTAATTTGTCAATTACTTTTTTTTTCTTTAAATAGCTTTCTTTTTCTTCTTTCCAGCCCTTTTTGTTCTCTGCTTTTTTTCCTTTACGGCTGAGAGAGCAAGGGAGAAGTCTTGGGAAGCTCTTTAGATTCGAAGGTAGTGCTTTGAGAATTTCTGTACCAAAAACCTTGATTAAGATAAGGGATCTCGTACTTCTTGCTGTGGTAAAGGATTCGTTACGTAATCACTCTATTATGAGTTTGCTTAATAGTTCATTCTCAGCAACATGCCCATAGGTTAATCGTTGATTTTGTTTGAAAATAGTTTTCAATTGGTATAAACCATTGATGCCATGTTTTGAATTTCTGCCCAATAAATTCCTTCTGCTTTTGTTTTATTTGTCCTTGTGGTACATGATCATTAAGGAAAACAACTCCTTTATCAAAAGAAGGAGTCTATAAGACTTTTGTAGTCACTTCGGTGACTTTTGCAGTCACTTAGTGACTTTTGTAGTTACTTTATAGTCACCTCGTGGCGTAGTAAATTTTGTAGTCACTTTTAGTGGCTTTCAGATAGTCCTCTTGACGACGACGGGTATTACGCTACCGGTATGCATTTTGTACCTTCGGATTCTGTATTCGATTTGGGTTCTTTGGACCACATAATGATCATTTCGTATAGTTGCTTCAGGTTTTGTATTCGATTTGGGTTCTTTGGACCACTTAATTATCATTTCGTATATTTGCTTCTGGTTTTGTATTCGATTTGGGTTCTTTGGACTGCTTAATGATCATTTCGCATATTTGATTCGCCTTATTTGCATTGTCGTCATTTGTTATCACTTGTTCGTCAAAGCTACGAACTTGTTTTGGACTACGAATTATTGTATTGCTTCCCATTTGTTTTCCCCCTTACTGGGCTATTCGATGTCACCCCATATTTGTTTGTTTTGTCCCTTGCCACGGGTAGTATACGTGATTAGAGACAAATTAGAGTATTGGTTTTGTTAGCGAGTAATGTAATTCATTTTGAGAACTTTACCCGGATGTGGGTAATTTGATTGGAGATTGAAATTGAAATTTTGTAATGGCTATAGCCTTGCTTATTATTTGGGTTTAGTGGATTTTGAAGAGGGAAGATTTTAATTAAGTTTTAATGGAGATATTTTTGTCGCTAATGGATTAGATGCTCTGCTTTATATACCTTGGTACAACTGAATATTTAGTAATGTATTTGACTTTAGGGTTTGAATTTTATTAACGGCTCTCGAAGTTCGGGGCGTTACAGAATGGTATCAGAGCTTAGGTTTGAGATTCTGTAGACTCCTAAGTGTAAAGATATATGTGATAGGGATTTGACCTTGAAAGGGTGGATTAAATTTTGAGAATTTATTTCATATTGGAGCATAAGATTGAGATTTGGGCATAAGCTTGGGATTTGGGTCGAGTATGAAAGAGTAGAACGGATGTTATTTGCCTTTAGAATTCAAATATTTTAAGTGTTAATCGAAGATGAGGATTGAAGGATAGGACTATGATCTTTTGATGTCTATGAGTTGATCTATCAAGTAGGGTACGGAAAAGGTTGTGATTTCAAGATACAAGTGATATGGTGACAAATATTTTGTAGTGAATTTGAAAAAAGGTGTTGGCATTACTAGATCCTGATGCGACTTTATTCAATTGTTTCGATATCCTTTTGTAAGCATCTAAGTATTAGACCTAGAAACGTGAAACCACAGATATATGTAGTTACCCTTATAGAAAACCCTATGGTGGCCCCTATGGTTTATTATTCTTGCCCCATCAGTATCGATGATAAAGATTTGACAGTTAACTTAGTTTTTTCTAGATATGAAACAGTTCGATGTAATTTTGGTTATGGACTGATTGTCTTCCAATCATGTTAAGATGGATTGCTTTAGAAAAGAGGATGGTCGAAGGATAAGATTATGATCTTCTAATGGGTAGAACTAAGTGCAAGTAGCTATAGGCTGTAAAGACTGTGATTGAGAGATATAAGTGATGTGGTAGCTTAGATACTTAAATTTTAGCGAATGAGTGATATATGTGTGTGTTTAGATTTTGGGTACTTTTAAGGTAATGTTTTTCTCTGTGATGGATTTCATAATAGTTGGAGTTAGTTTTCTTGAGGTATCAGAGTGCACAGCGAAAGCACAGTGGTCTTTGGTGTGATATGTAAGTGCGCATAGAAATTAATTATCCATATTGGCTAAGTCAAAGTGGTATAGTTCGACGGTTGTTCGATGAACTAGGTATTGATTTTGGTGTCAGGCAAATGAAATTAGAGGGGGGGATATTGATCATTAGGTGATCTCATGGTTTGGTTAGTGAATTACACAGACATTACGTCATTGCAATTTTAGTTAAGACTTAGATTTTGTGTTTGTGGCCTTTTGTAGTTGACAATATGGGTAGAAACTTTGAGTTTGATGTTGCCTTACTTAATAAGATGTTTCTAGGTATAGAATCTTGGAATATTCGATATTGGTGATTGGATCATGGATAATCATATTTGGAAAGTCTAACAGTATGGGTGATGCATTGGGTGGAAAGCGTACCAATAACTTAGCAACCTTAATTGCTAGTTAGCCATAGTTGTCAGTGAAATGTCTTTTAGAGAGTACTAAGATGACTCCATTTGTGGCTTCGTATAGGCATTTTCACCTATATGTTAGTGTAAGATTCGGGTGGAGAAGAGAATGGAAGTTAAAATTAAAGTTCGGATCTTGTAGAGTACAAGTCATATGTGGGAAATTGTTTAGTACTAACTACATCTTAGGCTTGAAGTTAAGCGTGTTATGCAGATTGTGTAAAGTGTATGGTTTGATATATTATCAGAGTAGCGCAATGGAAGCGTGATGGATTAGAGATTGATTTCCTTTGTTGAATTTCGAATTGCGAAATTTTAGCTCAGTACATTTCGTAGGCTAGTTAAGTCAGCTAGGTGCGATTTTTGGACCATAATGGCCTTTCAGGAATTTTTTCACTCGAAACCCTAAGTCGCTCCTAAAATTGAGTGCTAATGTTTCCGTTTTAAAAAATATATCAAACGGTGCCAGAATGCTACAAAATTTTAGACACTTAAGCCTCTCAGTACTTTTAGGTCACTGTAAAATTCTAGGCTAAGAATTTTTTTTTTTTTACTATGTTAAATAATTCAAAAACCGGTTTTGAAAATAAAATTGTCCGAGACATTTCCCATGTCCAAAACAATTTGAGAAAATTCCAAGTCAAAGGTTTCCCCAAAATAAGGGGAGTTTCAGTTTCGAACTTTGTCTAAATCTACACATAAGAGGCCTTTATAAATAATTTAATAACTATTATAATAGTGAAGCGTTACGCTGCAAATAACACTAAAAATAGCAAACCACTTTTTAAAGTTTTGAAACTATGGAATATACTCCATCATAGCTACATAAGACAATTTTAAAAGTATCAAAATTTAATAACTTAATTTACTATTTTCAAATACACCGAAATCTCTTTTACGAATAAAATTAGTTAGCACGCTTCCTGAGCTCTGAAAAATCTAAAAGTTTTCTTGTGCGAAGATCTTGCAAAAATAATATAAGTTACTCTTTTAAGTTTTGGTCCAAATAAATTCCTAAATATATCTTAAAATTCGAAAAGGAACTGCTGGAATATGATACCTTTTTAGCGACACTTTTGAGTCCAACTTTAAAACATAGATTTTCCCTCTCTCACGGTAGTGGATGATCCACTTTTCTCTCAACTTTTCTTCTTCTTCTTCCATAACACTCTCACTCACTTCCTGAATATATATATACACAATATCCATTACTTTTCCTTCACCCTCACCCATCTATATACATAAGTTAACTCCCACAACAATACTTCAAAGCTACTGCCGTGAGGTAGTAGCTTCATCTCCTTCTCCACCCATTCATGGCATACCCATTTATGCACCACACTCTTTCACCTCTTATCACATGCAATATCAGCATATGCACAACCTGTTACACGGCCCCTTCTTCATACAGTATAATACATCCTAGCTCACACACACACACACACACACACACACACACACACACATATATATATATATATATATATATATCCATGAAAATATAGGTTGTCACTGATCTTCTATGATGTACCAGTAGAATGGGAATAGATTAACGAGTTTCCAATTGAGAGCTGAGGAGTGTTCGAAGCTTTGAGTAAGTAAATGAAACCAAGATTGAAAGTGTTGTCTGTAAAGATTTTGAGTGAGAGAGACTGCTAGGTCAGCTGATGTACAGCTGCTAAACTTTGTAGCGGTTACTGCGTGTTTTGGGGTAGACATGTAGGGTAGTTGTGTAAATGGGTGAACGGGGCTGAGAGGAACGGCCATAGTGGGAGATTGAGTGGGGAAGGCAGTGGATGTAATGCCTGTGCGTGCTTTTGGGGTAGACAGCCATGGCTGCTCTGAGAGAATAGGCATGGTTGCGGCCGCTGTGGGCTGACGTGAATTTGCAACGTGAGTATGTGTTGAGCTAAAGGAGCTGTTGATGAGTACTTATGGTAAAAAGGGGGTTGGGCAGTCAAGGTTTTAGCGATCTAGAGAGAGAGGGAGACCATGGATGTGTACGTTCTTTAGTGTGCGTTGTGCGCAAAGATGTGTGCGTGAATGTGTGTCATCAGTGAGCTGTGTGCGGCTGTGTTCATGGAACCAGTGTGTGGGTTTAAGCTACTGCCGTGAGGCAGTAGCTGTGTTAGGGGCTGTGCGTTGTGTGTGCAAACACGTGTGTATGTGTTGTTTAGTGTGTGAAATGGGTTTAAAAAAAGTGGGAGAGAAAGTGGTTAGAGTGGATTTGTGTGTGTGCGCATGAGTGCTGTGTGGGTGTACACGGCTGTATGTGTGTGTTTGTGTGCTTGCATGTGAGCGTGAGTGGGGAAAAAAAAATGTGTGTGCAGTGAAGTGTTGTGCATGTGTGTATATAGTGAGTGATTGTAGGTGAAATGAGTGCATGAGTGTGTACATATGTGTCTTGGCCAAAGAAGAAGAGAAGCTACTGCCATGAGGCAGTAGCTGTTACAGGTATGTGTGTATTTTTGTGTGTTTGTGTGTGTGGTGTGTGTATAACTAGAAGTGTATAGTTAGTGGGTATATGTGTGTGTGTAAAGGATGTGTAAGTGGGGTGCGTGTATGTGTAAGGGTATGCATGCGTGTGGTGTATATAAGGAGTGAGCGAATTGAGAGAGTCATGTGAGTGAGTTGATTTTAGGAACAAGACTGTGCGTCGAAGGGAGGAAAGAAAGAAGAGAAGTACAAACCGGGTAATTTGGGTTAGCGTTAAGTTCGACACGTGCATAAACTAGCGCACGATTATCGTTTGCCCATAAATGTTTACTGTATAATACGTTAGGCCATATTAGAATTCGTGGAAAAAATTTATAATTTTCTGAAATAGTATGTATTTTTAATATTTTCGGCAAGTTCAGACTTATAAAATTCTTTTGAGCCTTTAGGCTCTTGAAAATCTTTTAGAAACATTAGAGTAATGTTTTTTATGGTATAAATAAGTCTTAGTTTAAGTTTGGTAATTTTTAGAGTTTATTTGCTTTCATTTCCGCATTGCATTGATTTTAGCGAAACGAAAAATTTAAAATAGTTTTGATGTCTTTTAAATTCTGATTTCTAT
This sequence comes from Escallonia rubra, assembly GCA_033065855.1. Classification (NCBI taxonomy): domain Eukaryota; kingdom Viridiplantae; phylum Streptophyta; class Magnoliopsida; order Escalloniales; family Escalloniaceae; genus Escallonia; species Escallonia rubra. The sequence continues at coordinate 217,024 of JAVXUO010002637.1, read as the reverse complement.
TTCAATAATTTTTATATATACTTTACAGTTCGTATAAAAATAATGGGACTTTATGTTCACCTAGAAGAAATTTTGGCAATTTATGGGTTTTTAGTGTATTTAAAAATTTTATTTTAATTAAAAAATACTCAAAATTTTAGAAAATCCATATTTTGACTTTTTATAATATTTTAAGCAATAAAAGTGTTTTATTGAAATTTATTATGAATTTTGGGATATCATTATGCATTAAGTAACGTACATGGTTTTTAGTTAGGTTGATCGTGTGCGAGACGCGCTTCGAGTCGCGCGATTTCGGGGTTAGAAGTGAGCATGTGGTGGGTAATCGATATTAGGTTTATAGCATTGTAGCATAGATTGTGTTGTAACAAATGGATTGCCAATATAGGTTATTCAAAGAATTTTGATCGAGATTCCGTAGCATTGTATAGCTTGGACCGAGGTAAGGATTTTCTCTCTGAACCCTACTCATTATTCTGAACTCAGATATTACAATCTCAACTGTTTTGCAAATACTATTGAACTATGGTTTTATTAAAATTCCATGGAAAATATTTGGATATGCCCGTGAAACCAAAATTTGAGCCGTTTAGCGATCGTTTGAAATTCTGATTCATACTTATCTGTTTATTGACTCAATCATCGTAAAATATTTTCAATTCTCTTTGTTGCTTCTCAATGTTGACACGAGTTAGTAATCTGGGAGTTATAAGGATGGTCTGTTGGTTGGGTTAAACTAGTACCTAAATAGACTAGTCACTGTACATATGCATATATAAAGCGTATCGAGCACTACCAGGGTGGCTTTGCTACAACGTACTACTCAGGTCAATGTTATCTATTTATGTTTTATTGCACTTGAAGTGTTTTAAAATTATTATTGATTTAAGGGATTGAGTTGTACTTATCCCTATGTTTATATTGAAATGATGTGATTTTCTTTGAAAACCCTTTTAAAATTATCATTGATTGTATATAGAGAATCATTTGAATCATTATGTTTCTCCGTTTTAAAAGTTGTTATTTGGTTTAAATGTAAAATCGTCCAAATTGTTTTCGTTGTTTAAATATTTGATCGACCTTACTAGGGTCTCAAAAGCTCACTCTCCTTTGACTTCCTTTCCGCAGGTGATAAGCTGCTTTAAGTTGCCCGAATATGAATTAGAGCCGAGTGAAAGAGAGAAAAGGATTAAACTTTTTGGTATTAATTGTTAGAACCCCTACATGGGTGACTTTATTAGTTTATTAATTATTCGGGTTTAAATTTAGTTTCCAAGTATGACTGTACACTAAGAGAAATACATTGATGGATGTTTTGGTTGGTCTGAAAGTTATGGTATTATTTGGTTATGTTTTGAGGATAATATTGCTTAGCGAGTTGATCGAGCGAGGGATAACGTTCCGAAAATTTCGGGATGTTACAACTACATAGAGAGAGACTCACTCTTGATATGTTTTTGGATTTCTCCTAATTTGTTTTGGATGAAAACCAAATTTACATATTTGAGCAGCATATTTTAACAACGGAATGTTTTGATGTTGTATTTTAATATGAAACTCTTCCTTTACAAATGGTTAAATTTTTGCTTGTTTTAGGAAAGCATTTGCTATTAGAAAATCGACATCTAAATTGGATTGATTTCTCTATAATGAGATGTTTTCAACCGGAATGTGATATGCTTTATATTCTGGCTTGAACTCATTTCCATTTGTCATTCGTATGCTAATCGGTTGATTTGTTTTCATCCATTTTTTAGACGGTAGAATCCTGGTTATGCCAGGCAATAGGATGCTCCACTATCTACTAAAGTATCTATTTTATAAGGGTGATAACCTTGGATGTCAAAACTTAATTATATGTGAAAATTGTTTGGACTTACAGCCATCCGTTTATTATTCATCTTTTTTGGAGGTTCATTTACCCTTAATAATACTAATAAGGCTTGAATACCCTTTTCAAGCTCATCTCTTGTCAATCCATTTTCTTCTTTACGGTGTCATGTATGGATGTTGGGTCATTACATGTATGGTTTTTACATGTGATAACATACTTCGTCTGATTACGATGGTAACTATTTTGTACCCTATGATGTCATCGTTAGAACATTCTTTATTTTTGGTAGAGTCTTCTACCATTTTTCCTTACCTTTACCTTTTGGATTTGTTGACGTGGATAGTGTAGAGTAGACAGAATGTCTCGTTGGTTCCTCGAGGACGACAACACCTTTGTTTTCTCTAATATGCATGTACTCTAGTTGTTTACTAGCTAATCCTTCTCCTGTCACCCATATTTTAAGCCATGATATTTGCTTTGGATTTATCTTTCGTGCTTTTATTACTCGGATATTACTACTTGTTTGTTCAAATAATTCTACTGCGTTGTTCAGTGTCTTACTTAGTGAATTTGTGGTATTTACCACTATGTAGACTATACGATATTGTACATCAATATGTTTGCATACTTCTCGTAACTCAGTCATGCCTTGAGTCTGAATCCTCAGTTCTAATGCTTTATTAAGATAAGGGTCTTTTAAGGACATGAAGTAGTTTGATGTAGTTTTAAACCAAACTGGTATGTTATACAAGTTACTTTGGATTCTCCCTATTAGGGAATTTTTCTTTTAAATTTGTACCAATTGTCTATTAGACAATAGATTACTGGTGTATCTCTGCAATCTATGAATAATGGACAATCTGTGGGACCTCCACCTTTTTATAGTAACAACAGATATTCTTAGACTCTTGAACGCAGAAACGAAGGGTCAAATCATCTGTGCTAGAACGACCCTTGAAGAGTAAAGGCCTAGTTCTACGTAAGTGGGTTTGGCTATCGGCGGTATATAATCCAGAAGCCGCATGTAAAGAAGCAAAGGGCTACCCCTAAATGTAGCACTTGGATCCTTATGCACCTTGGCAATGGCATTTATGGTCTCAGTCACCACTACCTAAATTAGGGTTCTCCTTTGCAGAGACACCTAGGGCATCAACTTAGCCAGTCTCACATTAGCAACCTGTAGGACCGTAAGAGTGAGATATTTGGCCACCAAACACTGGCCCAGACCGGCCACCCGACCACTTGCATATTGCGTACTATGGTTATCCAATTTAGCAGAAATATATTCAATAATGTGCGAAAGCAGAATATGCTTATCTCAGATGAAAAACCTAGCCCACTCATCGCTAACTTCCAACGAGCTCCTAAGGGATAGGATATAGCCATCTTGAATGACCGGTACAACAATGGGTGAATTAGCAGGGACATCTAACAAAGCAAAAGTTCCTCATACGTAGGGCAAAGCTCATTTAAGCCAAATCGAATTACGTAGGGCTTTGAAGATATCTTCATGAACAACCATCATTTGCAAACGCGCATCAAGATGAATAAGCTCGACCTTGCTAAAGGAATCAGCAAAGGGTCGGAATTAGAGCTCGAAGATCGTAGGATTGTCTTTTAAGACCATTGGGAGTTTATCTAAGAGAATGAAAGCCGAATGCCTACTTTGAGGATAAGCCCCAAATACATAAGGAGGGAGCCCTAAACTAAATAGAGAAAGTGCTTGAATATTAATAAAAAAAATAATTATCAGACAAAATGGACAGTTTTCGACAAACTAGTTGATTTTCCCTTTGTTTTGAATATTTGTGGAAGTCAATCTCTCTGACCAACTGTCCGGTTTTATCACAAAAAAATGGATTTTCACTTCTGACCAACCGTCCGATTTTACCAAAATTATGGATTTTTTCTTCTGGCCAACCATCGGTTTTACCATAAAATTGATTTTGCTTCCAACCAACCGTCTGGCTTTACCCAAAAAATGTATTTTACTTCTAACCAATCGACTGGTTTAGGCTCGAGAGTAGAAAGCTTCATAACCATCATTGATCAACCGGCCGATTAGTCAGTGCTTATGAATTTTTTGCAGAGTTTGCCCCTTCCAAGGCCAAATCATGTTCCTGTTCTCAATCCAATCCTATTCTAATTCCAACCATGTTTTTGCATAATCTCATTTCTTTTATGTGCAAGTTTATGTGAATGTATCAAAAGTTAGACATTTACTTAATAGTGTGGTAATCAAAATTTCTACTAAGAAGAAAAAGAGATGAACATTACGAATAGAGTTTAATAAAGTCAGTCCCTAGTGAACTCTTAATTCTACTCTAAGTTAAGTCAAATCAAACATCAGTCCCAGTTCTTCCAAGGCTTCTTGGGGCTAAGCTCCTCCTCCTCGTCGGATTCCCAAGGGTTCGTTATCTCGTTCTTGAGGTCAGGAATGAGTCAACTACCATGGGCTAAGTCAATCCACTAGGCTTCCCACATGTCTTGCAAAACACTGCTGTAACCCTAGTAGATCAAATGATTCTTAATTTTTTTGGTTGTGAAGGGTCTGAGGGTTTTCCATTACTTCTGCTAGCGGCCTCCTTCTCCTTTGGCAGTGCAGAGCCTGATTTTCAAGTCGGCCTTAAGAGAACCAGACACGTCACTCTTGTATTCCTTTGGCCTCCCGTCCGTGGTACCAGAGCTTTTCCAGTGGGAGTTTGAGTAGCAACAGGCTTTGCGGAACTCTCTTCACCACTCGATCCACTTTTTGAGCATGGCATCTTGGGAGTGGGAGTAGGTATCTTCATCATCTCTACAAATGACCCACATACCTCTAGCAAGTCTCGTAAGGTGGATACCATGTCCTTTAGACTGTATATCATTCGGTAGGCATCCTTCAGTATTGGGCTCGGGCCCTACAAACAGAAAAATTGTAGAGTTAAAAGCTAAGTATCAGAGTAAGTTATGCAAATTTAAGATTTGAATTTACCATCTTGACTCGAGGAAGCTCCTTGAGCCAATCGTTTCGAGGCATCGACTTCGTCTTTTCGCCCCTTCCCTTCAGATACACCAATATTGTCTAGGAAGGGAAGAGCATATCCTCTAAAGACTCATCATCCTTCTTGCCCTTGCCCTTCAGGTCCATGGCTGCCCTAGCCCGTTGAATCCTCCTCGCCCACTCTACAGTCAATGAAGGTGTCAAATCCTTTGACACGAATGCCATAAGTACAAGTATCGTTCAGCCATCTCAAGGAGGCTATACATTCAGTCATCTCAAGGAGGATATAGAAATCCCCTAAGCCAAACTCTACCTCAACCCCGAGTCCAAAGTCCCCATATGATACATCTCACCAGAGGGGCCATCGAGATGAAAGCCTTAACATCCATATGGTGCTAGAAAAGCACCCTCGATCTGCCCCAGGTAAAACTCCTCTTAAGAGAACCTTACCAGCAGCACTTGACACTAGGTGAGCGCCAAGTCCTTTTGATAAGCCTCTATTCCCTTCCACATGGACAACGACACCTAAAAAAATAGAACGGATATGAGTATTCATGAACATGCATTAATGGAAATCTAAAGGCTAAAATGAATAAAAAACTCAGCGGGCCTTGAGTCAACGCGTTGAAGCTCTCTCGCTAGGCCCTATCGTGGCCCCATTTTGCTCATTTCGAAAGTTTCATCGGTACATTTTCCGTCTTCATCTCATCAGTATGCCCCTGTCGTTGTCGCGATGCATGCGACCCAAAAGCTCGAAAGCCCAAATCTGTATAGGAAGATTAAAAGTTAGCAAAATGTCTTTCACATAAGTGAGAATAATAAAAAGGTATTAAGAATTAAGACATACCCCCCAGACGACAGAGTATCACATAAAGCTCGAGGATCGCCTCGGGGACACCGAGATCATCGAATGGTATGTATGAGCTCTGAGCTCTCCAGCCTCCAGAGCACCTCCAGAGCTTGCAAACACCAAAGTTGCATCGAGTCATCCCCGTTGCTGAATAACGTGTGCCCAGGACATAATGATCAATGGATGCCTCATCAACGTTCTCCAGAGTCATACCCTCATAATAGGAACAAATGGTTCCATGCAAAATGGAACTAACCTTTTTACAGGACAATTTGAATCCAAAATAACAGACCATGAGGTCTTAGTCCTTGTCGAGATCATAGGCCCATGGGATAGGCCTCTCTCAAACGTGAATACTCGTGATAGTCGTGAAGTCATACGGGGTGAGCGTGGCCTCCCCGAACAGTAAATAACACCATATTGATGGAATCCCACCAACGCTCTGCCAAACACAAAAGATGCTTTTTACTCTGGATGAAAGTATGTAACCGATTCAGAAAGAGGTAAAAGCCAGTCTCGGTTACCCTATTCTCAACCGAAATCGGTACCTGCCCCCCACCATTGTTGTACCAAGTTCGAAGAGCCTCTACAATTGTTGTTCATGGAGAAGTGCTGCACAAATACAAAAGGGAAAGAGAAAAACTTCAACAACCATCTGGTTTATGAATGTGGTGCATGAAAGCTAAGGAAGAAAGCTATTGTGGGCCCTATTTTGCATGTGAGTGCCTAGTGTGTTGAAAGAGTATGTGTAATTAAAGGGTAATTGGTAGAAAACATACCTCATGGGAAACAATTGTTAGCTAACATGTGTCTCTTGATCCAAAGTGAGAATTGAATGATCAGCCATCCGGGTGGTTGGCCAGAATCATGAAATACGCCCGATTTAGTGCCCACCCGTGCATCCTCTTTTAATGCATAGTATTTTCCTTAGTTCGCCACATTGATGAAGTCCTAGTCATCCAGTTGTAATTATCGTTAGTATTTGACCCCTAGATGCTTGACTGAGATTGTTGTTTGATGTGATTAATGTTAGATGCTTTGTTATATAATCATCACTGATTATTTGTGATTTGTTGTGTACATTTTCAAATGATTTGAAAATTTACAATATGTTATGTATGTGTATCTTTACCTGATTTAGGATTTGCCTAGTTTCATTGCATATATGATATGAAATTATGTAGACTCTTAAGCCTCAGATAATTGGTGAGTGAGAGTAGGCTTCGAGAACATGGATTAGATTTGGATAATCTATTTGATGATTCAGTATAAAGATTTTGTTCGAACACGCATTAATAGACCGCGTGTTATTTGCTTTATGAACTGAAATATTTTAAGCGTTTGCCGAAACAGATGATCGAAGGATATGATTAAAAGATTTTTGATAAATAATGTGTTTGTGAATCATAAGTGATGTAATAACTTAGATCCTTAAACTTTAGTGGAGGTGCGGTACATATGTATGCAGATCATATGTGTTATGTTAATATAACACGTCTCTTATGGACAAATTAAAAAACAGTTTGGACTCATACATTTGCAATATCAGAGTGCGCAGTGAGACCATAGTGGTTACAGTTCTTCTGTCTTTTTGTGAGGTGTAAGGGCTTATATGAATTAGTTATCCTATTCATGTTAGCTTTGGTAGAGTGTAAGTCACACGTGATCATCACTTAGTGTTTTAGCACCCCTTAAGCTTGATATTAATCTTGTCATCATTAAGATTGTGCAAATAATGTTATATCTGGTATAGTATCAGTAGCATGTAGTGGAAGCCTGTTGAATTATGATTTGATTATTCGTTTTATATGCATTGATTTTGAAGCGTTGTAGGTTTAGTTCAGTGAGTTTCGTAATAGCCAAGTTATCATTTGGGAAGTTCTGGAACAGTTAGAAAAAGTAATTGCCTGATAGGGTTCCAGTTTATCATTACAATTTTAAATTAAATAGTTACGTTTGGGTACTTGTGGGATAGGAATTTGGGTGCGAAGGTTAGATGTAGCTTAGCTACTATGTGGTAGTTATCAGAGTTATGTAGCGAAGCATAGTGCCTAAACATTGTAGGTAATAGGAAATTCGAGATCAAATTTCGAGGATAAAATTTTTATATGGCTAGGAGAATGTAATACCCAGTACTTTTTAGAGTGGATTAAAATAACTATTGGCGCCACGAAAAATAAACGGGCATTAATTTTGAGCAATACTCGGGTATCAGTAGAGTATGGGAGCTTAAAACATTTTTGGGGCAAAAATATAATTTTTAAAACTTTCGGGGTCATTTGTAATTTTGAAAAACTTTGGGGCCTCGATTGCAAATTTGTGGAAGTTAGGCATTATGTGCCTAATTATTGTGAAATGTGTGTTAAAAAGATGTCACCTCGTACTTTTGAAAAGGGTGACTAATGAAATTAAAGTATATAGTAATGGTTGGAAGTTAAAAAAACGAAATTAAAGAGAAATTTGAGTAAGATAAGAAAACAAAGGAAAGGAAACATTAACTAAGAACAGAGGAGAAAAAATATAGGGAAGAAAGAAGAGGAAACATGGAAAGAAGAAGAAGAAGAAATTCGGGCAAGGATTTCAGAAAGGGAAGGATTTCTTCAATGGTATTTTAAGTGTGATCTCAGTTTGTGTGTGTGTTCCAAGCATTGTGTGTGTTACATGTTGTGTGTGTGACTGTAAGTGTTTTTTGTGTGTGCGAGCTTCAGGCCTGTGGGATTATGGGGAATTATGGTATATTTGTTTGTGTATTGAGTGAGTAAGGTAGAAGGTGTGTGTTGCGTGTGTGTGTGTATGCAGTGTAGGTGGGGTGTGCGTAGTGTGTCTTGTGTGTGTTTTACTGCATGTATGTGTTCGGGTGTGTGAGTTTATGGTGTAATTGTGGGGGGTAAAATGTGTGTATGTGTGGTATGATGTGTACATGAGGAAAAATGGTGAGGTTGGTGTGTGTTTCAGTGTGTGCTGTGTGTGTTTGTGTGTGTTTACGGTGTGTGTGTGTGTGTGTGAGAGAGAGAGTGTGTGTGTGTCTGTAATAGAACTTTGGGTGGGTGTGCTATATGTGATAGTGTGTGTATATGTGTGTAGTACATGTGTATAAGTGTGTTAGTGGGTGTGTTTTAGATGTGTATATGTGTAATTGTGTGTGTGTTAATGAGTGAAGAGGGATTCTACGGGAGTATATGTTTGGCAAAGGAAGAAAATGAAGAAGATGATTGTGTGTAGTTTAGGTAAAATAGTAGGTGTTTTAATTTGGATAGTAAGTGTAACTGTCGCTAAAGATAGGGAATTATTTAGGTAGTCTTTATACAAATTTTTATAAATAGTTAGGATCAAAATCTGACAAAAATCCAGACAGTAACTCCCATCATTTTTACGAGACGCACGCTCTGAATTGTTTTTGGAAATTTTTGGTATTCGTGAAGGATGCTAAATTAAGGTATCATTTGAAAAGAATTCTCAAATTATTTGGCATATCAAATCAAGTTATTTTAATCTCAAAATATTAGGGAAACCTTATTTTACTGAGATGTTTCATTATCTAAAATTTTGTGCCATTCCGAAGTCAATATCTATTTTTAGTAGAACCGGCTTCTGAGCGGTTGGTTCGAACACTGATTCGGAGTTTTTGGGTGAAAATTTCTAAAATACTTTGTAGTCCAAAAGTGACTTCAGGATGCTTAAAATAGTATTTTAAAGTGTTTTTGAGATTTTTCTAGTGCTGGAATCCCTAGAGGGATTTTTAGTAATTTTTCCAGTAAAAGGTATTTTTTAGTAAATTCACATACTGTAAGGATATTTTAGTGATTTTCCTTACGGAAAGGCTGTTTTAGTGATTTAAGTATGAGAGGGGTGTTTTGATAATTTTACACGTAAGATGCATTTTGCTTATTTTACATATTCGTTGAGGGGGCCGTTCTGGGAGTATGCGTAAGTCAGTATTGAATTCATAATATCATAGTATATACTGTATACTAATAATTGGATTGTTCCATTTAGGTTAAAGCAACAGACTGTCCAGTTATACTAACTTAGCTTCGGATTCAGGTACATGTTTCTATCTGAACCCTGGGTAAGGACTTATGTTCGAACCCTAATTTCTATAACTTGTGCAAGTAAGTATTCTTTCGATTTGCTTATGAAAAATTGTTAAATATTGAGATTTGCATTTATATCAGCATGTTATTGCCAAGAAAACCCTGACATTGAACCTGAATCGGTTATTTGGAGATCCTATCGATGCTCTCATGTTATTGGATGTTGTTCTTGCTATTCGTTTCTGATTAATCTGAAATTTTGAGTGATGAATTATATCAGCATGCTTAATTGTCATTGAAACCCTAATTGATTTAGGTCAATTGAATTTAGGTTGATGCTCATTTTTATTGCATATTGAATTTCTCGTTGATTCTATGATTTTGTTTTATGTATTGACCTGGGGGTCTGTTCTCAGGGAGACGTTTATAAGGAAGGGACTGTTACTGTTTCCTACAGGGAACACAAGCTAGAGCCTTGATCGATGGAGATAGCTAGCTATTATTATACATCATACATGTGTACACTTTGTGCATTACGTAAATGGCATTGCCTCTGCCCAGGATCAATATATTTGAATTTATTTACGTTGTTTCTTACAATGGTTGTTTTGAAAATAATGTTCAACTGAATATTTTGTTATCTGATTGAAGGGGATTGAGCGAAACTCCTCCCCATATAGTGATCAAATTGTTTGTTATTGTCTAAAATCTTCCTCTATTGTCCTTTGAAGTGTCTGTGTTCGTTTTGAAACCTTTGAGAAATCATCATTGTATTTTAAAATGATGACTTTGAAAATGATCTTCAAACAATCGTTTTGGTATTTGGTTATAATTGTTAATGTTAGTTTTGGTGTCTGTCTATGATTGTCTTTGGTTGTTTTTGGTATATGCTTATGACTATTTATGATCTGTTTGGAAATTATCAAACTGTTCATGAATGTTGAAATGTTTTGAGAAATTGTTTTCAGATGAACTCTTGAGTCGTTTTGTAATTCTTTTGGTTATTCCTTGAACGACCTTACTGAGCTTTCAAAAGCTCACCCTTCCTTTGATTCCCTTCTGCAGGTAATGATCAGTGGTAGAATGATCTGGAATGGGTTTATAGCCGGTGTGAGATTCTGGTGAGCCCACTATTACTGTGTAATAAGACCCCTGTGTGGGTCAACATTGTTAGTTTGTCGTTATGTAAAGAACCTAAGTTTTAATAGTGTAAGTTTAAGCATTTTTTTTTTTTTTTTTTGTAATCTTGCATTTTGAATAGCAAAAGTTGATGTCTAGTTAGATGCTTTGAAGTATGAGTCAGTAAACAGGATTTGACAAGTTTGATGTAAAGTGGTAGGCTAACGATCCGGGAGTTCGGGGTGATGGAGCTCCGGATTTCCGGGATGTTACACTAACTTGCTCATACAATACTAGATTAAGGCCGTTCAAAAGCCTAAATTTTGGATTTTTTTTTTCAAGAACTACAACTTTGCAGAAGATGTCAAATTCATTTAAGGTTGTCTTCAGGCCCACAACAACTTTGTTTTAATAAGACATATTTCTTTCTAGGTTTTTGATGTCATATCGATCCTTGCAACATGTAGTAGGGCAATTCTTGTTAAGGTATGATTCAGCTACCCTTGTTTTGTTTTTTTTTTGGTCTTTGGAGTGGATTAGAAGCATTGTATAGTAGATTTCCTCTCCTCGCGACCAAATTCTGGCCCAATAACGCAAAAAAAAAAAAAAACCTAAAAAGACTTTTTCCCAATAGAAGAAGTTGGTTAGACGAGAAGTTTAAGTGGAATAGAACTTTACTAAGATTAGAATGCTGATAGTCTGCTGATAGGTTTAGAATCCCTTTTGAATTAGGATTCTAAAATAATTAGAGGAGTTGGTAAATTAATTTTTTTTTTAGATTAATCAACTAGAAGAAGTTGAGTTCACTTAGGTTTTAAGGAGATAAAGACAGGAATCTAGGTCCCCTCCTGTAGGGCCGGTCGAACTACGATGTTTTTGGTACCAACTAGTCTGGTCGGGAACCTAGGCTACTTGACCTCTGATGTTGGGTTCAAGCCAAACTTAGGATTAATTTATGTTTTTTTCTTACGCACGTTCTCATTATTCGTTGTTGTAATCCACAAGTTAGAGGCTCTTTTGAAGGTGTGGCATTACGTCAAAACTCTGTTTCTAATCTTAATTTTTCTTTTTTTGGTAGAGGATAGTTGTTACTTTTTAAGGGCTAAACATAGATTCTACCACCTTACTCGTTTGAAAGAAAAAACCTGGCATTGACTTTTTTCACTTTCGAAGTTCTTTCCACTGAATCAAGTTTTAAGCATACATGTCAGTGTTTAAAGAAGGCCCGTGTTCTAGTTATCTGAGACATGTCAGTGTTTAAAGAATCTGCAGCTACTGAGCTACATGTTTATTGGCCTCAGCTCTATATCCCCAGTGTGATGACGGTGTATTCAGCAATTTTTTTTTCTCTTCTCTGTTTCCCATACCATTATCTGCCTTCCAGCTACAACCGCCTCTATGTTTTCCATGATCTTGGACCCATCACCGTAGCCATCTCTGGCGTCAGAGTTCAGCAAGCTATGGGGATGGGAGGAAGCCCGGTCTGGGAGGAAGGGCTGTTGTACTTGTGGAGCTAGTGGTGGATAGTGGCAGCTGGTACTGGGGCTGCTTCTATGCCCATGGCAGGAGGGGATCCTCAACTAAACTGGCAAAAGGGCGATAGTGATTGTACCCAATGTACTCCTACCATGATTTGGTGATGATCCATAAACCAATTATATCGAGAATTTTATGGAAATCATATAGAGTGGTTTGAAGTCAAGGAGAGAGGATTTAATAGGTATGATGAAAACAAAGGGAATGGGTGTGAAAGATATAATAAAAAAAAACGATAAAGTAAAATAGATCCTGCAGCCATAACAACACGTAGAGTAATTTAAATTAAAAAAAAAAAAAAAAAAGAGTAAGGGTTGGGGGAGGAGGGGGTGAGCGTGGGGTTGGCGTGGGCTCCAGAAGGTAGGTTGTAATCGTGGTGGTGTGGACTCCGTTGAAGAACGCATTGACTATTTCGAGGGTGGCTGGGTGGGTGCAGAAATGATGCTGAGTTACAAATTCATCCTTCAAATTGGTTTAAAAAATGGCTCATGTCATACAAATGGCTACTTAAGGCTTATGTTTGGATGGATATTAGATTTGGAGCTCTTTTCTCTGATGATGCATATTATAAGGAACAACTCTTTCGAAGCTGTTACCACAAGGAGTCAAATGCAAACGGCTATAGGACAAGGGACAGTTTTGTAATGAACCTTCTTTGTATGTTAGGATATTTCTACTTATACCTTTAATTCGTTTTGTTTTCTCCTTAATGCTCTTCTTAGCAGCAAATAAGGCGGAACAGAGTGTAGATTTTGACTTTTTCTTTACCTGGAGAACGAAATTTAAATTCATTTTAGTTATCTATGTTGCACATGTTGTCGAAGGAAACTGGGTTACCATTCTAGATTGTCAATGATTGGACCCAAAGTTGATCAACTGTCTAAATTTAATGGACGACCGTCTGGACATGATATATAAGTGGCATTCTGAAAGGTGTATTCAAGTTTAAATAAATACAAGCGAGATAAAATTGTAAACCAATGTGTGAAATCACAATAATCTCCCCCTCATGTGTGAGTCCATCCACCATCGAAGCTCCACTTTGTGTCCTAATCTACCAAGAAGTCAAAGTGCATGTTGCCATCATGGACCCTGATACCATATTAAGGGGAGCCAAGCATTCATAACCAAGAAGGCAGCATATACAGGATGACCTAACTCGACCTACTAGCTTAAGCCTTGGTCCATCAAAGTAGATATGGCCAACATGTTGTTCACACTTACTTGAAGTGGGACTGAGTAACTTTACACACGCACCTCAACAGATGGTACCAATGTTCCATGCCATTTCAATGGAGCTTAACTGTTACGGTAGTAACTCAAGTGTGGGACCATGAAACGAGCCCCTAGATTTAGATAATTAGATTTGCATCTTAAGTGAAAATATTGATGGAGATAAAGCCACTGCACTACAAAGTGAAGAGTGAGATGAACCAGAAGATAAAGATGAAGACGAAGATGTAGACGAAGGTGGAGAGAAGTAGATAGGTGTGTATCTCTTTTCACGACATTAAAGAAAGGCAAATGCTAGTAGCAATGTATATGTGGTATTCGAGAAAACAACGCATATGTGGTATTCGCAAAAACAATGCATATAGTTGGATGAAACAAGCAGATTAACCACCCAAGCAAGGGATTGCTCCCGAAATGAAAGGTTAGGGTCTGATTTGGCAAAAGTGGCAAACCTTAGTGGGTTATTTGTTATTTAGCCTAAAGTAAAAGGTAAGTGTACGAAATTTTTTTTGAGCTTACAGATATAGAGTAAAAAAATATAATGCCAAATATGGTTTTATGAGAAGAGAGAGAGAGAGAGAGAGAGAGAGTCTCTCTTAAATCTTGAAACAAAGATGATGTCTCTAGTACTGCTCTTCCGTAAACTCACTTCAAGGCTAGCAGCCTGATCCCGAATAGAATGAAACAATCTTTTCTAGATTAGAGCGAGAAATAAGCGATGTTGCAGGTTTTGAGGACGTCAACTCGAGAGCTTATAGCCTGAAACACTGGTTGAGCGGAGTGATCTTTTCCAGAAAAGATGAAGATCTTCATAGAGCAGATTTAGTAACTCAACTTTGAATATTCATAGAAATTTTTTGTCAGAACTTTGAGCTTCAAATATGGCAGAGTTCTCTCTGGCTTGATGTAAAACTTATGTTTTTCTCCCCAAGACTCACCCCATATAATGGTAGATAATTTTTTTTTTCTATAAAACTGTACCCCCTTCATAATTATCTCTTAATTTTATTAAAGAGACAAATGTCACACTAAAAAAGTTCAAGGTGATGCATGATGCATTTTGATTGGCCAGAGCACCTTATCGTGACATACTAAGAGATAATTACGACAATAATCATTGTTAATTAGTCGTTGTACCTACTTTAGGCAACACGTTGCACCTCGCATGATATGTAGATTTTGAACGAGGTCATGCTCCATCCCTCCATTGAAATGCTTAGTTCCAAGTTGTAAGCTCTTGTAACTAATTCATCAAAAGATTTTTGTTTGATGGCTTGCCGAATATAGCAAAGTCCCATTGCATGCCTTAAATGCACATCTCGACAGCAGAGGCTTCAGATAATCTATCCTTGCTATTGAGGTTTAAGCTACTCCATCTTTTAATGTCGTTAACATTTTAGTCATCCTTCATTTGGCTAGTATTGTCGAGCTCATGCTAACAGTACGACAGTTACTAAAGAAGTGATAGAGGAATTCTTTTTGTAAGTATTCCCAACTATTGATCGACTTTGGCTCAAGGTCTATGTACAAGTTGTAAGCATATCCTTTTAATAAATGAATGAACTGCTTGACTAAAAGATCTCCATCGGTGTTGGTGCAGCTGCATGTCTCCATGAAGTGAACAATATGCTAACTTAGATCTCCTTTGCCAACAAATTATTAAAGCTTCGGTCGTTGATAGTTTTCTGCCATCTTCAAGCACTCGATTCTTGGTTTGTATGGCATGACATAGGACTCCAAAATTTTATGTTTGCCAGGTTTACATGTGGAACCTGCCACATCATGCAGTTGATAAGCTGGTATAGATTCATCAGGAGACCTAGGTTTCTAAAGCTTTTGACTTTGTCAATTCTATGAACTTATCTAACTCTGTATCTGTTCTGGCTTCCTTAGAATTTAGTTAGTATCTATGTTTTGAGTTAAAGAATTAACTTGTGCCCCTTGACATTTAGCTTACACTATATGAGCGTTGAGAGCCTTTATCGTGGTGGCAATATGATCTTCAATAGAGCTTGATCGCACCATCATTATTGAATTAACTTCACAGTCAAAGTACGCGATAGAATCGGATTTTTCTCGATCGTGTAGTCATGTAGAGAGATGGAGAGCTGGAACCACTGCTTGAGTAATGTCATACACCGGTGTCAAACTGGGCATGTAGGCAGAAGCAGATTCTTGAGGCACGATTGGGTATGAAAGCACTTTTTCAACCATGGATATAGAATCTTTTTTCCCTCGTCGACGTTGAAAGGATGACTCCGTTGTTGTCAATTAATGATGCAGTTGGCATCATAGAAAAAGTATCTTGTGAAAATGGTTGATTTGTAGCCTTCACCTTGCTTCAACTTGGGTACTGGTCCTTACAACTACAAGATTTGGCGTGCAAAGCTTGAGACCAAACGTATTGAAGTTAGTCGTCTTTGAGCCATAGAAGCTTTAAGCTTAAAAGATTTTCCACTGGCATACCAGAAAATGGTACGTACAAATCTCGAGTCCCTAGATTAAAAACAAGCAAATACCGTTGCATAAGATTTAATTGAAATAAAGAAAAAAGGGAGTACAATCAACGTTATTAAGGTTTGAAATAAAAATGTTGTCATCAGATTCTTCACTTTTGGAAACTTCAATTTGAGGTAGTAGCTTGATCCTCAATAGAACGACACAACCCACTCTAAATTTGAGGGAGAAAAAAGGCGATGTAATAGATTTTGAGAAAGCTAATATCACGGCTTGTAGCTTGATCTCGGATTGAATAAAGTGATTCTTTCTAAAAACAGATGATGATCTTCGTAGAGCGGATTTGGTAACTTGACTTTGAATCTTTACAAAGAATACTCATTAGAGCTTTGAGCCTTGACCTGACTGAGTTCTCTCCGGTTTGATGTAAAACCGATGTGCTTTCTACCAAAGGCTCACTCCATATATATGGTGGCAAATGAGATTCTTGCTATTAAACTGTACCGCCTTAATAAATGTCTCTCAATTTTTGTAAAGCGATAAATATCATATTTATGGCATTACCTTATTGGCTTAAAACACTTCAAGGTGATGCATGATGTTATGATAACAATCATTGTCAAATCAGTCTTTTAGTCAAATCTGCTTTAGGGTACACGTGACACCTTATATTTATCATAACGCATGGTAATTTGTGATTGGCATAAAAATTTTCCTTCCCAGCCAAAATTAGTGATGCTTTCGGCTGTTGGACTTTTGTCATATGGGGTGTAGCTGTTGTCAAAACATAATTTGAACTTTGATTTGACATAATTTGAACTTTGAATTGAGATTTGTAGTTAGAATCCTAGAATTTACTCTGGCTATTACGATTGTAATGAGACTTCGGTATCATATTATTAGGGGGTTTTGATATAATTTTAATCTGGTGGAAGAGATCAAGGATTTTGATTGAGTTGTGCTATGCATAGGTAATTTGTTTACTTTTTAAGATCCGAATTTGAATTGTTCAACTGTAATTTCTGCAAGGTTTTCACGAAATAACCCTTCCTTAAAAACGTCTGATCTTTCCAATCTAGTTTTTTTTGTGTACTTGATGCGTGCCGCCGGTTCTTCTAGCATCATATGCATCATCATCATCATCATAGTTGACCACTATTTCTTTCTTTAATATTTGGCAAGGAATCCAACAAGCAAATTACTAATCCACGCTATAGATTCCTCATTTTTGCAGAATTTATCTTAATATTTAAGTTCAATCCAGTCCAATTCAGTCAATATGTCTATATTGGATTTAACCCAGGTTAGAGTCTGGTAGTTGAATTTACTTAAGTGTAGGTTTCTAGCCCGCTTTTATTTTAGCCATATATATTTTATTAGCGAGTCGACTTTTCATTCTAGAAAGTTTAATAGTAAATGGGAAGGAAAAGTGTATTGGTGGCCTAAGTGTACCGGCGGGTAAAGGTATTTTGGTCCATTTACCTATCTCTTTGTGGCGGCTAAGATTGTGTTTTATTATTTTTATGCAACCGTAAGCCCGCAGACCTTTATATAAATAACCCCCTAGCACCCCTAAGGGTCAAGAAAGATCCCAGAGACTGGTACTTTTTTTGTGAGAATAGTCTAGGAAGAGAGCAAATGTGAATAGCCTTTACATCCCTTCTCCCCCCTACACTTGTGTGCATTATTCGTGCACCGTAGATAACCCGAAATTGGCAACCAGAGATTCTAAGTCGAGAGGTATAACTCGCAGCCTTATTTTTTTCTCTTCTCTGTAGAATAGGTTAGATTCTCTACCCGTGATCAATTTGGTTCGAGAAAGAGTAAAAATGTTTTCTAGCACTCAAAATAGGCAACTCGACCCTCGTTGTTGAGCTTAAAAAACTAGGTTTAATTAGAATTTGCTCTTATTATATTTTGGAAAAAACTCACTAAAAATGAGCAGAGACCATTTTAGGGTATGATGAGGTGCATAATATCTTTTAAACTTATAAATTAGTCTCCAAATTCGAATCTAGAGTTTCGCAGATTGGATAGTACAATTGATAATCAAAGTAGGATTATGATTTTTCATGTTTTTCCTCTGACTATTCTTAATCAACACGAAACAATTAAGATGGCGATTCAAAAACTAGTCTTTTTCGAATGTGAATCACCACACATGCATCACGCGATCCTCTTATAAAATTGTCAACTTTTACAGCGGTGCTAGATTTCTTATTCATATTAATTCCTTTTTTTTTTTTTTTTGTCTCCCTCCGATAATAGTTTCTCTACCAATAATTTTTTGGTTACCTATAATTGGTAAATACCATTGCACTACTTCAGTCTCTAATCAATGACGTACGGTCAAATATGCCTCTGTGCAATTGTTTAGTTTCTAAACTTCCTGTTGGCATGTAAGATCAATTTGCTGGCTTGTCCAGTTGCACTCATATAAGCTAACTTTCAGCCATTTTCTTTCTAACAGCACAAACTTGTGCTTGAATTCATATGTGACTCTTTGCAACATGTCAAAGCTTTGCCGATGTGTTGTTGCTTGTTGTCCTTTAATTATAACGGTATTTGAATTGATGATTGTTCGCTCATATGAACCTCGATTCATGTGATTTAAATTTCATTCAACTCGTCATTTTGTCCTCCTTCCATATAAAAATGAGTGCATTCTAATACGAGATGACTTATCCTGTTTGAATTGCTTTGTGTAAATATTAGTCTACGTTTTTGCCCCAAGTCTTTTTTAAATTTAGTAGCTGACACTTGGCATGAACAGTAGGCCAACTGGGTGTATATGACCCATTGTTTAGATCATCTTGGAGAGTTGTTGGTGTTGGATATAAATCCGTTTAAATCATTTTTGGAGCAGAATCGCACTTTCTTACACAAAATCAAGATACAATATAAATAATATCACGTTACAAAATACATTAAAACAATCTCATCAAACTATAGAATCAAGCCGATGCTTTGTCCTAAAAGGTTGATTCGCGCTCCTCAGAACCAATGGCTCGATGCGATGGGCTTCACAGCACGCAACCCCCAGGATTAATCTATAGTACTATCCCCATTTGCACGCATATGCAACGGAGACTCTCGAATAACCCTCTTGACTTTCCTCTTCCACGACGAACCAAAATATCAAATTATATGAGTACTAAAATAGCAAGGTTTTGTAGTAGAATTTTGGGTTGATACTAAAGAGAAATGTGTGTCTCGGATGTGGGAAGAAAACAAGTGAAGGTGTGTGTTTTTGTGTTTGGGCGAGACACATATATATAGGGAGAGGATGAGGTGAAGTCTTGGAGCCAAAGGCTCAAGACTTGGAGCCAAAGGGTTGGCTTTGTGTGGAGCCAAGGCAATGGCTTTGTGTGGAGCCAAAGCAAGAGAAGAAGCATCCGTGGCTTCTCCACATCCCAGCAAAGAGAAATGAAATGGAGTGGGGGCCAAGGTGTTTTGAAACACATAAAATACAACAATCCCCCACATGTTTCAAAACACAGACTCGATAAAGGAAGAGGAGACGAGAAATTATGCATCGGCGAGGTGTCACGTGGATTGAACCTTTCCTAGGATAAATGAGCAGGAACTCACTGAAATACGATGGTGGAGCGAATACTCTTTTAACCAGATTTCGTTACTGTGAATTGCGCATACTCACCACCCACATAATATCTCTAGTCAGGGTTATTCTTGCGGGTTGACGCTAAATGGCCATGCGTCGTGCCTGGATATTCTTGTGTGCTCTAGCGACATACCCAAGTCCCATAGAGGCGGCTCAACCTCACACACATATAGGTGGTTTCCATCAGGGAATGTGCTGCAGCTGAACACCCCATCCCAATAATTAGGGACTATGGAACCATTAAGAGCTATGCTCATCCTCACACATTGCAGTGGTCACTGTCATACACCATAGGGATAGACTCTTCTTTAAGGACCTCCCACCTTAAAGGATATACACAAAGCGACAGTGCCCAACGGACTCCATGACTTCGTTATTACCTATTGAACCTCCTTCACGGGATCGCCGATCACAGAGGTTAGGTATCCGTCACTTCGTCTCTAAATTTGGGTAAAGTCCCATCCCCCTCGATGCTTCCATCACTAGGCCTCTCCCTAGTGGCTTAGTCAGAGGATCGGCCAAGTTCCTCTCTGACCTCACAAAATTCATAGATACGGTACCGTTCTCAATTAGCTGCCTCACAGTAGCATGTCGCATCCGGATGTGACGACTCTTCCCATTATATATTTTGCTTTTAGCTCGAGCAATAGCAGCTTGACAATCACAATGCATCACCACAGGTGGACTAGGTTTACTCCACAAAGGTATATCAATCAAGAAACTTCTGAGCCACTCTGCTTCAGAACAAGCCTTCTCTAAGGCAATCAACTCTGATTCCATGGTGGATTTAGCAATAACTGTCTGCTTGGACGACTTCCAAGAGATCGATCCTCCAGCTAGTAGGAACACATATCCACTAGTGGGCTTTAACTCATCTGAATCTGGATATTGCATTCCAATGTTCCTCACTAGGATTATGAGTATATCTACTCAATATGCCAACTGCATATGTAATATCAGGACGAGTATGATTCATCAAAAACATCAGGCTACCAATTATTTGTGCAAACTTATTTTGTGACACACTGTCACCATAATTTTTCACAAGGTGCATTTTTGCATCATAAGGTGAAGACAAAGATGTACAATCATAATGCTCATATTTTCTCAGCATGTTCTCAACAAAGTGTGACTGTGATAATGTGATAGAATCATCATGCCTCAAAATTTTGATTCCCAAAATGACATTAGCTTCACCCATATCTTTCATGTCAAATTTAGATGCTAAAAATCTCTTAGTAGTATGCACGATATCAATGCTTGTTCCAAATATAAGCAGGTCATCAACGTACAAGCATATAATAATAACACTATCATTAACACACTTATAATAAATACACTTGTCAGCATTGTTAATCAAGAATCCATCAGATATCATCACACTATCAAATTTTTCATGCCATTGTTTAGCAGCTTATTTCAATCCGTACAAGGATTTAACCAATTTACACACTTTATTTTCTTGTCCGGGGACCACGTATCCCTCGGGCTGCTCCATGTATATTTCTTCTTCTAAATCTCCATTTAGAAAAGCAGTTTTAACATCCATTTGATGCACAATAAGTTTATGTATGGATGCAATGGCAAATAAAATTCTGATAGATGCAATTCTAGTAACAGGAGAGTATGTGTCAAAATAATCAACATATGGTTTTTGTTTGTAGCCTTTAGCCACCAGTCGTGCCTTATATTTCTCAATGGAACCATCTGGTTTCAACTTTTTCTTAAAGACCCATTTACAACCAATAGGTCTATTCTTATAAGGCAAGTCTACAAGTTCCCAAGTATGATTAGACATGATAGAATCTAATTCATTATTAATGGCTTCTCTCCAAAAAGGTGCATCTATAGAAACTATAGCATCATGATATGACAATGGTTCATCATTAACAAGATACACATAATCATCTCCAAAACTAGTTTCGATTCGAATTCTCTTGCTTCTTCTTAACTCTAGAATTTCACCAATAGGATTATCAGCACTAGCATGCTCATCAATAACTCTAGGCATTTTATTTTTCATAGGAAAAATATTCTCAAAGAAAGAAGCATTTTTAGATTCAATAATAGTATTGGCTTCCATGACATCACTCTTAATAACAAGAAATCTGTATGCAATACTATTAGAAGCATAACCAATGAACACGCAATCAGAAGTTTGAGAACCCAATTTTCTCTTTTTAGGCTCAGGTAACATAACCTTTGCCAGGCACCCCCACACTTTCAAGTACTCCAAGTTAGGAGCGCGACCATTCCGAATTTGATAAGGTGTTTTACCGGTCTTTTTATGGGGTACTCTATTTTGTACGTGACAGGCTGAGAGAATGGCTTCCCCCCACATGTTGGCAGGTAGGCCAGAACTAACAAGCATAGCATTCATCATTTCTTTTAAAGTCCTATTTTTTCTCTCAGCAAGTCCATTTGATTCAGGTGAATAAGGTGGAGTTACTTCGTGAATAATTCCATTTTGCAAACAGAAATCATCAAACGGATTAGAGTCATATTCACCACCTCTATCAGTTCTAAGCCTTTTAATTTTCTTATCCTTCTGATTTTCAATTTCAGACTTATAATTCATGAATATTTCAAGAGCTTCGATTTTCATCCTTAACAGATAGAGTCTAGTGAATCTAGAACAATCATCAACAAAGATTACATAAAACTTTTTACCACCTCTAGTCATCGTTTGTTTTAAATCACCTAAATCACTATGAATTAAGTCAAGAGGTTCACTTTCTCTTGTGACAGGTTTACATGTTTTCTTGGTACTTTTGGTTTCAGCACAAATTTCACACTTGTCTATGTTGGACTCATTAAAATTAGAGATCAAACCCATCTCTTTCATTTTCTTAATGTACCCATAATTCACATGTCCAAGTCTACCATGCCACACATCAGCAGAGTCAATCAAGTAAGAAAAAGTAGACGATGCATTCTCATTCAACAATTTAACAACATTAAGTACATAAAGGCCTTGGTCAAGATATCCCTTACCGACAAAGACGTCATTTTTTGTTAGAGTCACAATACCTCCGTCGAACGTAGTCTTGATGCCAGCCTTACCGAGTAGCTGTACTGACACAAGGTTGTGCTTGATCATCGGCACGTGAAGCACATCGGATAGTGAGAGGGTTTTACCAGATGTGAGTTTGAGAACTACCCTTCCTTTTTCCATAACTGGTACGGACCTGTTGTCCCCAACGTACACACATTCTGTACCTTCCCCCACATTTAAGTAGGAGGCGAACACATCTCGGTTAGCACAGATGTGCCTAGTGGCACCCGAGTCTAAGACCCATCCCTTCACTTCCGTAACCAAGTGCACTTCTGACACTACAGCTGCAATGATATCATCATCTGCTTCAACAATGTTTGCTCTCGCCCTTGGTGCAGCCCTTCTATTATTGTTGTTGTAATGGCGGTGCCGGTAGTTATTGTCGTTTTGGTCGGCTTTTCGATATCTACAAACATTTGCATAATGCCCTGCTTTTCCACAGAAAAAAACATTCACCCTTTTTCTGTTGAATCTGTGGATTAGACACTTGACCTCTATTGTAGTTATTAGAATAGGGTCTCCCATAAGGCTTATGACCATATCCCCTATTGTGCGATTGTTGGGTTCTAACCGGTCCACTTTCAACTACATTAGCCTTAGACATCATTTCTTTAGCCCTACTAGTCATTTGCAATTTTTTATTTTGAGCCTCAACTTTAATATAGACTATTGTTTCATGTAGAGTCATAGCGTGTCTCTTTTGTCTAAATTTTAATTTAAATTCTTTCCACGAGTCAGGCAATTTTTCTACAAGACATTGAGCCTTAAATCTTTCAGGTAAAACGTCACATTCTTTAGCTAATCCATTTATAATATTTTGAAAATCATTAATTTGAGTTTCAATGCTTTTATCATCAGCCATTTGATAATGCAAAAAATTAATGGCTAAAAACTTTTTAGTGCCTTCATCCTCAAATTCGTACTTGCTAACTAATTCATCCCATAAAGCCTTAGCAAGAGTAAAGTGATTATAAACGCCATATAGATCATTAGATAAAGAATTACGAATAGTACTAAGACAAAATCTATTAGCGTTATTCCATTTTTCTAAGACTTGAGCATAATTTTCGGTATTGTTATCCGGCACAGGCTCAGTCAGAACGAACGAGATTTTAGAAAAATCCAAGACATCCAAAACCATGTCTTTCCATCTTTTAAAATTATTTCCGTCAAAACGTTCAATTCGACTTGCGTCCGGAATAACTTTCGTTTGTGCGAGAAGTTGCGATTCCATTTTAATCAACCTTTTAGAATGTTGGATATAAATCCGTTTAAATCATTTTTGGAGCAGAATCGCACTTTCTTACACAAAATCAAGATACAATATAAATAATATCACGTTACAAAATACATTAAAACAATCTCACCAAACTATAGAATCAAGCCGAGGCTTTGTCCTAAAAGGTTGATTCGCGCTCCCCGGAACCAATGGCTCGATGCGATGGGCTTCACAGCACGCAACCCCCAGGATTAATCTATAGTACTATCCCCATTTGCACGCATATGCAACGGAGACTCTCGAATAACCCTCTTGACTTTCCTCTTCCACGACGAACCAAAATATCAAATTATATGAGTACTAAAATAACAAGGTTTTGTAGTAGAATTTTGGGTTGATACTAAAGAGAAATGTGTGTCTCGGATGTGGGAAGAAAACAAGTGAAGGTGTGTGTTTTTGTGTTTGGCCGAGAGACATATATATAGGGAGAGGATGAGGTGAAGTCTTGGAGCCAAAGGCTCAAGACTTGGAGCCAAAGGGTTGGCTTTGTGTGGAGCCAAAACAATGGCTTTGTGTGGAGCCAAAGCAAGAGAAGAAGCATCCGTGGCTTCTCCACATCCCAGCAAAGAGAAATGAAATGGAGTGGGGGCCAAGGTGTTTTGAAACACATAAAATACAACAGTTGGTGTCGTGCCTAATTATTGATCATACACAAGTGATTTTTCGTGAGAAAAGTTACCATGTATGTGACTTTTATATTTCCGACTGATTCGTATGGATCATTAACTTAGTTCGAAGAGTTAGAGAACATGCTATTAGTTTCTGGGCCTTGTCTCATATGCCAATGACAACACGTGTGTGACCTTGTTCATGAATGACTTCTCTGATGCCTGTTTCCTAAAAAACACATTTGGTATATTCAAATCTTGTCACATATCTGTTTCCATTAAACTTCTATTTTTCTATAATTTTATTCTCTCAGATTTATTCTATTCATTTTGGTTGGTATGAACGACCTTAATGGAAATTCGGCAAAGTCCTTTCTTCTTTTATGTTCCGTTGATCAGTAGAGGGGACTACATTTTGGAACTAGCTGAATGGAAGAGGCTAGCGGTTTAATCTCTGAATCATTTTGACTATTTTAGCATTTGAAATAGAAGTAACAGTTTGATTAAGATTTTATTTTGGAGTCACGTGTGGGAATAATATAAGACTACCATAATGAATTAAGCCGGTTTGACATTTATTTATGTTCTTGGAGCCTTATAGTTAAAAGTTTTTGAAACCAATAAAATAACCCCGCAGGGGGGTGGGGGGTGAATAGGGCAGTCTAGGTTATGCAACCATAGGGCTATCAATTTTGAGAGACTTTTATGTTAACTAGTTATTCTGCACGTGTGTTGCACGTGAATAGTTTCGCTAAGCAATGACAACACAATCTGTTTTGTTATTTTTAGTTACTGCTAAAAGTTTACACCGCAAAAAAATATATGGGACAACAATATTAAAAACAAAATCAGCTAGCAAGATATATACGAGAAAAAAAAAGAAAGAGATTCAGCCCCACCAAATGTTATGCACTGTCAAGTTTCGAGGAAAAGACCGACATCAAGAGAGTGCTGAAGTATTTATCTTAGTACAAGGATAAGCTATCCTGGCTATCTCTGAGGAGAGAAAGGGCTTTCCTTTAAGTCTCCAGCCTTATTACTGTGACAAACATATTTGATTTACAAGAAGAGTTTATCCTCAATCAACCTGGAGTTAATAACTATAAGAACTCATCTTAGGAGAAAGCAAAAAAGTTATTGTTCTCCCGTCTTCATGTGATGCATTGACTTTGGTGCTCAAAAAACATTACACTGAAGTAACATCGGTATAGGTTCGTAAAGGACATCGAGTAGTATGTCTCGCCAATATACATCGAACATCACTTTGTATGAATTTGGTTTTACCCTGCCTTAACGTGTATTCAACCTATTTCGAACTCCGAAGTGTGTCCATGCATGGCCTCTCTCAGTAAACCAGCTCTTAAGTCTAGAGCTTTAGATATGTAAAAACATAACAAGCCTGCCTAGTGACTAGAAGCATTAAATTAAAATCCAAAGAGTCTATTGCAACAAACCAATATCAATGATCTTTTCCACGAGCAAAAAGTATTTCAACCTAAATGCCAATTCTAGAGAACTAAAGAAAGCAAGAACGAAAAAAGACCAACGATAAATTAAAAAATCCATGAAAGGGCACCTTGAAATCATTTCCCTGTTACAGAATTTTTTATCCAAGAATGTCCTAAACAAGAGTGAAGAAGTCATCAACTCATTTGCCATCTCTTGCCGAAATATATAGTAGCCATATAAAGTGGACATATACAAAGACCGGCTCATATATGGCTCTTCGTAGTCTTACTGTCATCTGATCCTTCCGTTTTGCAACAAAGAATTCCTTTACAGAGCTTTTAGGTGATAAACCACTCCAAAGGCATATGAGTTTCTTACCTCCAGCCTTGCTTTAGTTAAAATCTTCTTACAGACCGAAAAAATCGATGGAAAACAAACAAAACAAAAATCAAAACAGTATTAGTTAGAAACACTCATACTTTAGGTATACGAGGCTTAGCATCAAGCACAACTTCGTTCAAGTGACCATATTCAGCATGTTTACTACGGCAAAAATCATAAAGACAAATTCGTGCTTAATGAGCAAGAAAAACAATAGTTACAGAAAGACAAGTGCATACATTTAGTGTGAGTCGCACAACAGAAAGTTGACTTCTCTATGAATATATGTTCTTCAAATAACCTAAAGGTCCTGAACATGTTTTCAATATTTGGTATCGTAGGACACCTATATCTTTCGAGAACAGTAACTGAGCTTTAAGATGGGTATTTGTTAGCTCAGACTCAAGGCAATCAGGATCAATCAGTTTGTTCCTTACACAACCGTATGACTTGTCCAACTAATAACAAAAGTAGTGCACCACGTTCCATGAGAGCTATCCAACCATTGCAAAGTCACTAAGCATGGGGTGCACAAAAACAAGCTTTACAAAAAGATGAGCAAAATAAGAACAACAGGCTAGTAAATGCAAGATTGTTATTTTTTTTCTCCCAAAAGAAAGTGAAACAAGAACCAAGTAATTTAAGATAATGGCCCCAAATGAAAGAGGGCAAAGCAAATACACAAACTATGGGCGACGATAAAAGAGGTTCAAAGAGGTCCATACCCTTGCTCATTTTCTCTCTTTTCGCCTGAAACCTTCTACTAATAGCAATATTTTAGAATTGGCTAGACATGATCACAAAAATATTTCTGTCTTAAATCTTAGATGCCAAACGAGGGCTTTAAATATAATTCCTACCCTCCCATTCAAGTACGAGTTTGTTTATCTGAAAAAGATTTAGGTAATTAAAAAACAAAAGAACAATAAGCTTATAGGCATCAACCAATACTAAGGAGAGAGCTATCTGCCCTTACCGGCTTTATATGAAGAGCATGTAGCTGTAACAAGTAATATAGTTTCATATGGTGAAACGTTTTTCCTTTTAAAGTATTTTTTTCACCGAAGGCGGGAAACCCATGTTTGCACAACCTATGCGGATGAATATATGGAGGGTCTTAAAGAGGGTATCCATGTCAATATTAACCATTCAGAGGCATAATATCTTAATGGGGGTGGCAATGAACCTAAAGTTGCTTCATTACCCATGCGCCGGTCATGGAGGCAATATGAAGTTTAAATTTGCCATTGTCAAATAGTTGCAAAATAGTAATCGTAGAAGAGATGCTACAATTCTAATAATCTAACCAGAATGGTTGACTACTATAGTTACCCCCTATAACAATATATGGAAACCTCTTAGACGTTGGCATGCCAACAACCAAGAAGACAGGTGGAGCATATTCCGTCATCCACAGAAATGAACTTCTACAAGGTCACCGTAGAATATATATTTTTTGTAGTGTCTTATTTCCTAGCATATTGTTAGATTCATTCAACGAAGATCAGTTTGCTTAAAACCCATGTTCTGGGCTGCTACTTCTCGGATCGATCATAGCCTCCTCAATACACCACGTGACTTATCTTCTATTTTAATAAGTTCAACAAAGTATAACTGAGTTTGAAAACTAATAGACACAGTATAATCCTGGTACTTTTGCTTCTCCCCCTTCATAAATTTGTCTTAGTATTTCTTCCTTGTGCTGGGCATTATGCCAACCAATGCACAAGAAACACACAAAATGGAGATTAGTACATTTTTAATTTTTCCTCGCGTAATGTTAACCCTTCAGTCAATCTTATCAAGGAAAAAGGATGCAAGATCCTAGTTTGCGCATTTTACGATGATTGGAAGTTATTGAAAGCATCGTTACCTAACATGGTCGAGAGTACTTCAACTATCTGTTCCTTTAGGATAACCCAAACTCATTCCAAGGGGCCATACATGTCGCAAGCCCACTCATCCAAATTGAGCAAAAGAGAAAGTGCAATTAAATAGATAGAAGTAATTTACACCAAGTTGTAGCGTAACGTATCTTGGGCACCTTATTCTTTGTTGAAGTCAAGAAGAACAGTTGCATTCACATTCTTACGCCTCATTATCCTGTTATTAGGAATTTTTTTAATGTATTCGGATCTCTTTATAGCACTTAGTCGACCAGACTTATTGCTCTTATAGCTAGGCTTCAATGCCCTTCTTTTATTTTCATTCATGCTTTATAATACTTCTTTTAAGTTTAGCAAAAATTAGATGTTCACAAAGGTTGCAAAACTGGTAAGTTTAAAGTTTAAAATCTTTGATAAACTCTGTGGACGATGCTCAACTGAAAACTACATTTTGTTTCTATGTAAAGGTGGCCTTTAAAATATGCTAGACAAAGTACATTCAATTGTAAAGCATATCTGATGGAGAAGACTTGTTACTGTACAGTTTGGTTGGTGTACAAATTTGTGTGTAACAATAACTTTAGGGGTTAAAATAACTAAATATTCCAAATATAACTTAAGCATATGCTGTCTTTGTGGACTAAGAGTTCAAAGTTGCTAAACTTTTTCTGAGAGCAAAAGGTGAATTTCGGGACTGCTCTTAGTTGATCATGGACATCGTCGTCAGATGTATAGGAAAAGTAAAATCTACTGTCTAGGCTTAATTTTAATGCCCGCTTGAATTTTTCCTCAAATTTTCATTTAAATATTTTCTCCCACACGCCCAGCGGCTAATATCATCCCTCTTCTCTATCCGTCGTACCGCCACCCAAACGATTTGATCTAACTATCTTGCAATTTTTGTTTACATATCTAAACATATGTGGAAACTAAGCGGCACCTAGTCAACATGATGAGAGAGAGAGAGTATTTGAATAAAGGAAGCGAAAAAATATGAAAACAATATTGAAGTTGACAAGGAAAAGTAGACTTAAATCTAGCTACATGAAAAGCAAAAAAAATAAAAAAAACAAATAGAATTTGAACGTAGAATTAATGAAGAACATAAACTCTACATGACTATAGTTATTGAATCACCGATCTTAAAGAAAGTAGTTCTTACAAGGGAACATTATGATAAAAAACTTTAAGCAAGAAAGTAGAGGTCTTCACGGGGCATCTCTGATGGCTAAGTGACACGCCTTTAGGCACAAGAACCAACGTTCAGACCTTGGCTTCATTCGTTTTTTTTTTCCTAACCAAAAATGAAAAAAAAATACTACTAACTTACACAGAAAATGTATTATCAAGTTATCAGACCTACTTATCAAGTTACTGCAATATGATGTGCATATAACTTTGTACATGGTGGGGGTTATATCAGGCTTGCGTTGCACAAGGCTTTGTAGCTATCTCACGAGGATGAAAGACTACTGCAGGGTTTTTTGATAGTTTGTCAACTTCAAAAAATAACATTCCACAAAAGAGAATAAGGAGGAGGAAGAAGAAAATCATGGTGCATTTTATTGCATAGGAATTGCCTCAATATAGGGGACAAGGAAAATACGAACAATAATATACATCATTGCAAGCTCAATAAAGAATATGATTAACCTAACCTAAACTTGAGTGGAAATAAGCTGATCACATGATTCAAATTGCTTTCAGGCCATTTAGTTACATCCAATCAAATAGACATTGGGGAAGAAGTGCTATGTTATGCTAAAGTAAGCGGTGGAAATGAACAATTTTGAAAAAGAATGATAGATTGATAGACTAAACTAACACAATGGAATACATATGATCAATAATGTCTCATGTACTTTTACCTTAAAACTGAGCCATCTTGACGATCAACAAATTTCATTACCAGAATAAGAAAACGTGAACATGATTGGAGTTGGAAAATACCATGCTTAATAACAATAAAAGCTTGTCCAATTCTAAAAAAACAATAGTAATTAGAGTACCTTCTGCAAAACCAAAGAAATATGTGCACTTGCATTTGGGGATTCACAAGCCATCGGCGACGTTCATGATGGTTTGAAGACTTAGTTCATCCTAAGTGGCACTGGACTTCAAGGAGTATTCCATCTTGGTTAGTGTTGCTAAGTTAACCTACTGGTAGCCAAATTCAAATAGATTTGATTCCTAAGCTTTTCATTTCAGCTTCTATAGCTACAAGCGTGGCAGACCACTTTATCCCCTCTCTTACTTTACTGGTGCCTACATCACACACACCATGGCGACAGAGTCTCACCACTTCTTGCTCTTATGTCATCGATGATCACCTAGACCCCAAATCTCACTCTAGCAAATTCCATCTCATGGTCCGACTCCTGACACATATTCATTTCTATGGTAAGTAAGAATTTATTAGGGAAGCAAAAAAGGCCAATAAGGGTGAACCCGTGGATACATCAACTAATATCATAGATTGTCTACTCCAAAAGTCTTAAGTTAAAGCATCGAAAAAGTTTCAATAAAGGGCTGAAGGAACTGTTCCTAGTGACTGACATCCAAGAACATAAAAACGTGAGGGAAAGTTGCTTCGCATCCAAAATGGGCATGGATAGCCCCATCAAAATGACACAATGATACTCTTGCTACAGATACCACCCGAGACATAAAGGAGCCGCTCTTCAGCTGTGATGCAAAGACTTATAAACACACCCCTAAGCCCCTCTAAACCATTCTCTCTCACTTTTGCAGGAGAACTAATGTGTACCAAACACTAATCATCATCCACATTTTTACCAATTGTTGCAATTCACTAAATCTAGTAATGGTTGAAGCAGAATTTGCATGATGTCCCGCCTATACCTCTAAAACTGTGTACATTATACTCATAATTACTATAACGCTCATGTAGATAAACCACTGCATTTATGTACATGTAGATCAACCAACAGAATAAAGTCCAGCAGTAAACTTGAACTTTGGCCCTTTATCTGTCAAAGCATGTCAAAGTTTGAAGATGAAGGACGCATAAAAACACTAAACCCATCAAGGGAAACTGGAATAACCCAAAGGTCCAAAGCATACATGACTTGAAACTTACCCCTTTTTTGGTTGGTCGGAGAAATTTTTGCTAATGGCTATGTATCTCCTGATAATTACTGCATGAGAGAGCCAAGACACATGAAGATTATGAACAATAAAGGGCTGAATTTCACGTATAATGATCTGAAGATGAAATTACACCTTTTGTTGGTTATGTTGTTTGGACAAAACTCTGCAAATGACTACTTTTGTTCTGAAAAATTGCTATCATAGAAAGAGAAATGAATCAACAAGGGCACAAATGGTACATATTTACATATGAAGGACACCACTAGATTATGACATGTATCATTGTAAATCCAACTTCGAAAGACGTTTATCCACAATATCGTAAGTAGAATGTGGGTGATGGTCTGATGTGCGTGGCATGGGTTGCTCAAGAGATATAGAACTGGGTCGATGGATACTGAGACTAAGACTGGGATCCAAGGTTGACGATCGAAGATAGAGTAAGGGAGAGAAAGAAACTGGAAGTGGCGGTGTCAACTTTGTCGAATACGGAGAAGAAAGGGGCATGGATTTGTCGATGTAAATGGGTGCATGAAAATTCTAAACCATTGAGGATTTTTCAGAATAATGGCAGTGCTTCGGTGCTCTCTTGCTATTTGGATACTCGCAAAAGGAGACCAGACACTTTTTAATTTGTTGTTTTAGGTAAGGGCACTTTTGGAATAAAAATGTGTAGAAATTCTTTGTACTTTTAAGATAGAAGAGATGGATGGCAAAGTCTAAGTTCAAATCTGCATAGTTTTTTTTATTAGCTAATGTAAAGGAAAGGGAGAGCATCATAAATGTAAAGTATCCTTATTTATAACACAAATACTATGTGACCGGAGAAATAAGATTTGGAGTACAAGAAAAGTTATATACAATCTAGTCATAGCATGACATGCCTTGCATATCTTGTTTGTTGCCTGTTGCTAGAAGCCAAGGTACAAGAAAGAAAAAAGTTATGTTGGTATGGGATTGGAGGCATACCTTTGGTTAAGTGCATGGATATTCAAAAACAGGTTGTGCAACCAGTAATGGCCAATGAATTTGCTCTTACCAAGCTGCTTAGAAATGACATATTTTACACAAGTACAAGAAAATCAGTGGACATGTGTGCATGCACAAACAATCAAACACTGGCCATCGAAATTTTCAATCCAATATGACACCATTTATTAATTTAGCATTCACTCCAAGCATGTTTTGCAACAAAATAAGTCTCTGGATAGAGATCACATATCCTTCCAAGAGTTATATCTCTTTGTAAAAGCAACTAACTTGGTATCAAAGCAGAAAAACACAGGAAAATGTTTGGGATCAAAGTAATGGATAGCTTTAGAAATAATAAACACTAAAGTGCTGAAATTAAGCAAAGAAGAAACTGATTTAGCATCACCAAAGAAACCCCAAATGCAGAGGAAGCAAAAGACCACAAATCTGGGGCAAGTGATCAATGGATCAAACTTCTTAATCTGTCTAGCCATAGAAATTCTCAGCCTCCACTACACCAAAACTGGCCTATGGTGACAAGAAGGCCTACGGTATAAAAGGAACCGTAGGTACAAGTTATGTATGCCTACGATTCATATTGCACCGTGGCTATTCGTGCTGCTTCAGTTTGGAAGAGCAGTCACATGGTCTATCTCTCTCTCTCTCTCTCTCTGAGACTTGCCCAGTTGCCAAATACTCTCACCCACTCCCAGACAGGCAGACGGCAGCACTCACCGGCGACGGGCGACGGGCGACAGAGACACACAGACACGGACACGGCAGGGGCTCCTCGAGTTGAC
The DNA here is from genome assembly GCA_033065855.1 of Escallonia rubra. Taxonomy (NCBI): domain Eukaryota; kingdom Viridiplantae; phylum Streptophyta; class Magnoliopsida; order Escalloniales; family Escalloniaceae; genus Escallonia; species Escallonia rubra. Next base: position 183,815 of record JAVXUO010002637.1, on the reverse strand, counting down.
TCTTTTTGGCAGAGCTCAGCTCAGATCTGGAAAGAACAAGACAACGAGGGGAGGACTTCACCGGTGGACTCGACTACCGAGGTCCAACGCCGTTTTCAAATTCAGATCTGGAACAACAATCGAAGAAGAAGCAGTGACCGGTGAAGGCGAGAACTCCACCGGCCAATGACCCTCCCCGGTGACGACGCGTTGATGAACGGTGACCTTAGAAGAAGCAGTGACGGGCAGACTGATCAACGAGTGTCGACGGCGAGGCGAGGACTCCGGCGGCGGCGACTCGTTGACGACTGGTGCGGCAATAGTGCACCTTCCCCTGTCAGTCGAAAGTTTTCTGGTTTCTCTCATTTCCCATGTCTGCGGCAACAGTGCACTTCCGATCTCCTCTTCAGCCTAATTAAGCCACTCCACATGTAACAATTCTCATTCAATTTCCAAATCCAATTTCAATTTACACTTTCTTCTTGTTCTTTCTGCGAATTTGTCCCGGTCTCTCTCTCTATTCGTGCTCTTGCAATCTTAGGCCAAGTTTCTACTTGGTCTTATACCTTTGCTAACCAGTAGTGGTGATGGCCAAGGTGGGTCGTCTGTTGCTACTGGCCAAAGCGACAATGAGCTCTCCACAAACCATATATAACGGGCCATCCACTGCTCATGCTTCTCATGCATGGCTGCCTCGGGGAGAGAGCGAGATGTAGCGTGAGAAGCTAAGGTTACCAAGATGAAGAGCATTACAAAGCAGATGCACTGGTACTGGTTCTTGGAAGCCATGGTGGTAGTACTAGCAGATTAACTGATGAGTTGCAATGTTTGGTGGTATACGTACTTCAGCACTAATGTTGAGCTTTATATAGAAACTTTTTGTTTGTCTTTGAAAGAAATGATTTCTAACGTGCCTGATAAAATGCTTTGAGTCGAACATGTGCGATGATAGTGTAATTTAAAAGATGAGGTCTTGCTCTTTTCTACTTGTTTCTTTAAGTATAGACAGGTTCTCTGTCTTGTATTGAATTGGATGTTCCTTTTGGCTGCAATTGCTTTCACCGTAGCTGTTCATTCATGCATGCATGCTGAGTGGCAAAGTTAGAGTAATGGAGGTTTAACGTTCATGATACCAAAAAAATACGACAATAAGTGTTTGTAATGGCACGGAAAGTAAGCATGATAGCTACAACTGGGAAGCATAAACATGGAGAGCGAGTTATTGCCTCAAGAATGAAAATTCATTTAGGCACACTGAACATTCATTTAGTCTTTGAGGCACCTTGAACGTTCATTTTTCTATTTGTTTTTTTTTTCTTTTTGTTTCTAATCTTCTTCTAACACAAAAGGGTCGTTCAATTGGTGCAGTAACAATTTTTGAGTGGTCAGTATTCTCACTAAATTCAAAGAATATGGAGTTTCTTTGAAATGTTGAAAGTCATGTGTTGCTTCAATGAGACACGGCAATGCGATGAAAATCTCCTTAGAAAACAAGGGATGAAGCCTTTGTACATCTGACCCTTGCTTGACCTTGCAATGCCGACAAGGTCATGTGGAGCAACCATTCACTTTCAGTTTCTGCACTTGAAACTGAAAATGCTTAATTAGAATGTGTCATAACTCCTCTGATCACTGAATTGTTAGTAAAACCAACTACGCTTGCAAATTACTATTGAATCCCAATCATGATTGGGCAGAATATTGTGGTTCAGTCCCTCATGAATGCTATTCTTAGGGGAATGGTTGCTTCTCTTTATCTTTTCCAAGGTCCCCGTGGGACTGGAAAGACATCAACTGCAAGAGTATTAGCTGCTGCTTTGAATTGTCTTGCCAGCAACAAAACTAAGCCTTGTGGGGTTTGTAGGGAATGTTCTGAGTCATTTTAGTGTACAGGGTTGCACCCCTGGCGCTTTCTTAGGAATAATTTTAGTAAATTATCAAAAAAATTGAAGTCTGAATTTGGAAGCTTAATTCATTCTTAACAAATCAATTGTCTATGAAATCTTGTAAAGCAATGTTGGTTTTCTGGTTTAAGTTTGCAGTCTCTTTTATGTATGGTTGATGTTATTCTTGCATTAGACGATTATTCTTCTCTTTCGTTAACTAGATGGTGGGCATATCATAGCTCTCAATTCAAGAGTTGATTAAGTTAGAATATTGTATACTGCAGGATCATGCTAAGTTGTTATAGAAGGTGCAAACAGGGTGCAGCCTCTGTTCAACTTGATTATGAGGCAATGCATGCAGATTGAATCCCAAGCATCCTTTCACTATTGCGTGGAGTGTGATTTGTGATTAATTGCTTCGCCAATATGGGGGTTAGATTGAATCCCAAGCATCATTTTAGTGTACAGTGGTAGCATGGAAATGATTTTCGAAATATTTTTTTTGACAAATAATGAGCTATGCCTACGGTAGTACCGTAGGCATAGGTTGGGAATAAAAATAAGAATACAGCTATGCCTACGGTACTGGTATATAGCTGGGAATAAGTGGGTTAATACGAATTCGGCATAGGTATATAGGCTACGGTATAACCGTAGGCATAACCTTCAATCCCGTAGGCATAGATCTAGGGCATCGCCACTTTTGGCTACGGTATAGTACCGTAGGGATAGGCTATGCCTACGGGACATGGCACCTATACCTACGGTACTGTACCGTAGGCATAAGCTGGTTTTCTTGTAGTGCTCTTAACCATAATCTCCAAGTTTTGTGCAAGAAGTAATCTATAAAATGAAAAGTCATCAACCAGACATTTATTTCTATTCTCATTTCTATCTACTGCATAATCATGCAATCCAGATGATCTAGTAATAGCTCACTCAAAGATTGCATGTGCAAATTCATAATATAACTTAAGCATGATAGGGTAAAATACTTTCTTTGGGCATGATCTATCACCTAGTCCATTGTAATTATGTGGATCATATCTATTACTACCATAACTTTAACGTAGATAAACTATTTCAATGCCGTCCCCGTAGACCAAGCACCGCCAAAAATCTATTGCACTTATTAGAACATGTCAAAAAATAAAACAGAGAGCTGAATTCCAAAACCAAAGGATTCACTGTAATTTTATAAACACTAAATCCATATAAAGGAAACTAAGCGGCTGACCAAGCCAAAGATCCAAACATACATGAAACCAACTGACCCCAATTTGCTTCGATGGAGTAGACCTTGAAAAGGCTATTCTTTGAGGCATACATACAAACAGGTGGTGTACTATGTTACCTACCACTCACAACATCTTAAATGACAGTCATAGAAATTAAAACATATTTGTGCGGGAAACCATAAGAATTAAGAAACACTGAAATATGCAAGATAGACGGTATCAATTAAGATTATCATCATTGTTAGCGAAGAACTAAGATTATCGTCATTGTTAGTGAAGAACCGAAAGAAATATCAAAAGCTCTCACCAGGCGATTGACGGTTTCTGGAGACTGTTTGTAGGAGTTGATGACAGATATATGGTCACATATTTATGGAGTTTGAATTCGGGGGACATGTTTCCGTTCATTGATTCATGAAATGCGATTCTGTTATGCAAACATTGACCTGCAGATGAAGAATTGGATGAATTATCGTAGGAAGAAGTTTGAAGTACAAAACAAAGGAATCCTTGTCGAGGTTAAGCCGGAGTGTGCGTGGGGAGGGAGAGAGCCTGGCGGAAGAGAAGATCCGCTTGTTTTGAAACCATGGCAGCGCTTAGAGCTGGCTTGAGCGGGTGGCAGAATGTTGCGCCGTTTTTTAAATTAGCGGGTAATCGGTGTTATGTGATTTTTTAGAGGGTATTTTGGGGATGAAAATGTGTAAAAACACATAAACATGTCTAAACACATTAGACTTTTAAGATAGAGAAATTTAAGATGATTTTTGGCCTCCCTTCTCAAAAATTCAAGTCATGACATTGGTAACATGAGTAATCACAACATGAACAGTATAAACTCACTTGAAACAGATGATAGAACTTAAGGCTTCAAACGGCTAGCTGAGTGACAGGTGACATACTTGTGTTCTATACAGAAACATAAACTGAGGGACAAATAGAACACATGATTGACTCATTAATTCATCATAATCAAAACCAGATTGGTTTATATATTAGCAAACATATGTACCTTCAAATTCATTCAGGGTCTATATTATTTGTTATCGTCACCACTTAACCTCTTTGGTCTTGCAAGTACCACTTCTATTCATGTGGTGTAAGTCTAGGTGATTTGTGGTCTAAAGATCCAAACCTTGGTCTTATCACCACAACCAAGTACTCTGCGACTTATTCCAAAAGTTGCTACTTATTGGCTACTCAAACGTAAAATATGTATTGTTGAGTGACTGAGGGAGGCGATCCTTCTCGTTTTTGATGTCCTGCACCTGTACAACTTGGGGATGGATCCATTACAAAATTGGAATAGGAAAGTTTTCCATCCCCTGAAAGGGTGGAGTCTTTATATTTTATGATATGGAGATTCACATATGAGTTTGTATTATATGTCGGATGTGCTTTTTCCAAACTTTCAGGGTTAATTACATTTAGCATTCTCAATATTTGCCTTTATCACAGCCTGTTCCCCCTACCTATTAAAGTTACACTACATAAAACCTTTTTATTTCTTAGTTCACATGGTTAATAGAATTTTTCAAAAGACGGTAACATGCCTTAGAGAAAAATTAATTTACCCAGCCCACCACAGCCAAGAGCTGACCAACTCATCGTCACTACACCGGTCAGATCAGCTCTATTTGCTATGGTTAGACCTTGCTACGCTTAACGACCACTGCCCTGCGATCGACATTGAAAACAAATCCACTGTGCCGATCTACACCACAACCACCACTCCCGCCGCCACCACAAAAAATGAACTCACCGTTGCCGATCCACATACAACCACCACTCCCCGCCACCAGCCCCCCAAACAAACCCACCACTGGCGATCTTCACCACAACCAAAACTGTTCCACCACCACCTTCCATTTTCACCACCCACCACCACTGCTGATTTTCACCACCACCACCAAGCCCACCGTACAAACCGAACTACAACCATCGCCACCACGAAAAAGAGGGGTAAGGGAGCCCAGACCTGTGTGCATGTGTCTGTGCGTGTGGGTTAAGGGCAGCAGGTGACTGTAATAGCAACACCAACAAGCGGCATTGGGGAGCTAGAGGGCGAAGATGGGTGGTACATAGCGACGGTCGGTGGGTGGGTTTTGACGGGTGGTACAGATTGTGGGTTTCGGTGTGTGTATGTTGGGAAGGGGCAACAGGTGACAGTGATAGCAGCGGCTGTGGGAAGCTAGAGGGCAACGGTGGGATGGGCAGTGTGTGAGCATGTGTGGACTTACACATCTGTCTTCCTCACCCATCTCCCACAGCAACAGTTCACAACCACCTTTTGGATCCAACACCGCCAATCTCATCACCATGAAACCACCAATGCATACTATCTCCACTTTGTTACAATCTCGCCACATGCCTTGTAGTGTAGTCAAACATGAAATTTTAGATGATAGTGCATCCCTTTTAAACATCCTTCATGATTGGCAATCATGGTTCCAAGATTTAGGCAAAATAATAAGGGTTTCATGTTTAAAGCTGGACAAGTTCAGTTGCGAGGTGGGGTAAATCTTTGAGGATCTGTTGTTGAAGAATGATTCAAATTTGACTTGGTCTTTTAGTCTTTCACTTAGTGTCCAGATTTTTCTGAAGTAGTTAGTTACCACTATGTTAGTGGTTGTAGTGGCTGAGTGAATTTCTGTTAGCACTATGTTAGTGCCTGCTAGTGGCCTGTTAGTGGCTTTAGTGGTAGAGTAACTTTCTGAATCTTAAGTCTATAAATAGTTGTGTTTGTTTTCAGTATTGTAATGAAAATTGGAGTGCTGTTTTCTTCACATTTTTAAGTCTCTGTTTTCTCCAACATTGTGGTATCAAGAGCCAGGTTAAGCCAGGTTCATTGAGTGAGTAGTGTGAGTTGAGAGAAACACTAGAGAGAAAAACCATGGCCAGTAATGGCAATGTAATGAGTGCCACACAGCCACTTATTCCCATCTTTAAGGGAGAAGGCTATGAATTCTGGAGCATTAGAATGCGAACTCTACTCAAGTCTCAAGATCTTTGGGACTTGGTAGAGCAAGGCTATCCAGATCCTGATGAAGAAAGCAGATTGAAGGAGAATAAGAAGAAAGATTCCAAGGCGTTAGTGATTATTCAACAGGCTGTCCATGATAGCGTCTTCTCACGAATTGCAGCGGCAACCACATCAAAGCAAGCTTGGTCAATTCTGCGGAAGGAGTTTCAAGGTGATTCAAAAGTAATTGTGGTGAGATTGCAATCGCTCCGACGTGACTTTGAAACCTTGTACATGAAAAGTGGAGAATCAATTGCTGATTTTTTGTCTAGAGCAATGGCAATTGTCAGTCAAATGCGATCCTACGGAGAGAAGATTTCTGATGAGACGGTTGTTGCAAAGGTATTGAGAAGCTTGACTCCCAAATTTGATCATGTAGTTGCTGCAATAGAAGAATCTAAGGATTTGTCAATTTTTTCATTTGATGAACTAATGGGGTCTTTGCAAGCTCATGAGTCAAGAATTAATAGATCGCTTGAAAAGAACGAAGAAAAGGCATTTCAAGTGAAGGAGATAGTCACCAGAACTGCAGAAGCTCAAAGTGCAACATTTAGGGGCCGTGGAAGAGGAGGATTCTGTGGTCGTGGTCGTGGTTACGGAAGAGGCAGAGGACGACTTGACTGGCAACAAAGGCAATTTGGTGAACAAAGGGAATTTGGTGAGCGAAGGCAATTTGGTGAGCAAAGGCAGTCCAATGAGCAAAGAAACAACAAGAACGGCATTCAATGCCATCATTGCAAGAGATATGGTCATATCAAAGCTGATTGTTGGTTCAAAGATCAACAAGTGAATTATGCAGCAGAAAATGGAGAAGAAAGTAAGCTTTTTATGGCTCATTTTGATACTAACAGTAAGTCAAGCAATGTTTGGTTTGTAGATAGTGGCTGTTCGAATCATATGACAGGCATGAAATCCTTGTTTAAAGAGCTTGATGAGACACAAAAGTTGAAGGTGAAGCTCGGAAATGGCAAAGAAATGCAAATCGAAGGAAAAGGTACAGTGGGTATTGAAACTAGCCATGGTAATGTAAAGCTCTTGCATGATGTTCAATTTGTACCTGATTTGGGATATAATTTGTTAAGTGTTGGGCAACTAATGGCCGGTGGATATTCAGTTTTGTTTAATGACGGTGCATGTGTTATTAAAGACAAACAATCAGGTTGTAGGATGATCAACATCAGCATGACTCAGAATAAAATGTTCCCATTGGAAGTCTCAAAAATGGAGAATTTTGTTCTTGCTACGGGTGGAATAGATGACTCAAAGCTATGGCATTTGCAATATGGGCATCTGAACATCAAGGGCCTAAAATTGTTGAGTGAAAAAGGTATGGTTCTTGGACTACCAAAAATTGGCTTTATTGAATTATGTGAAGGGTGCATCTATGGAAAACAAACTAGAAAGCCATTTCCAGTTGGAAAGGCTTGGAGGGCTACAAAGTGTCTTGAATTAATTCATGCTGATTTATGCGGGCCTATGCATACGAAATCTTTTGGTGGAAGTCGTTATTTCTTGCTTTTTATTGATGATTATAGTTGTATGAGTTGGGTTTATTTTTTGGAAAACAAGTCAGAAACGTTTGAGAAATTCAGGCATTTTAAAGCTAAGGTTGAGAAACAAAGTGGATCTTATATCAAAGTTCTCCGCACGGATAGAGGTGGAGAGTTCTTGTCCACAGAATTTAATCTTTTTTGTGAAGCAAATGGCATTCATAGGGAGTTGATAGCTCCTTACACTCCGGAGCAAAACGGCGTTGCCGAGCGGAAGAATCGGACCATTGTGGAGATGGCAAGAAGCATGTTACAAGCGAAGGGGCTTTCAAATCAATTATGGGCTGAAGCCGTAGCAACATCAGTATATTTACTGAACCTTTCTCCCACAAGGGCTGTCATGAATCAAACTCCACTTGAAGCTTGGCGTGGCACAAAACCATCTGTAAGTCACTTAAGAGTCTTTGGGTGTATTGCTTATGCTTTGGTAAATTCTCAAGTTCGTCGTAAACTTGATGAAAAATCTGAAAAATGTGTTTTTATTGGTTATTGTACACAATCCAAAGCATATAGATTATATAACCCTCTTAGTGGCAAGATTTTCATACGAAGGGATGTAGTATTTGATGAAAATGCAAGCTGGGATTGGCATGTAAGTGATGTGAAAATGCAACAGCAGATTCCTAGGCCAAATGGAATCTCCTCAAGTGAAAGTCAAGAGCCAACTCCTACAAATTCGCCAGCTCATTCCACTTTGGCGTCACCAAATTCATCAGCCACGGCATCACCAAGCTCTTCTGCTACAACTCTGAGCCGAAACTCTTCATCCACTCATGAAGAGTCTTCTGATGAGACTCCACCAAGAAAGTTTAGATCCTTGAGAGACATATACGAGTCTTGCCAATTTGCTCTTGCTGTTTCAGATCCAATATCCTATGAAGAAGCAGCTACAAAAGAAGAATGGCAAAGAGCAATGATGGAAGAATTGACTGCAATCGAAAAGAATGGAACATGGGAGATGGTGGACATACCGGAAGGTAAAAGTGCAATTGGTTTGAAGTGGGTATTTAAAACAAAACTTTGTGCAGATGGAAGTGTACAAAAGCACAAAGCCAGGCTTGTGGCAAAGGGCTATGCACAACAACATGGTATCGATTTCGAAGAAACGTTTTCTCCAGTAGCTCGTTTCGAAACTGTAAGAATTATCCTGGCATTAGCTGCGCAACTACAATGGCCTGTCTATCAATTTGACGTTAAATCGGCGTTTTTAAACGGAGATTTACAAGAGGAAGTTTACGTAACTCAACCAGAAGGTTTTACAATTGAAGGCAAAGAGACAAAGGTGTACAAGTTGAGAAAGGCGTTGTATGGATTGAAGCAGGCTCCACGGGCATGGTATAGCAAAATTGATGGATACTTCCAGCAAAATGGATTCATGAGGAGTGCAAACGAGCCCACTCTCTACGTGAAAAAGGAAGGTAAAAATGACTTCATCATTGTTTGTCTTTACGTTGATGATATCATTTACACAAGCTCCTCTAACTCTCTAGTGCATGAGTTTAAATCACATGTGATGAATGAGTTTGAGATGTCAGACATGGGTTTACTACATTATTTTCTTGGCCTTGAAGTTCGACAAGCAGAAGATGGGATTTTTATTTCTCAAAGAAAATATGCCAAGGACCTTCTCAATAAATTTGGCATGCTTAATTGTCAATCTGAAGCTACACCCATGAACACTAATGAAAAATTGCAGCGTGAAGATGGGGCAAAGGTGGCTGATGCTAAAAGGTTCAGAAGCTTGGTTGGAGGCTTAATTTATCTAACCCACACTAGACCCGATATTGCATTTTCTGTTGGTATGATTTCCAGGTTTATGCATCATCCTTCAAAGCTTCATTTCGGAGCGGCGAAGCGGGTCTTGCGGTACATTGCTGGAACTGTGGATTATGGGATTTGGTACTCAAAAGTTGCTAATTTCATATTATGTGGGTTCACGGACAGCGATTGGGGGAATACGTTGGATGATAGGCGGAGTATTTCGGCAAATGTTTTTAGTCTTGGGTCAGGAGTAATCACTTGGAGCTCAAAGAAGCAAGCTACAGCAGCTTTGTCTTCCTCGGAAGCTGAGTATATTGCAGCAACTTTAGCAGCCTGCCAAGCTATTTGGTTAAGGAGAATATTGGCAGAACTTCAACAAAGGCAAGAAGGAGCAACATAAATATTCTGTGACAACAAAGCAACAATTTCCATGACAAAGAATCCAGCTTTTCATAGCAGAACAAAGCATATTGATATACGTTTCCATTTCATTCGTGATTTGGTTGCGAAGGAGGAGTTAAGTTTGAAGTATTGCAGTACAAATGAGCAATTGGCTGATGTGCTTACCAAGTCTTTGTCAATAGAGAAGTTTATATACTTCAGATCTCTTCTTGGTGTTTGCAACTTTGAATCAAGGGGGAGTGTTGAAGAATGATTCAAATTTGACTTGGTCTTTTAGTCTTTCACTTAGTGTCCAGATTTTTCTGAAGTAGTTAGTTACCACTATGTTAGTGGTTGTAGTGGCTGAGTGAATTTCTGTTAGCACTATGTTAGTGCCTGCTAGTGGCCTGTTAGTGGCTTTAGTGGTAGAGTAACTTTCTGAATCTTAAGTCTATAAATAGCTGTGTTTGTTTTCAGTATTGTAATGAAAATTGGAGTGCTGTTTTCTTCACATTTTTAAGTCTCTGTTTTCTCCAACATCTGTGACTGGAAAACTACAACATGAACAAATCAAGCGGATTTAGAGCAGAAGGTGGTGTGATAGGCAGTGTGTGTTGACAACGCGCGCGCGTGTGATGGACAGTGTGTGCGCGTCGCTGATGTGTATTTGGGTGCATGTGATGTGTAGTGAGTGGGCAATGGACTGGGTTTGGTGGTAGGATGGTGTTTGAATAGGCAATGGTCGTCAATTGTGCATGTATGTGTGTACACGGGCAGAAGGAAGCCTTCAGCGGCGTGGCTAAGCATCTTCGGCGGTGGCTGGGAAGGAAGAGGAGGAAGACCTAGATCTTAATCAATGTATGGTGTCGTAATGAATTTTAAGGGTGTTCCCTAACAGAAGTGAGTGTTATGCAATACTATGACAAACTGGGATGGGGAGTAACAAAAGTAGAAGGGAGAGTCATACGCTTCTTTGGATAAACCGAATGTCGAGTTCTGCAGAGCTCGTGTCAGACATGGCTGAAGTGGCAAGTTTGATAGAGTTATTGCGATCATCTTAAGCATATGCCAGATGACGTTGTCTTTCACCTATGAAGAATTTAGGAAATATCAGTTACGCTTGAGTGCAAGGTCCGGCTAGTCCAAATTTGGGGGCAAAGTATGAATGCAAGGTCCTTGACTTCCCAGAATGTAATGTGCATTATAAGATGGTAAATGGTCCACAACTATAGGGTTAGCAATGTGGCTAGGTCCAAAACGATTTGAGTTTTCTCATTGAGAGGAACAGTATCTGCGGCAGGGTGACACATTTTTACTTATTTATACCCTCACGAATAGTCTAGACTTAAGTAAACACCTGGTGCAGATATAGTGCACGAAGCACGTAGCATTAGCCGATACGAGCATCAATACACATTTTTCTACACCAATAAACCTCTAGCATTGAATAAGCCTTTGTTCTGTACAATCGTAAGTTTAAATGTAAAAGGCCACCATCGAGATACTATTTCGTTGCAAGATTGGCATCCCATACCTTAATCTGGAGATTCTATCTAAAATCCTAAGAAGTATCAACATCCAAACATTTTTAGTACTTTTTTTTACAAGAATGTGATGAGGGTTGATAACACCTAGCACCATCATGTGTTAACGGTGGCAGTGCGTAGCACCATGAGTTTTCTATATATAACTATTCAACACCACAAAGTTTACTAATTTATGTCGCTAAGATGACACAACCGGATTCTGGCAAAAACCCAATCACAGCTATCATACGGAAAATTTAATTTGTTAGGGGTACTTTGGGTACGACAAGTAAAAGGAACTATAATTAGTCAAAACTATTTTGGGTTAGTTATGCCTAGCACTGCCAAATGTACATGTGGTAGTAACTCGCACCATATACTCCTTTTTAGCTTTCTTTCATCATCAATATTCACAAAATTATGCGCCTACACCCCCACGAGTATATGATCAAAATCCTTGTTCGAGTGACGATATTAGGAAAAGGCAATTGAATGTGTTTTCATAGGCTATGCCCACATAGCAAATCGTACACATTCCTAGCCATGCAATGTACAAAATCCGTGAGCCATAACATTATTCTGGATTCTTGACGTAGAATTCTTTGAGAATTCCTTCTCTAGATAATGGATAAATGAAGACACACTCAATGAAGATCAAGTTCAACCTACTCCAGAAATGGGGGAAGGTAGTGAACTAAGAAGAAGTAAGAGTGCAAGAGTAGGAAAGTCCTATAGTCCATATTTCTAGCAATTTCAAGTTGAGGGAGGTAGAAATGATGATGATTCATCTTGTATTTATATGTATAGCGTGACCCTCTGACATATCGAGAAGTCATAACTTCTCGAGATTCTGCCCTATGGCAAGAAGCTATAGATGATGAGTTGGATACGACAACGTCAAATAAGAGTTGAGTTTTAACGGATTTACCACCAGGGTTCAAACCAATTGGTTATAAATGGATCTTTACACAAAAGCTTAAGCTTGATAGATACATCAATAAATATAAAGCAAGACTTACAGTCGAGGATTTTAAATAAAAGGAATGGGTTGAGTATATTGACATGTATGCTCTGGTAGCTAGAGGTCACACTATAAGATTAATCTTTACTTCGTCATTGATCAACAAACTGGTTATACACCAAATGGATGTGAAGACTACTTTTTGAAATAGTGTTTTAAAGGAGGAGGTGTACATGGAACAAAAGAAAAGTTTTTTTACAAAAAAGCGCCAAAAAGCAAATGTTTGTAAACTTATCAAATCCTTGTATGGCCTAAAGCAAGCCTCTAAAGAGTACTGGCATGAACAATTTGACGAAGTCATTATATCTTATGAACTTACAATAAAAGAATGTGATAAGAGCGTTAAATTTTATAATGGACGCAGTGCTATACTATGTCGTATGTTTATGATAGGTTTATCTTCTGTGCCATTTGTATATTGTGTTAGGAACCAAGTCATTTCTATCTACATCTTTCGTTATGAAGGATATAAAGGAAGCCAATGTTATTTTGGTATGAAAATCATTAGATCAATGGATTCTATTTTTTGTCACAGTCTCATTAATACGAGGATTGTGCCCCAGTTACTACCCCTTATTATCCTTCTATCAAGACAAGGACAAGGACAAATGAAGGGAATTTGTGTCATAACTAGAATATTCTAGTTTAATTGGCAGTTTGATTTATGTTGTCATACAGTGTAGTCAACCAGACATAGTCTTTGTAGTTTGTGTTTTGAGAAGATTTACTCATAACCCCAGACAAGATCATTGGAATGTGGTGTTTAGGGTACGAAAGCTTATGGGCACAATGAAATTTATTTGAACTCGTGAGGAATTTCCTACAATATTGGAAGGGTACATGAAGCAAATTGGATCACAGACTTGGATAATATGACGTCTACAAGTGGATGGATCTTTATCATGGGTGGAAGTTCTATATCTTGGGGTTACGAGAAGCAAACTTTGATTTTGTACTCTACTGTGGAGTCTGAATTTATTGCTTTGACAATGGCGATACAGGAGGTGGAATGGCTTAGAGACCTGTAAATAGAGACTCCTCTACAACCTAAGCCAACACCTATTATTTTTATATTCTATGATAATGAGGCAGCAGTAGCACAGGCATACACTAAGGTTTACAATGGAAAGTCTAGACATTTAAGTCTTAGACATATCTACTTGTGAAGTCCAAAAGTAATTTGACAGATCCCTATACAAAAGGCCTAGGAAGGGATGTAACATGGAAGACTTTCAGGGAGATGGGTTTAAAGCTCATGATCAGAGGTACATGCCTATGGAAACCAATGACACACTAGCGTAACTTTCGGTCTTCTAGGTCAATGGAAAAGCACATTTTATTTATAACCACAGATGCACTAAATATGAAGACATGCAATCTCAAGGTAGTGCATATTCGTATGGAAAATAAGATGAAGGTGAGAATGATTCTCTTAATAAATTTATGTCCTTAAAGGAAGGTGAAGGTCATACAAGTGCATCTTAATAGATTTCCCTATATAAGTGCAAGAACTGGGGCAGCTTCTACAAGATTTAAGCTTGTCTCTACGACACTTATGAAAATCCTAAGACGAAGTACATGGTCGTAAATGTGCAGGTATTTGGAGATTTTGGCTAGGAAGTCCAACTCATAGCAATGATAAATAATCACCAAGGATTCTTGGTTTAGGTTAAGGCTACTTTGAATTCTGATTGCCTTCATTGCTATATGATACAAGTTCAAGTCGAAAGAAACCTCTTACGTTAGTGGAAGCTACCAAAAGATGGAGAGGGGTGTATTTTCTAAATAAGAAAATGTGATAAGTTCCAATTTCAAAAAATTGGAGAAAATTGTTGCAAATGTTCAAATATTGGACCTTTTGGGTTCCAAACTTTACACTTTAAGGTGTAATGCCCAAAAGGAATCACTCAATTTCATTGAGTGGTTAAAGAGATATGATATATCAAATCTTGAAATGAATAAGGGATGCAAAGAGTTGAAATCTGGATTCACGTGGCTTGGAAAATGGAAAGATTAGGGATATGTAAGTGAGCATGTGGTATGCTATATTATTCTAGAAACACAAAATATACATGACCATGTATTCCCACATAAGCGGTCCACCTCATACACGTGCCTGTGGCAGTGGAGGCGCTATTGGCGCTTTTAGGCACACTTTGCACGTGTGCATCATTACTAGGAGCCCAATATGGAGTAAAAGGCCGTGACTTCAAATGGCACATTTTTTTGGTGTCTCTCAATTTAGCGATTGTAGCTGTTTGCATCTGTTCATAGCACCTTTCGGTGCACCAAATATAGGGTTTGATGGCAAATAAATTTCTCACTTCCAATTTCATACCTTCTTTGTGATAAATTTATGTTTGCTGATTACTCTGCAATAATCATCGGTGCTTGGCTTATTTTATCTTTGAAAGCATATCTGCCATATCCTGTGCAGCTTAATAAGAGGGCAAGTATTTTCTTAAGAAAAAAGTGAGTAGCATTCAACTCAGACATTCTTCATATCCTACTTTTGTGTTTTTTTTTTTAACATCAAAGTCTAGGGCCTTGAAACATGCATCTTGTTCTTATTTCTTTAGCATGTATGAAAGAAGAAACTTTGGCTGCCACCCGAGTTGTAATAATCTTCCTCCAACCCTTTATGCAGTGACTATTAATAGTCACTAAACATTTCTAGTGACTTTTTTACAAATACTTTTAACGATAATTCTTACCAGTATTTTTTTAGCGTCACTAAATAAAAGCCACTACAGACATTTAGTGAACATTAATTGTCGCTATATAAGGAGTAGGAAGAGGATTTCTTCAACCCGAGTAGGAGCAAAAAAAATTTCTACATGAAACTATTAGAGGCCACGAGTTTGAAAAGCTGAAAATAGTCTCGGTTTTATACACAGGGCCAAGGATTATCGGATGATTTCTGATTTTTTGTGAAGAAGAGACTCGCGATATGGAAATTGCTTTGGAAATTAGGCTCGTTGCCTTTGCATTTATTTTTTCCGTTTTAAAACCCTCATCTCCGCATTATTTCATGCTAAGAAACGGAAATTACTAACCCGGTACATGCTAACTCAGAAGCAAACCCTTCTAACTCAGACCGTTCCACTGGAGAAGCAGGAACCACTGAACAGCCAACTACTCTGCAAAGCCAAAAACACCAATTGGATCGTAAGAGAAGCTTTAGTCTACTGTCATTCTTCCCAAAGAACCAAAAGAGGTAAGAACTCAGAAAGAAAACCATGAAACAATGAACAAAGAAAAGAAACTCAACCCCTTTCATGAAAGAAAGGCTCATGAAACTCGAGTCAGGCTCATTTCTTCTTCTCTTCTTCTTCTGATCCAAGGAGCTCTTCCAAAACACTCTTATCCAAACACTCAAACACAAAAACTTCCCTGTCTTGTATAGTACTTGATGAACTATCCCTCTCATTACTCCCACTTGGAATAGAGGAAGACAAAGCCAGTGACAACGATGACAGTGTGGATGATGGTGGCGGATAAGGAGTGATCAAAAGTTGTGGGAAGTGTTCCTCTGGGAAATTTAGGACGGCAAGATTACCCCTCATGCTAAATGCAGCTCGATCATACGCACGAGCTGCTTCTTCCGCGTTATCAAACGTTCCGAGCCATATGCGTTGCCCGTGTCTAGACAAATCGCGTATCTCCGATGCATACTTGCCCCACGGCCGCCTCCGTACCCCACGGTATCGAACTTCCTCCCTTCCCTTCTCTTCCTTTTCTTCCCCCTCTTGTTTTGATTCCATGCTATTTGTTTCTAGGTGTCCCTCCCTTTCTATTGTGGGCTGCCTGAAGATCTTATAGGCTGTTGCACGTACACTTGGTCAAATTACATGTTTGCAAATGATGTCTTTCTGGTAAGTTTCTTTTGTAAGTGTTAAAACTTGATTTTTCTACCAGTTTAATTCAATGAACTTTGGTCTGTTTGAACAAAAAAAAAAAGGGTTAATTACTCACGGCCCCCCTGAGGTTTACCCTAAATTACACACGGACCCCCTTATCTTTTGAAAATTACACTCCTCTCCCCTGAGGTTTGTACCCGCATTTCACGGAGCCCCAAAAAATTGACGGAGACCCTAACTCCGTCTAAAGATGCTCTGACACTTCACTTTTTGGATTTTTCATCCCCAAAATGCCCTCCCTTTCTTGAATAAAACCCCTCTTGCCCCTTAGGGTTTTTCTTCTTCTTCTTCTTCATTCTCTTTCTCTCCTGCAGAGACCAATTTCTTTCTCCTTCTTCCTCCCTTTCTTCCTTCACTTCATTCTTTCCCTTCTAACCAAAAAATGTCAAGGTCAGGAAATGGTGAAGAATGGTTGGATCTAAGGTTTAACTACATAAGTTGCTGGTGTAGAAAGAGAGCAAGTCTTAGAATTGTTGAATCTGATGAGAAGCCAAGCAAGGGGAAGTTGTTCTTCACTTGTGCAAGTGGTGGTTGTAACATGTTTAGTTGGTGCAATCCTGATAGAGCAACATTGAAGCCAAGTGGAAGGTCAATCATCTCTTCACCTGATGTTTATGAAGAAATTCGAAGGCATGAAACCAATGAAGAATCAAGGATGCACTTGCTTGAGGCAAATGAAGCTGAAAGGAGTAAAAAATTACAGCTAATTGAGTCTAATCAAGCAATGTTGAAGATGTTGGTTATTAGTTCTTTAATTTCATCATGGATGTGTATGTTGATGATAGTTTTTGTCATTAACAAATGATGAATGTGGTGTATGGTTATGTAATGCAACCAATGTAGCCTTAAGAGAGAAATGGTACTCTCGAATTTTCTAGGGTTCATGTAATGAATGTAATGATATTTGAATGAAGTATCTATGGCTGCAATGAAATTTTCTAGGGAAATGAACATGTTGGTTATATATTTTCTAGGCAAATGAAAAGGATGGTTATCTATTTTCTAAGCAAATGGAGTATCTATGCCTTCTTAAGGGGGCTTGTGGTTTGTGCACATTGCACAAAGACCACAAGCAATCAACCTGCTCAAATGGTCCAACCACAAAATGCAGGTCACAACCTGCTCAATTCAATCCCCAAGACAATACACAAACCAAGTCCCCAACAAGTTACCAATATGCTCAAACTCAAACAGCTGCAATTTTCAAACTCAAACACAAGCACAACCTGCCCTAACCAATGCTTCTAACACACTTCACATTTTGTGCAAATAAGTAAGATCTCAATCCTGAGCAACATACTGAAACTAAGTACACATTAGCTCAATAATAACATCATTCATCATCCAAATGTTAACATTGTGCAAATAGAGTTTACATCATCCAAATGTTGATAAACATGATTAAAAGCATTAATGTTGACTAAAACCTAAAGTTTACAATTTGAATATTGTAGTCAACCTAACTGTAACCTACAGTTAACCTATTCCCACTATGACTTTAACTTCAAAAATTTGTCTTCAGTCACAGCAATCAACACCATTTTCAAAGTCTTCGATAAGCTTCACAAAAAGAATCTGCACAGTTTCTGTAATCTTCACAAAATGATCTTCACAAAATGAATCTTCACCATGTATGTACACAAAATGATGCACACTAGCAGCAGCTAAGGCATGGTTCCTTGTCTAGGACCCCCCACAGCAGGTCCTCCCTGTTCAAAAATTCAAAACTACATTTAGTCAAAAGTAAACTAAATCACAGTAAACCAAAATCAAAACCACAGTTAGTATACTTACATCCAAATTCATGCTAACTTGACTGCCTCCCACTTGATTGCCTCCAGCTTGGCTGCCACCAGCTTGGTTGCCACTAGCTGCAGTAGTGCCCCTACTAATGCCTCTCACAGGTGCCCTTTGACAGGTCCTTTTGTTGTGCCCAATTTCCTTACAAATTGCACATTTTATGGTGCATGACCTCTTGCCTTCCTTAGCAAGTTCATCAGCAGCCCTTTTCCTCTCTTTTCTTGGCCTTCCTGGCAACCTTCTTAATGGTGGAGGTTGCAAGGGATCCCCTGGAGCAGGCTGCCATTGGGACTCATCATGCACTGGGTGCATGACCCCACCATAGGTCTTCAAGTATGTGTCCCTGCTGTTGCATACATCCACAAAATCTAATACTTCCATTCTCCTAGTATTGATGCATGCTGCTCCATGCTTGCAAGGTATGCCAGTTATATTCCAAACCCTACAACAACAACTCCTCCTTTGAAGATCAACCACATGCACCTTCCCAAGATCAACCACCTCAAATTCTGTACCCCCAGCACACATCACTATGCTACAATGCCTAGACTGAGCAATGGCTTGGTTGCATTTTTTCACAATCTTGGGAGCTACCTTACCATCCCAAGAGGCAGCATTTTCAAACCTTTCATGCACCTTGGACATCAACCTAGTTCTAATAGTATCAACCAAAGATAGCACAGGTTTTTCTCTCAAGTTCCCTAGCCAATTATTGAAGGACTCAACAATGTTGCTAGTTACATGCTCATTCTTAACAGCATGGTCAAAAGTGTGCCTAGCCCAACTCTCTAACCTATGCCCACTCAACCACTCAGCTGCTTCTGGTGAGTGGTCCTTCATTTGACCCATGGCAAGGTTAAAGTCATCAACAATATATGCCTTCACAGCAGCCCAGAAATATGCTTTCAACTTGATGCCAGGGTACTTAGCCTTGAAGTTACAGTAGAGATGCCTGCAGCACCTCCTGTGACTTGCCTGTGGTATGATCTCAGCTAAGGCATTCTCAATACCCTTTTGGCCATCAGACATAAAATACCCATGGCTTAGCTCCAGAACCATCCCCAATTATGCTGAATAAATGATGAAGAAAAAACCTCCAGCTTTGTGTGTTCTCACTCTCAACCACAGCAAAAGCCACAGGGAACAACCCATTATTCCCATCAAGACCCACAGCAGCCAATAACACACCTCCAAAAGGCCCCTTGAGATGACATCCATCAACTGCAAGAAAGGGCCTACAAGCATGTCTAAAGCCATCTTGGATAGCTGTAAATGAGAAGAAGAGCCTATGGAAGTGAGGCAAATCCAAGTTAGGACTAACCCTCTGAGTTTCAAGCTTGAACAAGCTACCAGGGTTAGTCCTCATCACTTCATGCCCATACCTCCACAACTTCTTGTATGACTCAGCATGAGACCCCTCTATTTTTTCTAGTGCCTTCCTTTTGGCCCTATAGAGCTGTATTCTATGGGCCTCTACACCAAACTTCTCAGCCAACAATTCTTGCAGACCACCCAAACTGATGTTAGGATTTCCCCTAATGTATTTAAACATCTTCTCTGAGATCCAAGTGGAGTTGGCTTCTTTATTAGTAGTGGCCATCACACAAGTGTGTTCAGGGCCACACTTCTTAATTTTAAATGTTGTGCCATCAGGGATACTGGTTGTACGTATTCTCCAGGCACATCCAGGGCTGCCACAATGAGCAGCCACCCTTGTCTTCTCATTCTTGTCTCTCACCAGTTTAAACCCATTCTCAATGGTATAGTCTTTCAAAGTTGCCCTAAAATGATCTACATCTTCAAACAATAAACCCTGATGCAGTTCAATTTTTTCTCCTTCCTTGTCTTGAAACAACTTCCCACTCATAAATCTGTCTACATTTATTGTTGCCACATCTACATTCTCATCACTGTTGTACAAGGGGGTTTCTTCATCATCATCACATTCTGACAACATTTCATCACTTGGCTTATCATCATCTATCTCAGTGTCTTCATCATTAGTCCCTGACTCTTCATCACTCTCACTCACTCCTACTCCTTGCCAATCAAAGTCATCAGAATCATCACTGGACAAATGTATTTCCCCCTCACTTTCTTCTTCTTCATCACTGCTGTCCCCTTCACTTTCTTCTACTTCATTCAAGTCCTCATTTCTAGCTGCCTGACTACCCGGTTCTGGATAACAAACTGCCCCAGGTTCAGCCCTATCAATCTCTAAGTAGACATGTATATCCTTAGAGTTCTCATATAGTGCAAACATGTCCACTAAAGCCTTATCAGAATTTATTTCAGTCCTGACCTGAGTTCCAGGCAACATGAAGTACATGTCAATGCATAAACCTAGCCTAGGGGGGAGGTCTTTCAAACATAGCTCAGTTGCATCACTTAGCAAGTCCATGTAACTGTATCTGTCTGGATCTACATTCTCAATCTCTCTGGCTATGTTACAGTAGTGGACCAGTAGGGTATGCATTTCTGTAATGTATATACAAAGAGAGTTAACTTGGATGTCAATGAAGCTGTCAAACAGGGCTGTAATTAACTTGACAATTTGAAATAATATTATTTTATTTATCAATTAAGGCTTTCACAAAGCTGTCAATTAGGTATGTTAATTAGTTATCTATTAGGGTTTCCATTTGGGTGTCAATTAGGGCTTCAATTTCAATGTCGATTAGGGATTCAATTTGATTAAGTAGTCAATTAGGGTTTCAATTGAGTTGTCAATTGGGGTTTCGAAAATGAAATTGTATTAGGGCTTCAATTTCAGTGTCGATTAGGGATTCAATTTGATTAAGTAGTCAATTAGGGTTTCAATTAAGTTGTCAATTGGGGTTTCGAAAACGAAATTGAATTAGGGCTTCAATTTCAGTGTCGATTAGGGATTCAATTTGATTAAGTAGTCAATTAGGGTTTCAATTGAGTTGTCAATTGGGGTTTCGAAGACGAAATTGAATTAGGGCTTCAATTTCAATGTAGATTAGGGATTCAATTTGATTAAGTAGTCAATTAGGGATTCAATTGAGTTGTCAATTGGGGTTTCGAAAACGAAATTGAATTAGGGCTTCAATTTCAATGTCGATTAGGGATTCAATTTGATTAAGTAGTCAATTAGGGTTTCAATTGAGTTGTCAATTGGGGTTTCGAAAACGAAATTGAATTAGGGCTTCAATTTCAGTGTCGATTAGGGATTCAATTTGATTAAATAGTCAATTAGGGTTTCAATTGACTTTTCAATTGGGGTTTCAATTTAGGGCTTTTAGGGCTTTCGATTATGGCTTCAATTTAGGGATTTCGGTTTAGGGCTTTCGATTAGGGCTCTAAGTAGGGCTCTAGTTAGGGTTTTCTGCTAATAATCATATAACATGCAATAATCATATATTAAACATTCTTAACAACCATACACTTAACATGCAAAAACCATGCACTCAACATGCAATAACCATACACTCAACATGCCCATGATTACATACAACAGAGACTCAACATGCATGTGATTAAACAGAACAGAGACGTAAATTAGGGTTTCGTTGTTAAAAATCATCCATTACAGTTTCAAAAAAATGAAGAAACTAGACAAATGATTGCGATCAGATGAAAAGGGTATGAAAACATACCTTCGTGTTTGCACAACCGTCCACGATCTTCACTCGAGTACCACCGTTCAGGGCTGCCGTCGTCGCCGTCGTCGCCGTCGTCGTCGTCGTCGCCGCTGGGTTCGATTTCGCAGAAAGCAAGAAATGGGAACGATTTTGACGGTAGAACTTCCCTACCAACTTCCCTCTCTCCTCTCTCTCGAAGTCTGTAACCAAGAGCCACAACCTTGATTTCCCTCCAAAACCCAAGAGACACTGTGTGGTTATATATGAGGGCAGAAATGTCTTTTCATGACCAGCCGTTAACCCCGTCAAAGAATTTCAAATTTTTGGGGCTGAGTGTAATTTTCAAAGATAGTGGGGTCCGTGTGTAATTTAGGGTAAACCTCAGGGGTGCCGTGAGTAATTAACCCAAAAAAAAAAAAAGAAAGATTTTGTAGCCAGAGATTGCACTGGACAAAGAGGAAAAAAGAAAGAAATAAAATGAGAGGTAGGACCAACCAATATAAGAACCTTAATTGTCACGTCGTTTAATATGGTAGTGACACTTTTCACTTTGTCAAATGAAAGAACTGTGATGCGACATAAGATATCATTAATATCCTAGGATTCATGCATGTCGTTAATTTTGGTGCAAGAAGATATCATTAGTATACTAGGATTCATGCATGTCGTCAATTTTTGACGTAAATATTTTTATTTTGACTTAGCGTACTCGTCCAGCCCTATCCAAGTGAGAAACATAGAAAGTACCTTGATAAAAAGGTAATGCTTTAAATTATTAGGATTCTACATTCGGTACTCCTGAGTTTTGAGCATAATACACTGGCTATCCCTTTATTCGAAAAATTACACAACCTCTATTGACATCAGGGTTCGTCTCTCACAAACCTCCTCCTATATGTTGACGTCCAATGTTTCCATCAACATCCCTTGAATAAATCTTAACCCTTCCACCTCTGGCGCTCTAACCCCCTACCCCATATATCCACACCGCACCCACAGACACAAAAAAGACACAAAAACTCACATATACACAACCCACGGTCATATTCCCTCCCCCCTTTCACCACTAGCACTCCCCAACCCTACCCAATCCACACACACCATACCCACACAAACACACATGCCACATGCAGACACACAAACTTAACGCACACAAAATGACACAAACGCACATCCATAGACACACACACACACTCCACTGTCACAACCCCCCTTTAGAACTTGTGCTTCCCACCCCTGATCCATCCAACCACACACACGCGTGCACACACATGCACATGACGCGCATGCGATCACGGTCAAGAACCCCCTTTCACCCCACCCCACCCCCCTCCACACACTCGACAACTATGGTGGCATCAAATCGGTGGCCTTGTTGGTGTTTGTAGTAATTCAACTACAATTTGGCGGCAATGGTGGTGGCATTTGCATGTCTGTGGTGGGTTTGTGTTTTCCTTGGCATGGATTGAACTTTGGGCTTTTCTTGGTGGTGGAGGAATCGATATGGGTGGTAAGACTATTTGTGGTGGTGCGTTTTGTGGTGGATTTGTATGTGGAGGTTGGTGGTGGGTGATCGAGGAGGGAGGGGTTGGTGGGTGGATGTGTGTTGTGGGTTTGTATGTGGAGGATATTGTGGTAGTGGTGGCTAGAGGAGATTGGTGGAGGGTAATGGAGGAGGGTGGGTGGGTGAAGGGTTTTGGTTGATGGTGGTGGAATAATGAGGAGGGGTGGTGGGCTGCTAGTGGTGGGAGCTAATTAGGGCTGTTTGGAATTTATGAGATAACTTAGGGTTAACATTTAGAAATTGGTTACTCATGTAAGAGCATTTAAGAATTTTAATAAAAAAAACTTAAGACCATCTAACGATAGAGGTGTTAGTGTAATTTCTTGAATAAAAAGGGAGTGATGAGTGTATATTAATCCAAAACTCAAGGGCATCAAGTGTAATTTTCCCTTAAACTAATCAGTTACATTGAAGACCTATATTTAAGCTAGATATGGGTCAATTTAGCAATCCGTTTGTCATGAAATGTGTTGGTTGATCAAATTTATTGTTTGTGTGCTCGTCTTTGTTCCATTATTGTAGTTTTACGCACTATTTATTGGATGATCCCTTATGTGCTATTCTGAAGATTTTGGTAAGAATCTTTACTGAAGCTTTTTTTTTTTTATGTTTCTGTGAACTTTCGTGTGTACGCTATGGGCGCTTGTACTTGAAAGTACAATGCATAAGTTCAAACAAGATCACTACAGAACTGAGTCTAATTTTTTGCAAACTTTGTGTCAATTTGGCTCCGTTATTCTTAGTCAGACCTCAAACATTGATTATCCTATCATGTATTTGGTTTTCCTTAAGGCCACATTGGCCATGTTGTCTAGGCGTTGATCGTTCAATGGGCCATCCGGGGCACTTATTTTGAATCCGAAAAATGTTAAGATAAAAGAAAGTCATAGTTTGACAGATATATAAAAGTGAGTAGAAGATTTTATTTCCCAAAATGAGTTTGTCATACCACTTTACACGAATTAGTGGTATGTCTACAACTCTCCATAATTGTAATTGCTTGCTCATAATTGACATATGTTGGATGTATAAACTCTGTATCATGTAGTATTAATTAGAACTTTCTTGATATAGATCATAGGCTATGAATATACGGTAAATGTACATGCTTTAACAGGTCGTAAATATGTCGTAAAAACATATATACAGGTCGTAAATATGTTTTAATAGGTCACCTGATGGAGCACATACCCCGATAGCCATCATGATTGTATTCGACTGTACTAGCAACGCCACCGAACATGAAGCTTATGTTATTGGTTTAGAAATAGCTTTGAATTTGGGAGTCAGGAACATCACGATGTACGGAGACTCTGTCCTAATTTTTTACCAAATATAACGAATGTGAAATATTCAGGATGAACTGTTACAAGCTTATCACGCCTTTCTGGGAAAAGACACAGATAAGTTCGAGGATGCAGAATTTTGATACTTGCCTCGGCATAAGAATAGTTTTGCAAATGCACTCGCGACATTTGCTTTAGTGGAAATACCCTAAGGGAAAAAGGTAAAGCCCTTCGGCATCCGAAAGCGAGATAGGTCGGCTTACTACTTAATGATAGCACCGATATGTGAGGATAGCACCAATAAGTGAGGATGGAGCCGAAGAGCTATGGTACTCAGACTTACAATTTGGTTAGAGATGGAAAATAATCGTATGGCACCTCACCAAAAGATTGCATCTTCATCGCGAATATGGGCTGCGAAGTTCATTGTGTGAGATCAAAGCCTATACAAGAGACACTATAATGGAGAACACCATGTGCGTGTAATAGAAAAGCAAGGTCACCAAATCATGGAAAGCATACACTCGGGTGAATGGAAACCTCATATGAACGGCCAAATGTTAGCAAGAAGATCCTCCATCAAGGCTACTACTAGAGAACCATGGAGCAAGACCGTGTAAATCATGTGAGAAAGTGCCACAAGTGTCACATATATGCTAACCTATAACATCTTCCCCCTCGCGAGTTGTCTAACATGACATCACCATGGCCTTTCTCAACATGGGGGATAACAATAATCAGGAAAATCAATCTAAATCCAATGGGCATAAGTTCATGCTCACCACCATTGACTATTTTATGAAGTGGGTAGAAGCGGCCTTTTATGCTATTTTAAATGCCAAGAAAGTGGCACAGCTCATCACGACCATATCATATGTCGTTGTAGTGTCCTGGACGAGCTAATATTTGACAATGATTTACAATATCAAGGCAAGGTAGCAGGTTTGTTAGAGGAGTATGGAATTACTAGACGCCGGTCTTCCCCTTACCGCCCGAAAACCAAATGGGGCTGTGGAAGATACCAGCAAGAATACTAGAACATTTTGAGTAGAATGGTGGATTCCTTCCATATCTGGCCAGACAAGCTTCCCTGTGCTCTCTCGGCTATTTTGTATTAACATCTACAGGGGCTACGCCTTACTCCCTGGTATACGGGATGGAAGCCATTCTACCATCCGAATTTGAAGTGGCCTTTTTTCAAGTTCTCCATGAAAATTAGAGAGCCAAGGAAGATTGGGTCTACAGCCATTTTGAGAATTAGCACTAGCAGATGAGAAGCGGCTAAAAGCTCTCTATCACACCCAGGTTTACTAGCATCATTTGCCCAATCATTTAATAAGCGCATAAGAGAGCATGGTCTGAAAGAAGGAGATATGGTGTTATAAAAAAATATCAATCAAGTTTGGATACTTCAGGGTAAGTTCGAGAGCAATTGGTCAGGACCCTACGTAATCAAGTAAATTATGACCGGAGGAACAGTCTGCTTAGTTGACTTAGATGGAATTGAGTTGTTACGGTCTATTAATTTGGAACGGTTAAAGAAATATCATGCTTAATATGAATTGCAAATCAACTACGAATGACACGATGCTCCTTAAAACTAACTAACCAGTGACATTTTGATGTAACACGTTAGATGGAGATACACAGGCAGTCCGTAAGGATATCTTGGGCACGGTCAAATCTATAATAAAATGACCTTTGATTACGTTCTCGATAGAAAAAAGAAAGAGAAAGCCCGTAAGGATATCTTGGCCACGGTCCAATCTATAATAAAATGACATTTGATTACGTTGTCGGTTGAAAACCCTAGAAAAGGCTGCCTAGCGAAAATTAGGGCATGAAAAAAAAATATTAAGAAAAAAGAAAGTTTGCTAGGTTGAAGACCCTGGGGCGTAGCAGAAGTTAAGGCACACGAAGAAGAAAAAATTATACGAGCAACAAAAATATTTGTAAGTCCTATCGGCAATCAAAGATGAAATGTATCCTCAAACTATGCTATCAAAGTCCTTTCCCTTTTCTTGATGGGGGAGGAATGTTCGGCTCCAAGAAAATGGTTGACCCGAAGTTCTTTTTGTCATTCCCAAGTTAATCTTTCGAATACCAGAACTCTCTCCCTCTTTAACATTCTCCTATCTTTCACTAGATTTTCTTAAGTCATTCTAGCCTTCCCCATGTCCTGGCAATGAATCGCTTTTGGAGTTCCCCTACCTTGACCCCCTCGTCGATCGTGAACACCTTTAGATAAGCATATGTTAAGAACACATTTGGATAAGCATATGTTCCCTTTGTTGGCTTAGTCTTAAGATGGGCATCAGTCATACTCTCCTGGTGGTCGCTCCCTATAGTAAGTGGAGTCTTAAACTTATCTCCCTGGGGCCTATTCTCTTATGGATTCAGCTTTCTGACAAGGTTTCCCTCAATGCCATATTTTTCCTCGAACACCTTGGAGCCAATAGAAGATCTGGGGGTGGTTGAGACACTGAGTGATGTTTCTAGGAGTCTTTAAAGAATCATGCACCTCTGGCGTAGGACCTTCATGCAAGTGTGCTTTTTCCCTGGCCTTCTTGAGATTTTTTATTTCCTTACTACTAGGGAAGTCCTACTCCAGCTCAGTTCATAACCTATCCTCAATAGCAAGAACATTCTCCCAGATACGAAGCCAAAACCAATCGATGTAATTAAGCATCCAATAACAAAGGTGGATTATGGGCTATACCATTACGGTCAAACAAGCATAGATGTAGCGATGTTTGTTGGGACAGGTTCCCCGACCTTGGAAATTGTCTAAATCATAGCAACGAAAGTTATTGCATAGCAAATGAAATGTTGTAAGATGCTAGGATAATCTAGGTGTAGCTAATTGGCAAAAATTTGGCAAGTAATGTGGAAAGAGGAAGAGTGCAGGCCGGAAAGACATACACAGTGATATCCAGGGGTCTGCAAAATGGGTTTGTGGGTCCTCCACCATTTGCAATACCAACAAATGTCTCTGGAATCTTTGACACAGAAGATTGAGTTCAAGACTCGATCCCGGAGTGACTCTCAGACAATAATGAAGGGGACCTAAAGAAGTGAGATAAGTATCTCATCCCTTTCCGCTCAGCTACAATGCGCATATGATCTAAGAGAGAAATATATATAAGTAAAGGGCTACCTTTAATCTCGAAGCTAGGATCTTGATGCACCTCGGTAATGGCATTGATAGTTTCCACAATGACCACATGAGTCAGGGTTTTTTTCTCACGCAACACTTTGGTTATTGTTGTGGCAAAAAATTGACCGGGACCAAACGAGCGTCGGTTGGGACCAAATAAGCACGCGAGCAGACCTGCAAAGCACAACACGAGGAAACAGTGACGCTCCAGGACCCCCGGAGCGGAGTCTCCGATGCTTAAGTCAGTAAGCCGTCTTGAGAGAGTAGCTGAGAATGGGAATATATAGATAGTCAGAACCTTTTATATTCCTCCTTTCCACTTCCATTTTATAAGAATGTATTAAAGGGTCAGTTACCTCCCTTTCATGAGGAGTTATTAGATTTATGGGGAGTTAACAAAATTGATGGGTGATTATTACCCATAATGGGAGAGTGGGTAAATGCCACTTCCCACCTCTCCAAAAGTCACGGGCAGTTTCAGAACTCTTTGGTTGTGACACGTGTGGCTCTCCCACAGGTGTAAATTTTTACCCATATCATTTGCCCCCCATTCCATGTTCTTTCTGAGAAAGAATGTGGAAGCAGGATAATTGACTTAGCATCAAATTTTGGACCCTATTAAGGGATGCTCCGCGGTGGGAATTTAACCAAAGATGATATCTTTAACTCATTGGTAGAGTGGAGAAACTTATGGTTTAGCACAGGCGGGCATGTCTCCTCGGCCGACGAAAATACAAGCTTAGATGGGCTCGTCTGCTTGTCATGGCCGAGTAGAGGCCTTCATGGCTTGTTTACTCAGCTTGGTCAAGTAGAGGCGTAGCTGTGTTCATCAGCTCGGCCTAGCGAGCAGAGGCTCTTTAAAGCAGCTCGCCTGATCAGCTAGGCGAGTATAGAGAGATTCTAATGTGTTCGTCTGCTTGGCTTAGCAAGCAGAGGCTTAGAGGCTCTAATGTGCTCGTCTACTCGACTTAGCAAGTAAAGACTGAGGCTCTAATGTGCTCGTCTACTCGACTAAGCGAGTAGAGACGTTAGGGGTCTAATTTGCTCGTCTGCTCAGCTTCATGAGCAGAGGTTGAGACTTTGAATGAACCTCGTCTACTCAGCTGAGCGAGTAGAGACATTAGGGGTCTAATTTGCTCGTCTGCTCAGCTTCTTGAGCAGAGGCTGAGACTTTGAATGAACCTCGTCTACTCAGCTGGGCGAGTAGAGGCAGAGGGGTCTAATGTGCTCCCCATTCCATGTTTTTAGCATCAAAGTAGTGTTATGTGTTGGAAACTTGTAGCTAAATGTGGTATTTCTCGTTTTGTGGGAAAGTTTCCCTTTTATAAAGGGCTCGTCCACTTGGCCTAGCCGAGTAGAGGCCTTCATAGGGGCCCGCCTACTCGGCCTAGCTGAGTAGAGGCCTTTATTGGGGCTCGTTTACTCGGCTCGACCGAGTAGAGGCCATCACGGAGCCCGTCTACTCGGCTTGAGCAGAGGCACCGGTCTAATGCGTTTGTCTGTTCGGTAGAGGCTAAGACCAAAGGCGCTCGTCTATTCGATAGAGTAGAGGCATGGGTCTAATGCTCTCGTCTACTCGGCAGAGTAAAGGCATGGGTTTAATGCACTCGTCTGTCGGCAGAGGCTAAGACCTATTCGTCTACTCGGTAGAGTAGAGGCATGGGTCTAATACGCTCGTCTACTCGGTAGAGGCTAAGACCAAAGGCGCTCGTCTACTCGATAGAGTAGAGGCATGGGTCTAATGTGCTCATCTGCTCGACAGAGGCTAAGACAAAAAGGCACTCGTCTACTCAGTAGAGTAGAGGCATGGGTCTAATGCGCTCGTCTGCTCGGCAGAGGCTAAGACCAAAGGCGCTCGTCTACTCGGCTAAAGCAGAGGCATGGGTCTAATGCGTTCATCTGCTCGGCAGAGGCTAAGACCAAAGGCGCTCGTCTACACGGCTAGAGTAAAGGCATGGGTCTAATGCGCTCGTCTGCTCGGTAGAGGCTAAGACCAAAAGTGCTCGTCTACTCGGTAGAGCAGAGGCATGGATCTAATGCGCTCGCTGCTCGGCAGAGGCTAAGACCAAAGGCGCTCTTCTACTCAGCTAGAGCAGAGGCATGGGTCTAATTCGCTCCTCTGCTCGGCAGAGGCTAAGACCAAAGGCGCTCGTCTACTCGGTAGAGCAGAGGCATGGGTCTAATCCGTTCGTCTGCTCGGCAGAGGCTAAGACCAAAGGTGCTCATCTACTCGGTAGAGCAGAGGCATGGGTTTAATGCGCTCGTCTGCTCGGCAGAGGCTAAGACCAAAGGCGCTCGTCTACTCGGTACAATCAAGGCATGGGTCTAATGCGCTCGTCTGCTCGGCAGAGGCTAAGACCAAAGGTGCTCGTCTACTCAGTAGAGCAGAGGCATGGGTTTAATGCGGTCGTCTGATCGGCAGAGGCTAAGACCAAAGGCGCTCGTCTACTCGGTACAGTAGAGGCATGGGTCTAATGCGCTCGTCTGCTCGGTAGAGGCTAAGACCAAAGGCACTTGTCTACTCGGTAGAGCAGAGGCATGGGTCTAATGCGCTCGTCTGCTCGGCAGAGGTTAAGACCAAAGGCGCTCGTAGCAGAGGCATGAGTCTAATGCGCTCGTTTGCTCGGCAGAGGCTTTATAGAAGATTCGAGTGAAGTACTCAATTTTGTCAAAGTTTTTATGAAGGGGTACAAGGGTAAACTTACCCTCATGTTGTGCTGATTGATTGTCGGCACGTGTTGGTTACCCCAAATGTCGTAAAATCATGTTCATCGAATTTAAATAGTATCTCTATATAAGGAGAACTCATTTCATTTCTCTTCATTTCATTTCATTTTGAACGAGGTAGGAGTCCATCAGAGCTCTTCTGCTTGGTCCGTCGAGCAGTGAGCTAGGAATCCGAAAGATCTCTGCTTAACCTAACAAACAGAGATAGTCCATCAGAGCTCTTCTGCTCGGTCTAGCGAGTAGTGAGCTAGAAATTCAAAGGATCTCTACTTTGTGAGGCTTATGTGACTCCTTGAGAAAGGAGTATGAGTGCTTAGTTAGGCCAAGTTTTAGGCGACTCTTATAGAGATGAGCACGGGTGCTAGGCTAGACCAACGCAAACGTCCTTAGTGAAGGTGTGCCGAGCAATAACTGGCATTGTGATGCTGAGCTTCTCAAAGTGTCGGTCCTGAAAATGGCTAGAGCACCACTGAGGTACTACCGAGTGAGCCTCGTAGTCTCTTTTTAGTCTTTTTATTTTTGGAATGACGACGCTCCTCATCATTTAGAAAAAGTGATGTGGCTATTGCAACAGTTTTGGTCATTCTCGTGATGCACAAGGCAACTATTACAACAGTTTTGGTCATTCTCGTGATGCCCAAGTTGAGATTATTTTTGAATTCGTTGTTCGGGTGACCTTGGACGTTGGTTGCAAAAGCTCCCAGCGTGATGATAAGGAGGTTAATCACTGCATAGGTTGTCATTGACAGGTGGTGGTTTGTAGTGCTTGGTACATTCGAGAGGGACAATGACCAAGGCTTGAAACTGCTTGGTAGATTCTTACATGACATGAGTGTTGATGAGCTGGTCGTACTACTCATCCATCGTATAAGGGGGAGTGCAGGCTTTGTGCAAGAGTGGTCATAGTATTATATACAAGTAGCCCCCCTGACTAAGAAGGGATAGATGCAAATATGGCTTTTTAGTCATTGTGTAGGGCATGTTCATAAAAAGAACAGTTGTTTGTCGGCTCGGTGAGACAAATAGATAAAGCTAGGGAGTGTGGTCTGTCGGTTCAGCTCGATGAGTAGATAAGAAGACCATCGTTTGTCCAAGCAAGTAGCAAATGTGGAGACTGTCAGAGCAGGATGCCACTAGATGACTAATAAAGACGTTGCAACATTTTGTCGATACGACGTGTAGCGATGTACAATAGTGTGGCAAATGAGAATACGGGCACGAGATCTCAAATTTGCTAGACGTACTAGCAAAGCTATAATCATAGGTTGTGCGCTCTCACGGTTCTCTCCATTTCACAAGTCAACATGTGACGCTTGGCATGCATGATGCTGCCTTTTAAAGCTCTTAGCGTAACTAAAGACATCCATATTTTAGCACTAAACCGAGAGTAATAATCATAATCTGTGATACGATTACTCCCCTGTCGATTAGGTAGTTACGATGTGTCGCAAGTGAGGCATAATAGAGAATTATGAGCACTTATATGGCCTGAAGGCATTTAGCCAATTGAAGCAATTGGACGATACTAGACCAAAAAAAAATGAATAGGCCTAGGCTAAAGTATTTAAGCAATATGCAGGCATATGTTAAGCACGCCGACACTTAAAATCATAGCCGTTGTGTATTATGACATGTACAAACGTCTGTAGATACAAGTTTTAGTGACGAGTATGGCCATTCACGTGTAGGCTAATATGCATAGATAAATCACGTTATAAGATTTAAATAAATCTTGATTGTGGGCAAGAACCGGAAATATGCAAAATTATGGGGTTAAAACATAATTGCTTAAGAAGGAAAGAGTGCACCTGATGCAGTCATTTTCTATTTCACAAAAAGGACCAGCCATGGAGTCGCCGTAGTGCCATTGTCATTAGGGCTACCAACTGTCGAGAGTCAGCGCCGATCACTGCCGATGGGTCTAGATTTGACCGTTTACTTCTTGGGGACGTCGATTGCAAACGAAGGCCGCCTGTTTGATGGTTGCAACGGTTGAGGCTGGGATGGAGTAGTGGCAGAAGTGGCGTGTTTGGCGACAGCGCTGCTGTTGGCCGTGACGGCATAAAATGGGCCAGAGCGAAGGCGGCAGTCTGCCGTTCGGTGGCTACCGTGCATGATTGTTGATGAAGGCAATTTGTAGCAGTGACCGAACTGGTGATGAAGACCCACGGTGACCGATTTGTCAATAAAGACCCATGGTGACGGGCCTTTGGTGCGGTGACCAAAATGGAACCTTCGTGGGGAATGGACCCGTGGTTATTCCGGCGCCGTGATGGCGTGATGCTAGCCGAGTGGTCCATTGCTGGGTAGTAGCAGCCGATTGGTGGCGTTAGGGCGTGATTGATTAAGGACCCATGGTGTTGCCCTTGGTTGCAATGGAGTTGATCTTTTCTCTCTCGATGGTGACCGATAAAGTGTTGGGCTTGGCGGGGCGTGGACTGGTTTTGCCTCCGACGGTCGTGCAGTGGAGCTAGCGATGGCTACTATCATGCCGACTGTCGATCGCGACAGGTTGTGATGTATCCAATTGTATCGCAAGTGACACCGACTGGGCGCGGTGGTAGTAAGTTGCCGGAGCGATGGCTGAAGCACGCCGCTTGATGGCTACGTTGCACGATTGTCGAAGATCGATGACACTGCGAATCAGAGATTGACAGGGTTACTTTGTGCGGCATTAGAGATTTGGGCAGCGACGCAGTGGTTGATTTCTGCAGATTTCAACTCTCTCATTTCTTTCTCTCTTCTTTGAGCTTGTAATTCCATGGTGATTCTGCGGTGGCTGTGACGGTGAAGGCGGCGGCACGTGCGCTCCGCGACAGCCCTAGTAGACGAAGGCCCATAGTGATGGCCTGTTTGGTGTGGATGTAATAGTCTGTCATTTGGTGACAACAGTTGATCACGACGGTGGCAAAGCGTTGAATGGGTCGAAGCCCATGGTGGAGGCAGCGATACTATTTTTTTATTTTTTTTTGGTATCGTAATTCTCTGTTGATTGGACGGTGGAGCCGCCGATTGAGTTGGAGATGACCGGAGAAGGATGAGGCATTATAATTACCCCTTTGGGGCAGCAGATCAGGGGACGCCGGTCGTGGTAGTTACTGAGACGCTCGATTGGGGTGGTTGTTGCGATGCCGTCACGGACCGAGGCTTCTTTTTCCTATAGCAGCCGTCCATTGACGATGACGACGGTACACTGACTGCGACAATGTAGCTAGGACTGTGATTCTTCGATGGCAGCTGGATTATCGTCTGTCGATTCATGGTGATGAGTCAAAAATGATGTTTGTTAATGTTTGTTGATGTTATCGACGAACTGTTGTACATAATACTTCACGGCGGCAGAGGTGCGATGTTGCTATTGATGGCCAATGATCTGTTAGCAGCTTGTGTCGCCTAGGCTGTTGATGGCGACAACTTTAGTGTTGTTCATCGTGAGGCGTGTCTTAAAACTTATCATGGAGTGTTCCACGAGCCGTTGGCCGGTGCTGTGGATGAGTATCCGGCTAGTGTTCTGAACTCTGTCTCTCTTTTTTCTTTTCTTTTTTTGTTGCAATGGTGCGCCATCGTTGATGGCCGCAGCTTGTGTGGTTAGTTGATGCATCCATTATGGTGTGGAGTTGGACGGGATGGAATTTGTGGGGAGTTGGCCAGAGTGGTGCCGGTAACTCGCCGCTCTGTTGCGACAGAGAATTTGTGGTTCGCCGTGGCATGGCAGCAGGGTGGTTCCCATTATGCGGTGGCTGTTATTAGATAGCAGGAAAAAGGGCGACAGTGTTGTGACTGCGTGGACGCGCGTTTAGCGGTGGCTGGGGTGAACTTATCACTGTGCGCGGTGTTGTTCAAGCTGCCGACGCATCGCCGGACAAAAACAATTGTGTGCGATCTGCCTGGCAAGTCGGTCCCACGGATGGCGCCAAAATGTTGTGGCCAAAAATGTTGTTACCTCCCTTTCATGAGGAGTTATTAGATTTATGGGGAGTTAACAAAATTGATGGGTGATTATTACCCATAATGGGAGAGCGGGAGAGTGGGTAAATGCCACTTCCCACCTCTCCAAAAGTCACGGGCAGTTTCAGAACTCTTTGGTTGTGACACGTGTTGCTCTCCCACAGGTGTATATTTTTACCCATATCATTTATGATGTCTGTTAGTTGCTCATCGGTTATTTCAGTGCCTGTAATGTTGAGGAATTTGGCGGTAAGATATAAGTCCAGGGCCGCAATTATCCCGTTGGTGTGTATTTTTTCATACTCATCCGGTTTTTCTGCAATGTACTCCATAACATAAGAAAAAAGAATACGAGCACCTCGGATGAAACATTTTACACGCTCCATGGTGATCTCGAGAAGATGCATGAGAGGTGCGTGATATTCATCTCGAATGATGGGCACGACAATAGGTAATCTATCTGAAGATCCATCAGGTGAAATTCCTCATATCTTCAATATTTTTACCCATATCATTTATGATGTCTGTTAGTTGCTCATCGGTTATTTCAGTGCCCGTAATGTTGAGGAATTTGGCGGTAAGATATAAGTCCAGGGCCGCAATTATCCCGTTGGTGTGTATTTTTTCATACTTATCCGGTTTTTCTGCAAGGTACTCCATAACATAAGAAAAAAGAATACGAGCACCTCGGATGAAAGATTTTACACGCTCCATGGTGATCTCGAGAAGATGCATGAGAGGTGCGTGATATTCATCTCGAATGATGGGCACGACAATAGGTAATCTATCTGAAGATCCATCGGGTGAAATTCCTCATATCTTCAATAGAGTTCGTCAAGGCTAAATCGAAGAATATGATCCTTGGGTCCCAGAACTTACCAGCCACATGTAATATGTCCTCATGAATGAACACGGAACATAAGCTCGTGATGGCTTTCAGTCAAAAATGGCCATCAAGGTTGATGAGTTTGACTTCGTTGAAAGAATTAGTAGAAGAACAAAATTGGAGTACGAAAGCTGTCTGATCACCTTCGATTTTAGCCATTGGAATTTTCTTATGAAAAGAATGGCCTTTGGGTGGAACATTTATAATGGTCCAGTCCTGATATCAAGAGGAAAAGAACTCAAACTGTGTAGGGTTAAAAAGCTAAATTTCAATCGAAGAAGCCGGACGGTTGTCGACTACACAGGACGGTAACATTGCAACAAAAACTTTTGGCAGATAGCAGCGGAAAAGAGACCTCCTGATCAGCCGATTGGTAATCTGCAGACAAAACCGTCCAATAATCTCACGCAAAAAATTACGCCATCTAGTTAGCTGGCCGATTTTCACCTAGACCAAAAAATTTGCAAGAGGTTGCTTGTTTTGCACATATCGCTGTACATATTTTCAAAACAAATTCAAACTTCAATTTTGCTCACAATCCTTTCTATTTTGTGCTTTGCATAGCATGTGCATGTATATCTTTGTTTTTATGCGACATAAGGAATTAAACATAGAAAAAGACCTACATAAAAATAGTATACAAGTCTAAAAACATTAAATGGTTTCCTAGGCTATACTTCTAAGCCTATAGCCATATCTCTCTCTCCTTGCCCTTTTGACGCGTGGCTCATACTCTATTGAATTGGAGGTGTCCTAGGCCAAAAAGTCATAGTCATCCACGCCCAAGCCATCAATCTCCTGGATTTCATTGGAATCAGACTCAGAGAAGATTGACGTCGAGCTCGACTCTCTAATCTGGACACCCGTAGGGTAATGAGGGGGTGTTGACACGCTTTTCTTCCTAAGGAGTAAATGTCATATTCTCTTTGCCTTTTCTAGATGTGGTAGTTGTAGCCTTCCCTTTTCAAGCTTTTAGGACCATGGCATGTCTTTGGATTTGAGACTAAAAATGTAGGGTAGGTCCTTCAGTTGCCCGCATCGCAGACCCGCCAAGGAGTTGTGCTATCGATCCCCTACCTGATCATGGTGTAGACACTCTATTTACTCCAACTGTGATGTCTTAGAGAGCTGAGTGTTTGCCAGGAGACCATCTCTTTCGAGTTATGAATCTTCATGTATGCTCCCCTCAGCTTCTTGCGCAGAACCTTCCAATCATAACCCAAAGAGCATTAGCAAGAGTGAGACAAAAAAATTGCCAGATTATGGATATCATGGACAATTGCCGTCTGCACGCGGCTATCTCCTTAAGCCCCATACCTCAACATCGGGGCCTAGTCTAGGGATCGAGGTAGTCTTGGGAACCGCATCTGACCTTCAGCATGCTCACAGTCCATAGATTGAAAAGGAATACTGCATGAGTAATCATTAGGGCTATCATCCTTCGTGTTTCTCTCTCCTCCCTTCGAAATCGTCAGCTCGATACATGCTCGATCTTCAAGAGAGGCGCCAAATCTACCTTGATATAAATCCTATAGGGCCGAGGGTCAATTGGGCAAGAAGGAGAACCACTACCCTCTTCAGCAGATGCTCCCAAGTTTTGCGTTCTAGCACGCCAGGACAGTATACTTCTAAAGGTAGGCTGTTCGGGATAGGAGGCTACCAATAGTGGAAACTCCTTGTAAGCCACAACTCCTTGAAATAACGCGCCTCGGTCTGCCATTTTTGTGATCATACCTTGATACACTAGATAGGAGAAAGCCTGAGTAAGACGCTATAAAGGAAAATGCAACGCGAGAAGCTAGGAGAATTATTGGTCGTTGAGTGTAATTTTTAACTTACTCGTGGTAGACTTTGATAGATAAGCCTGTGTTCTCTCCCTCCACATCTACTGGCACATCGTCGGCTCCATATCCTTGGATTTCTCACTCAAAGTTGGTGGGGGTAGCCACAAATCTCATAGGCCCACACTTGTAGATTCCGTGGTCTTTTCCGTATTTCTGCTACAAAAATGCATTGTTTTTAGTGATGTTCGATCCTGGGTGAACTCCCTCACTAAGAGGCTCTGTAAGACTTCATTTTTGTAAATTTTATTTTATACGTACTTATTAATTACTAATGCCCGAAAATTAAGTCCAAACCACTGCCGCCGCCTTAATAACCATTCCACAACCGGCATTGCCACCTTTTACCCTGTCTAGCCACACCTGCACAAATGCACTCACACAAGAGACACAAACACATAACCTAAGCACGCATGACCCTCTCCTTTCAACCACTAGCACTCCTCACCCCTTACCATATCTACCCAACCATGCACGCCCAGCACACACAGAAACATAAACACACGCCTAACAGACACAAAAACATAAACGCATGCTACAGGAGCGTGCACACACCCCACGGTCATGACCCCTCCATTAATTACTGGCAAAACCCACTCCTTACCGTATCCACCTGCACAGACACACACACAACACATACTGGATATACACGCACACGTACATAGCCCCAAAGACACACACATACACACCCTACAATCACGAGCCCCCCTTCCCCCCCCCCCACCCCCCACGACACTCACCCCAACCCACTCCGTGGCTGTGGTGGCATCGATTTTGATGACTTTGGTGGTGTTGGCAGCGATTCCAGGGAGTGTTGGTGGTAATTCAGTGGCTATGGTGGACTTTGGGTGGAAGAATCAATAAGGGTTTGTGGCGGTGGGCCTGTGTGTTAATGTTGGTGGTGGGTGACATGGGAGGGTGGTGGGTTTGTTTTTGGACGATGGTGGTAATGGCGACTAGTGGAGATTGGTGGTGAGTGAAGGGGAGGGTGGGTGGGTAGCAAGCGTGATGTTGGCGTTGGTGGGATAATGGAAAAGGGAGGTGGGCTGCAAGTGGTTGGAGTTGGGACTATATATTTGTATTTTCTAAGATAACTTAGGGGTTAACATTTGAAAATTGGTTAGTCTTGTAAGGCCAATTAAGTCATTTTAATAAGACATTAACACCATGTATTGGATGATCCCTTGTGCATTATCGAGTTTATCGGGTCAATTGGGAATCCATTTGACATGAAATGTGTGGTTGGTCGAGTTTACTGTTTGTTTGCTCGTCTTTGCTCCAGAATCATAGTTTTACACATTATGTATTAAATGATCCCTTATGCGTTATTTTGAAGATTTTGGTAAGGATCTTTACCCTAGCTTTTTTGATGTTTATGCACAAATTTTGTGTCAATTTTGTCTGATTGTTACTTACTTTGATTCAAAACAATGGTTACCCCTTTCATGTATTTAATCTTCCATAGGGCCATAATGGCCATGTTGTCTATGGGCCTATTATTTGATTATGCCCTAGTTCTATGTTTCTTATTGATATATCTCAAATATACTCCCAATAATTGGGGAATACCCGGCAATCCTAGTCGAACTGGGAGACTGATAATTATCTTATCAAAGATCGTGATGTGATCCTCAAGGATCTTAATGTGATCCTAACACATCTTGCCCACGGCTCAATCCTACCAGGGCTCTTCTTCCTACCACTATATAAATGGGTCTACCCCCCCCCCCCCAGGTAGAAAGGAGAATTACACATATTCATGCTTTTTCAGAGTCATTATCATGTAACTGCGCTCTGATTTAAGCATCGGAGAGTTCTCCGCCGGGAACCCCACCCGGCGGTCACTCGTTTTCTGTCTTGCAGGTCATCGGTCTAGGCTCGGGTTCCATAAATTACTCGGAACATATTTTTAGCAGCAACATTTTGGCGCCATCCGTGGGACCCTCCAGCCTAACCGATTGACCTCAAGAAACCTCCACGGTGGTACCGCGAATTGTTGGTGGCTATCGCCACCGTAGCGAGTGGGA
Organism: Escallonia rubra; assembly: GCA_033065855.1. Lineage (NCBI taxonomy): Eukaryota > Viridiplantae > Streptophyta > Magnoliopsida > Escalloniales > Escalloniaceae > Escallonia > Escallonia rubra. Next base: position 144,693 of record JAVXUO010002637.1, on the reverse strand, counting down.
GATCAGTCGTTACAATGAAAAAAGAAAAAAAAATTAACACTTTGGAATAGAACGAGTTACTGCCGGCAGCCAAGCCATCGACGGCCCCGCCGTCGTCAAACGGTTCTACTACTGTCGAATAGTCGAAAGAAAGGAGACAGAGAAGCACCACCACTGTGCGCCACCGTTGCCAAGACTTCTACTCCTGACGCTGGCAGCGATTTTCGGATCGCTCCTTGCCGTGGTGCCACCACCTCCCTGCGATGGTCAACTCTGTCGCCGGAGACATAATCTGTTCGGTGGATGAAAAGAATCGACAGAATGAAAAAAAAAAGCTCAGGTTTAAGTTTTGGACCCATCTTTTTTAAAATTCTGCATTCATACCCAAAAAAGTTCAGGTTTATGTTTTGAACCCACAAGTTTTTCTTTATTCAACATATGCCACAGCTTTTAAGTGCATTAGATTTTTTGCCTATGAAAGCTGCATATTGATATTTACGACCCTAAGGGTCTAATTTATTTGACCTAGGCCGTGTGTTTTTTAAAGTATTGAGCTTTTAACAAGGTCAATTTAAATGCAAGACCCACAGGGTCTCAATTATTTAACATATGCCGCACACTCTTTAAAAATGGTGTATACTTCATCACATATTTGTTGCTAAAAAGAATTAAGTGACTACGAATTTTTAGCACTAGCAAGCCTTCCGAAGGCTACAGTGCACTTCTATAGCAAGACCTATTTACTTTTTGGTCTACCGTTCTCCAGTTGCCTAAATTAGCTCACGCACGTCACAAGTTGGGTCTTACCAATTGTTATAACATATTAAGCTCACATGCGACACGCAGTGCAGCACACCCCCTGTCGGCTAAGCGACAAAACCCTAAGGGGGGCCGCAGTGTTTGAACATCGCCCTTCATTCTGTGTTAAAAAACATAGTTGCATTTTTATATGCTTTATTGCTTCAAAGGCTGTTTTTTCAGTCACATACTTTTATTTCTTGCAAGGGTTTTGATGTATAAACCACGCCATAAGCGAGGAACAAATTCACAGCGCCATGTGACTTGAAGTCGCATTTAGGGTTTTTGCTACAGTATCATGCCGCCTCGACATTATATATCTGGTCATACAGTGACCGACTATCAACGGCCAAACATTCACACCAGCGCATGCTACCAATGCAACTGGTGAATCAGAGCACTTTACGCTCCATCCGCCCCCAAGGGCATGTATGATGAGAACTCTAAGTTTCGTCCAGCCCCCCCAGGGCATTTACATGAGCTCTACGCTACATTCCCCCTCAAGGGCGCGTATGAGAACTCTAAGTTCCGTTAACCCTCCGAGGGTATTTACATGAGCTTCATGCTCCATTCCCCCTCAAGGGCACTTATCAGAACTCTACGTTCCACTAGCCCTCTAGGGCGGTCCGTCAAGGGATGAACACCCTCAAGGGTGACAGGATAGAGCTCAAGTTCTATCCGAACGGTTTAGCTATAGTTCTAACCCTTAAAACGGCAAAACCTAGTGGGAGTTCGTCGCCCTACCCTATTTTGTTAATTCGAAACCTGGCCGAGTGTGAGTGCGAGGCTTCTTTGTCAGCCCTTAGCTGACGATAAGGGTTCGCGTCAAAGTAAAACGCAAGCATGATGTGGTCAGCTCAAGCTAAAGAACACACACTTGCACAAAACAAACACCATCCACAGGAGAGGTGACCCCTCAAGGGGACATTCAAACACTTAGCACATGCAACAACTTGCATGCACAGCTCTGTGTCCTCTCTCCAAAACCCCATAAACTTTATGTAGTTTTCCAAAAAAATTCCAAAACTCTCTAATATCACAAAAAAAGCCCTAGAACTATTTATTAAAAATAAAGTTACTAGAAAAAATTTAGTGGGGTGTTACGTTCTCCCCACCATTTAAAGATTTCATCCTCGTAATTTTACATACCTTCAGTATCGAAAAGATGAGGATAAGTGTTGCGCATGGTATTTTCTGACTCCCAATTCCTCTAAGGTATGACTTTACCAAGGGTATCACTTTACTCCAAAAAACATGATCACGCCTGTCTAATATTTTCCCTGGTACCTCCTCGTAATTCAAGTCTATCTGAGTATCATTGGGGTGGTGCTGTAACCATGAGTCGGATCATGGACATATTTCCTCAAAGCGGACACATGAAACTCGTTGTCGGCATGAGCCAAATCAGGAGACAACGCCAGACGATACGCTACTCATTCAATCCTCTCAAAAATCTCATAACGACCGATATATATATCTAGGGTTGAGCTTGGCCTTCTTCCCGAAGTGTATCACTCCCTTCCAAGGTTAAATCCTCAAAAAAAAAAACTCAATCGCTAATAGTAAACTACAAATCTCGCGTACCTTTAGAAGCATACATCCTCTGTCTGTTTTTTGATGCTCTCATGCATGACAGAATCAGGTCAACATTTTCACTGGTCACCTAAACTAACTCCGGCCAAATGAGCCTACGTACGCTCACCAGCCTCATCCCAACATAACAGAGTCCTGCACCTTCGACCATATAAAACTGAAAATTTTTAAAATATATTTATAATTATAGCATTGAAATCAAAATTTAGAAGGCAATAAAACTATTAATTTAATTATTCATTTTGCTAAATCAAATCAACTCTAAAAATTATCAAACTTAAATTGGGATTATTTTATACTATAAAAACACTACCGTAAATTTTCCAAAATTTACCATGAATTTTAAAGACTCCAAACGAATTTTAAAAATCTGAACTTATAGAAAATTTTAAAGCTACATACGATTTTAGAAAATTATAAATTTGTTCCAAAATTCTAGTGTAGCCTAATGTACCTTATTGTAAAATTTTACATGCTAACGATCACGTGCGCTATCCAACACACGCGCCAAACATAACGTGAACCCGTGGTACAGCTGTGCAAGCATAGGGGACCACCCAATCTGAATGTACCCACAAAGCCCACTTCATGGTCTTTCTTCTCTGTACCCTTATACCCACGTTCATCCAACACACACACACACACACACACACATGCGCGTTACAGTCGTGATACACATACATATACACACATAATACATATCATCCCACATATACACACACACACACACTCCCGCACACAACACCCCCCTACACGCATTACACACTCACACAAACTCACCCATGCATACAACGCATACACGTGCGCCCGCGCTGCCCCTCGATAGCCTCTCTCACACACACACACACATACGCACGCACACAATAATACACACCGATACATACATATAGAAACAAGTACACATATGCACCGGTAGTCCACCCATAAAAACACACACTCATTTACACAAACACGTGCGCGGCGAAGATTGCTGTCAAGCAGTCTTCCCCCCTCCCCCCCCAACACACACACACACACACATGTTTTTGCACACACACAAACACACACACAAGCTACCTCGACAGCCTTTCCTCTCCCATACGTACTCACCCACACCAAAACTCATAACACAACGCACACAACTTCTGCCCAACAGTAGCACCCCCTATTTTTTCCCTTTCTTTCACACACACACACAACATATATAAAAAATATAAACTATGGCTATCTCGTGGCAGTCGTAGCAGTCACCCTATCACCCATAAAACACCTCATGCATCACGCATCAGTTTTTTCTCATGGCCACTCACACACACCTTGCACAATCGTCACCTTTCACGGCCATAAAACCCACATATAACCTCACAGAATCACATAAAACACACACTGATGCAGCAAATTCCTAGCCCCTTTTAGTCTTCCTAAAACGATGAATAAGTTGATAAAAGAAGCTAGGTGACTTACCGGTATACCTCGTAGGGAAATTTTTCTTCACCCCTTCTCTCTCTACCATGTATTAGACGATGAGAAGGGAAAAGAATATGGGACGGCTGAATCCCCTAAATTGGAAAATAACCAAAACCCCTCTAAACATTAGGTAATTTTCCAAAACTTTCTAATATTACGAAAAAAGCCAAAAACTATTTACCAAAAACTAAGGTATTAGGAAAAATTTAATGGGGTGTTACATTCTCCCCACCTTTTAAAAATTTCGTCACAAAAATATCACATACCTTCAGTATCGATTAGATGAGGATAGGCATTGCACATGGTATCGTCTGGCTCCCAAGTAGGCTCCTCTAAAGTATGATTCCTCCACAAAACTTTTAGTATGGGTATCACATTACTCTGAAGAACTTGATCATGCATATCTAATATTTTCATTGGCACCTCCCCATAACTCAAGTCTGTTTGAGTATCATTGGGGTGGTGCTGCAACACATGACTCAGATCATGGACATAATTCCTCAAAGCTGACACATAAAGCTCGTTATTGGCATGAGCCAATCCTGAAGACAACGCCAGACGATACGCTACTAATCCAATCCTGTCAAGAATCTTATAAGGACTAATATATATCTAGGGCTGAGCTTGCCCTTCTTCCCGAAGCGCATCACTCCATTCCAAGGGGAAATCCTCAAAAAAAAAAAATTATCGCCAATAGTAAACTCCAAATACCGTGTACGCTTAAAAGCATACATCCTCAGGCTGTCTTGTCATGCTTTCATGCGTGACCGAATCAGGTCAACCTTTTCAGAGGTCACCTGAACTAACTTCGGCCCAATGAGCTGAAGCTCACCAACCTCATCCCAACATCACAGAGTTCTGCACCTTGGACCATACAAAGTCTCAAAAGGTGCCATCTAGATACTGTCCTGATAACTGTTATTGCATACAGACTCAATCAACGGCAGATGAGTGTCCTTGTAAAGCCCATAACACAAGCCCTCAGTAAGTCCTCCAAGGTCTAAATGGTCCTCTCTCACTGGCCATCTGTCTGGGGATGGAAAGCAATACAAAATCTCAAGTCAGTCCCCATAACATTCTGGAAACTCTCCCAGAAGCTTGAAGTAAATCCCAAATCCCTATCAGACACAATCAAAGTAGGTACTCTATGAAGCCTCAAGATATAATCCATATACAATTGGGCCAACTACTGCATGGTGAAATTGACCCGAATAGGTGAAAAATGTGCGACTTGGTGAACTAGTCCACAACCACTCAAATCATATCATAACCGTGAACCATCTTCAGCAAAATCCCACAAAAACTGTAGTAACATGCTCCTACTTCTACTCAGGAATCTCTAGTGACTGTACAGTTCCTGCTGGCTTCCGATGTTGGGCTTTTATCCACCGACAAACCAAGCAATGAGACACAAACTCCGCTATGTTCCTCTTCATTCCAGACCACCAAAAATGCTCTCGAAGATCCTGATACATCTTGGCGCCTCCTAGGTGCACTAACAAATGTGAACTATGCACCTCATATAACAACGATCGCCTCAACTCTTCATCATTAGGGAAACATAACCGACTGCCAAACCGTAACACTCCCTTAGAATCAACCTCGAATTCAGTCTCTTTCATGCTTTCATTACCTCTATTGATCTTGGCAAACTCAAGGTCCAATTGCCTTATCTCCTCCAACAACTAAGGATGTCTCGTAATCAATGCTTCTAGGTTTTCGGTATTCTTCCTACTAAGAGCATCAACCAGCAGTGATAATCCTTCAGAAGCTCTAACTGTTTGCGCTGCTTCATATTAAGCTCCCTGTGAGTATAAATATAGTTGAGGCTCTCGTGGTTTATGTGTAATACCCCGAACCTAGGCTTAACCGGTTATTATAACTTTAGCGACAGTTTCTAAGAGTGATGTTCTTTTGAGTTTTTAGCGGCGAATTTGGGGAGCATTATAATGATGATCTTTAGCGACAATTCTAGAATCATAAATTATAATTTAATGATAGCAGATATAATTGATATTGATTGAGGTTTTTTAGCGACAACTAGCGTTACGGTATTTTTTAGAAATCTGATAGTGATCATTAGTGAAGCAAGTTACGCGACAACCTATGAGTAAATTTTTCTGACACGTGATATGTCATAAGTAGTGCTCGGTCTTTCCTTCTGAAATAATAAAAAGCTGCGGCAAATACTAAATTAACTCATGAAAATTTGGGTGACTTTTATGAAATTTGTCAAAACTAGGTTTTATGTCTTTGTATATATATATATGTGTAACATTAGGACCAGCCGACCCTAAAGTGCACACATAATCTGGAAGCGGCAGGACGCAGAGAAAGAGTGAAGGAGGCCTCCGGCGCTTGAGAAATTCGGTAAGCTTACTTGAAATTTAAGTCTATGTGAATATATTTCGGGTATGGATGTAAATGGGTCTCTAGGTGTGTATAAAATCTATATACATATATATGTGGAATGGTTGACAGCCGTGGGAGGGCTATGTTCATGGGTTTACGGGTCATTTAAGGTAAGAGGTACGTGGACATGGCGTAATGGTTTGCGATGATGGGGCTGTTTGCGTATAAGAGTGGCGACGACAACCATGTCGCCGTGATGGATTCGTGAGTAGGCAGCCATGGCTGCCGTGGAATGGAGGAGAGTGGAGATGCTAATGGGTTGAGTGATTATGGTGTGTTAATGCGCCAGGTATGAGAGAGAAGGGAAGTAACAGCGAGGTTGGTACCTTGCGTGGACAGATTTGTGTGTTTTGTGTGGCCGTGGGTAATGGCTGCAGTGAGAAAATATATGGTACATTGTGTAGGTATATGAGTGAGTTGTAGCTGTGCGTGAGTGCTGTGTAAGGTAAAATTTCTTGGATGAGATAAAGGGGTGAGTGTAACAGCAAGAGAGAAACGAAACTGGGGAAGGAGATGACCTGCCGTAAGGCAGTAGTGGGGGTGTGCTTGTACTGGGTATTTTATGGTGTATAAGTTGATGGTGTTGCTGTAGGTTGGCAAGGATGATGGGGCGTGCACAGGGAAAGGGTATTGACTTGTGGGTATGTTGGTTTGTGACCATTAGGGTGAACGTGTGTGTGTGTGAACAAGGTGGTGTGTAGTCTGCGCAGGTAAGTGTACTGGGTGTGTGTGTATTGTATGTGTGGTTAGTTGTGTGCTTATGAGAGAAGGTGGAAGTGGGGGGTTGAGTAGATGGAAACTGTGAAGTGCATGAGTGTGGTGAGAGTATGCGTGTATTTCTCTATGGTTTAGTGTGTGTGTCCAGTAGTGCAAGAGTGCTTGTAATGGGTGTTGAGCTTTGGGAGGAGTAAGTGTATGAGTGATGTATAGAAATGGGTATAAAATGTATGTGAGGGTGTAATATAAACTGGTGAAGTGGGAAGAGACAAATGGGATTAATGGTGGAGAAGGAGGCACTGTGTTTAGAAAGGGAAAGTCTAGTTTTAAGAAACTAACAAAGAGGTGTCGCTAAAGAAGGCTATTCTTTTAACAGTTTCTTTCTTAAATTTTTACATATATCTAGAAATTGATTTTGACAAAACTCAAAAGAGTAACTTATATTATTTTCGCAAAGTCTACACACAGTAAAAAGTTTATATTTTTCAGAGTTCGGGAAACGTGCTAACTAAGTTTATTCGTAAAAGAGATTTCGGTGTATTTTAAAATATTAACTTAAGTTATTAAATTTTGATACTTTTACAGTAGTCTTATGTAGCTATGATGGAGTATATTTCATATTTTCAAAAGTTTTTAAAGGCGTTTGCTATTTTTAACGTTATTAGCGGAGTAACGCTCAATCGGATATAGCGTAGCGCTTTATTATCACGATAGTTATTAAATTATTACTAATGACACTTTTAGGTTATATCTGGGTGGATAAGGTACTTTAGGCATTGGGGGGCAAATAGGTAATTATTCATAAGTCGGGGACAGTTGGGTAAAGTTTTACTCATTTAAAAGAAACATAATACTTAGGTGTGCTCGAGCGTTAATGAATGACATTCGTATGATTTGTTATTTAGGTTTTGATAGTCAAGAGTTATGGCCGGCATTTGAGCAAATACCTGAAGCGGATTTTAAGCGAGGTAAGTACTCCTGCCATATTCCTCCGTATACCCTATTTTCCGTTTATGTATATGTATAAATGAATTGTTCCAATTAGAAGTTTTAAAGCCTTTTACATGCTACTGCTTTTGTGTAAATTGTTTGATGAGAAAATGCATAAAAAATGCCATGGAATGTTTTCTATGAGTAGTGTTTTAAAGTTGGTTTATGTTGGATGAGACGGTATTTCTGGCTTGGTTGTTGCGCCCCATATCCACGGGGGAAAGTTGGATTGTTGGGTCCTAGTCAACGGGGCGATACGTTGACGCACAGTACTGTTGCTCGTGGTGCGCCATTGCGTCCACAATAATATGTATCCCGGACGAAGGAGGGATTGTGGGCCCTAGTCAGGGGGGCGCATACCCTGACCAAATAATGTTCATCCCAGGTGATGTAGGGATTGTGGGCCCTAGTCAGGGGGGAATGTACGCTGACCGCAACATACCTAAGTTATGATGAGAACTGTTATAGTTGTTAATGAGCCTTCTTGATGTCATGCTTTGTTACTGTGAATCTTGGATGAATTGCTTTCATAAAGTAGATATATGTATAATAACTCTTGTGAAAATATTTACCAGTTTCAAATTGAAGAAAACCATGGCATGTTTCATGTTTTTATGAATCCCAAAACTATTTTAGGAATATGGTATGTGTACTTACTGGGCCCCAAGCTCACCCCTTTTTATAAATGTTTTCAGGCGATCAACTAGATGAACATGAGTATTACGAGGGAAATGAGAATGAAGCTGCAGGAGATGCTCATTAGGAAGTTGTTTAAGCCCTTGAGAAATTGTAGAACTGCCAGTTATTTATTTGTATTGTTCGTAGCTTAATTTTAGGAGGTTTCTTTAAAATAAATGCTATCGGTCTCTATGGAGGATTTCAGTAAAGATGATTTGGGAAAGAGTTGTAAGGGCATCTTTAGAAATTCATGTTATAGTGTTAGTTAATGTATGATTTTAGAATTGTGTACAGGTTTTAGTGAGTAAGGCCTGGCAGAGCCCTAAGTTGGAGTCTATTGGGTCTGCGGCCGGTCATGTGCCTAGCTCGCGGCCCTACCCATGGGTTCGGGTCGTGACAGAAATGGTATCAGAGCATTACGGTTTTGGGATATTAGAGCTTAAGTAATGATACCGCTGGTTAGGTTACATGATCTTGTAGACTTGTAACTAGGCTGACGAAAGTGGAAGGTAGAACTCAAGATTTGATCCTTTAGAGTGAAAGTCATATGTGAGAAATTCTTTGTACTTTAGTGCACCATAGGGTTGCAGTTAAACTTGCTACTACTAAGTAGACCGTGCAAAAGAATATATTGTGGTTTGTTATTTGAAAAGCGTAGCAGAAGCATGATGATTAGGAATTTAAATATCTGGTTGAGTTGGAGTGGAGTAAATATAGTCAGTGAGCTTTGTACTAGCTGAGCCATAACTATTTCGAGGTTGAGTAATAATATTCGGTTGGTTAGATTATACAATCTTAGGTTATAATCTGAGTCTTATAGTACAATGAAATGTTTGAAGTTGCGATGGACCTTACTGAAGTTGCTACTGATGTTTTTGACTCGTGTTTTGGAGGCTATTCATGCTGCTACGATTGTTAATGTTGTCTCTTGATGTTAAAAGGCTTATGACTTTGGAAAATGATGTTGTCTGTTGAGGTTATCAAGGGTTCCTTTTGGGATTGGTTATTTGCGATTATGAATTTTTGAATTATGGTCGGTCAAAATCTTATGAGCATAGGTCTTCAATTTAAGCGTATTTTATATAAGAACTAAATTATTTAACATCAAGGTCATTGGATTATGTGGTTCTAGAATCGTTAGCGCATAAATGATAATTCAAGTTTTGTACCATCGAGTAGTATTTAACGTTGCTTAGGCTATGACCAATGATGATGACTTACATTTCGAAAGTTTCATACCATTAAGAGAACTTACTTCGTTTGGGTGAAGCTAGATTAGATAGGTTCAGAGAAATGTTTTCTAGTTGTCAAGGCTGGTTCAAAATGTAGAAACTTTGGGACTTTTGGAAGGTTACGAAAACTCTCGAAGTACCGCAAGTGTTAAATTTTTACATATATCTAGAAATTGATTTTGACAAAACTCAAAAGAGTAACTTATATTATTTTCGCAAAGTCTACACACAGTAAAAAGTTTATATTTTTCAGAGCTCGGGAAACGTGCTAAGTTTATTCGTAAAAGAGATTTCGGTATATTTTAAAATATTAACTTAAGTTATTAAATTTTGATACTTTTACAGTAGTCTTATGTAGCTATGATGGAGTATATTTCATATTTTCAAAATTTTTTAAAGGCGTTTGCTATTTTTAACGTTATTAGCGGAGTAACGCTCAATCGGATATAGCGTAGCGCTTTATTATCACGATAGTTATTAAATTATTACTAATGACTCTTTTAGGTTATATTTGGGTGGATAAGGTACTTTAGGCATTGGGGGGCAAATAGGTAATTATTCATAAGTCGGGGGACAGTTGGGTAAAGTTTTACTCATTTAAAAGAAACCTAATACTTAGGTGTGCTCGAGCGTTAATGAATGACATTCGTATGATTTGTTATTTAGGTTTTGATAGTCAAGAGTTAGGGCCGGCATTTGAGCAAATACCTGAAGCGGATTTTGAGCGAGGTAAGTACTCCTGCCATATTCCTCCGTATACCCTATTTTCCGTTTATGTATATGTATAAATGAATTGTTCCAATTAGAAGTTTTAAAGCCTTTTACATGCTACTGCTTTTGTGTAAATTGTTTGATGAGAAAATGCATAAAAAATGCCATGGAATGTTTTCTATGAGTAGTGTTTTAAAGTTGGTTTATGTTGGATGAGACGGTATTTCTGGCTTGGTTGTTGCGCCCCATATCCACGGGGGAAAGTTGGATTGTTGGGTCCTAGTCAACAGGACGATACGTTGACGCACAGTACTGTTGCTCGTGGTGCGCCATTGCGTCCATAATAATATGTATCCCGGACGAAGGAGGGATTGTGGGCCCTAGTCAGGGGGCGCATACCCTGACCAAATAATGTTCATCCCAGGTGATGTAGGGATTGTGGGCCCTAGTCAGGGGGGAATGTACGCTGACCGCAACATACCTAAGTTATGATGAGAACTGTTATAGTTGTTAATGAGCCTTCTTGATGTCATGCTTTGTTACTGTGAATCTTGGATGAATTGCTTTCATAAAGTAGATATATGTATAATAACTCTTGTGAAAATATTTACCAGTTTCAAATTGAAGAAAACCATGGCATGTTTCATGTTTTTATGAATCCCAAAACTATTTTAGGAATATGGTATGTGTACTTACTGGGCCCCAAGCTCACCCCTTTTTATAAATGTTTTCAGGCGATCAACTAGATGAACATGAGTATTACGAGGGAAATGAGAATGAAGCTGCAGGAGATGCTCATTAGGAAGTTGTTTAAGCCCTTGAGAAATTGTAGAACTGCCAGTTATTTATTTGTATTGTTCGTAGCTTAATTTTAGGAGGTTTCTTTAAAATAAATGCTATCGGTCTCTATGGAGGATTTCAGTAAAGATGATTTGGGAAAGAGTTGTAAGGGCATCTTTAGAAATTCATGTTATAGTGTTAGTTAATGTATGATTTTAGAATTGTGTACATGTTTTAGTGAGTAAGGCCTGGCAGAGCCCTAAGTTGGAGTCTATTGGGTCTGCGGCCGGTCACGTGCCTAGCTCGCGGCCCTACCCGTGGGTTCGGGTCGTGACATTATGTAAATCTCACAAGTCTCTCCATACAAATAATGCCTCCATAGCTTCAAAGCAAAGATAACTGATGCCATGTTGCATGGGTCTTCAACTGCATCAATGCATAGGCAATGACCTTCCCATGCTGTAATAGAACACAACCGAGTCCTCTCCTAGAGGCATCACTGTAAATTACAAACCCTTCTAAGCCTGATGGAAACGTCAAGCCTGACAGAAATGTCAACACTGGTGCTATCACTAGTCTCTGCTTTAGCTCCAAAAAGCTGGACTCACAATCACCAGTCCAAACAAAATGCATATTTTTGCGCGTTAACCCAGTCAACGGTCCTGCAATCTTTGAAAATCAATCTACGAATCATCTATAGTAACCTGCTAGGCCCAGAAAATTGCACATCACTTTCACTAAGCTAGGTCTCTGACATTCGATCACTGTATTAATCTTCCTCGGGTCTATAGAAATAGTATCCTTAGACACTATTTGTCTAAGGAACCCAACCTGTTGAAGCCAAAATTTGTACTTTGAGAGCTTCGCATACAGCTTGTGCTCTCTCGGTCGCTGCAACACCCTCTCAAATGTTCCTTATACTCTTCTTTAGACTTCAAGTATACCAGAATATCATCAATGAACATGATCATAAACTGATCCAAATAGTCCTTGAATACCATGTTCATCATATCGATAAATGTTGTTGGGGCATTCATCAAACCAAAAGGCATGACAAGAAAATCATAATGTCCATAGCGTGTTCCGAATGTTGTCCTTCGAACATCCTCCTCTCTCACCTTCAATTTATGATACCTGAACCTCAGATCAATCTTCGATAAATAACAAGTACCCTATAGCTAGTCAAACAAATCATCAATGCGGGGCAATGGGTACTTATTATGGATAAGTGATCTTGTTCAACTCTCTTTAGGCAATACAGATTTTCCATGTGCCGTCTTTCTTCTTCATAAAGAGGACTGTGGCACCCCATAGGGATACAGTGGGGCGTATGAATACATCATCAAGCAACTCCTATAACTACTCATTTAACTCTTTCATCTCAGCTGGAGCCATACGACATGGACCTTTAGACATAGGCTCCACACCAAGGACGAGATCGATCACGAACTCTATCTTGCAATCAATAGTCTTTCCTGGCAACCCCTCAGGAAAAACATCTAGATATTGCTCTATGACAGGGATAGATGACAACTCAGGACCCTTCTAACTCGTATCAATGACATGTGCAATATATCCTTGACAACCAAGGCACAATAACCGTTGTGCTTTGATAATTGAAATAATACTAACCAGCTCACTCAGTTTAAACCCACGATAAACAAACTCGGACTGACCTGGAATGTCAAAACGAACTATTTTCCCATGAAAATCCACAGATGCATGATTAATAGATAACTAATCCATGCCCAATATAATATCAAAGTCCCAAATAGCTAATGGGATGCAATCCACGGTAAGATCTCTATCCCCAGCACGAATAGTACAATCACAAAGAACTGTCAAAACTGTCAAAGACTCTCCCATCGGAGTGTTTATTGTAAGGTCAGTCTTTGAATCGCCTTGCAAAAGTATGGGATACAAAGGAATATGATTCTCCCGAATAAAAAATTATACGAGCATCTAATGAGTTAACCAAAAGTGTACCCGACACCGCGTCATTGGATGTCAAAACATCTTGAGCAGACATAAAAAATAAACAGGCTGATGTCTTGAGCCTCTCGCCTGGATGTGATTGCTAAGTCTAGCTCTGCTGATTTTGTCCTCATTCATGATGGGGAGCACCGGTCACTGCTGCGCTAGCTATAAGTGCGGGGCAAAAAGTTGATTGATTCCCTCAAGCGGATGGACAATGTCGAACCTGATGCTCCACACTACCAAACCTGGAACATCCCCCAATAACTTTGTAGCATGGACTACCATGATGGACTCACCCGCACGTGGCACAAGGAACGGCCTGAAAAACAAACCGAATACCTTGACCAGCACTCTTTATAGGTCGTAGTCCAAAGCCCAGTGATGATCCAAAATTTGTACTCTGAGTTAGTCTAACTCTTACGCTTGGCTCTGAAACCTGTACTCTGCCCTGGTTTAAATCCCTGAATAAAAGCATGCCTCGATGCCTAACTTTGAGCACCTTGTGGCGGTGTAAAAGAGAACTATTGAGGCTTGTCATCCTTTGAAGTTCTACCCTCCTGTCTATCCCTCTTCTGGCCTCCTTGTCATTCCTCAAACCTCATCTTATTTTCAGACTTGAAATGCTCTAAAACACATGCTAGATCTTCACACTCCATATAGCTCGATAGCCGAGCAGAGATCACCCCAGGCTTGAGTCCCGACTTAAATTTTTGGCATTTGTTAGCCTCTCACAAGAGCATCCTATCTACAAACCTCGCCAAAGATAAGAACCTCACCTCAAACTTATCTACTGTCTCACATTATGCCTGAGTCACTCTCTCAGCATCTGCTCGCGGTAACTCGCAGAGAAGTACCCATTATTGAACAGTTCCTTGAACTGCTCCCAAGTCATGCCAGCCCACTGCCGAGGAGTCTTGCTAGCCTCCACCATCTTTCACCATCGGTCGACCCCTCATCTCAGCTTGTACACCACAAATTTGACCTTCTACTTTTCTGTGCATTTAATGGCCCGGAAGATCTTTTCCAACTCTATAATGCAACTCTTTGGCCCTGTAGGGTCCAATGATCCGCTGAAGTTTGTCGTATTCTACGTATTAAATTTGCTCAGGGTACTATGCTCTTGAGGCTGTGCCTGTGGCAGAATAGGATGTGGTATTCCTTAATGCTAATTGGCTAAATTTTGAGTCATCAAGACCAGAATCTGGTTCATCGTGTTCAAAACTATAGCCATGGGCTCTTGATTTTGCTGCTGCTCCTCTACAAGGGGTACATCCCCAACCGGGACCTCCGAGCTTCTAGTACGACCTCCAGTGTGACCTCTTAGGCCCCTGGTTGGGCCGCCATGACCTCTGGTGCCAGCTCCATGATTGCGGGCCATACTTGTACCAATAATGATTATCAACATTTATAAACACATTTCAGAAGGGCAGTATAATTAAACTTAATGGCAGACTCCCTAACTCTACCATCATCCTACCCCACTCTCATAAGCCTAGGTACGAGTCTACAAAATCATGATAACCTAACTCTGATACCAATTGCAACAAACCAAAAATCCAGAGCATTAACACCTGGAGCTTCTGAAGTGTTAAAACACTCACTCACTCCATCAATCGCTTAATCACATAAAAACCTTGATTCAACACGATACTTCGAATACCTATCAGAGCTGTTAATCCATGCAATATCTCTATTTTTTAAAATAAATGGTCAAAAATGAAAAGTCTTAAGGCCACTATAGTACGAGCTAAAAAGTTTTCACCCACGCAGGGGTCTTACTTAGTAAAATAAGCACATATAAATCCAGCTCCTCATTCAGGTTCTAACCCGTCCTGAAACAACCTACTTGTGATTATTACTTGCAGAAGGGAATCAAACAAGAGTGAACTTTTAAGAGCCCAGTAAGGTCGATCAATAATTTAAAATAGTATGTGACGTCATTGTGAGAATAGACGTTGATGTTGTAGTTGCTCTGTATTTTGGATAGAGTAATGATGTGATTATGATAGACGACTTAGTTCCGGTGGTGTCACCAAGGTTGACGGTGTCGCAATTTGGTATCAAAACTTAGGCATATGATTATGTTGACTTTAGAAATGTCTAGTGGAATGCCTAAGTTGTTGACGAGAGGAGTAGAAAAAGAATTTATATAGTTGGGTTGATGAAGGGTGATAGTCTAGATATGCAAGCTGAGGTTAGCTAAGGTATATTTATTTATGACCTTAGCATTCTTACTATTCCTACATGAATGGAAGGAAAAAAAACTGGTTGACTTAGATTTGGAGGGGTGGTTTGATGATGAAAAGTTTGCGGCGTCGGATCCTGAAAAAGACCTTGATGAGAATGTAGATGAATGGAATTGAGTTGAAAGAACCAGATGAAGGTCCAACAAGAAATGGATTGAAAGGATCTATTGAAAGGATAGATGAGGTCAAAACACTTCTAATATGTAAACCTTGAACGGAGGAATGAGGATCTGAGGGTGAGGCTGAAAAGAGTATTGATGAGCTTTTGGAAGACAAGATACTTCCAAATAATGGGGAAAAAGAAACGAATCGATAAGTCAGTCCGAGTCCCTAATTAGCGGCATTAACCACATAATAGAGAGGATAAAAGTTGGATGCGATTACAAGAAGTAAGTATCGAGATAAATTAATGGAGACAGTGGACACCAATGTGTAGGTTGTCCAAAAAATATGACAGGTTGTTCGTGATTGCCCTCTTAGTAGGGCTAAACCTGAAGACAGCCAATAAGTGATTCTAAATAAGAGTCACTGAAGTTTGGAATTGTTGAAGGAGCATAACGACTTTTCCCAGATTGACGATTGTACGAGTGGTGGTGGAGTCCGCTTTTGTAATTGGACCTAAAGTTGCTATTGAGAAGGAAAATGTTGATGCAGAACTAGTAACGTTTAAATACTATCATAGAAAAATGTCATTTAATGATGGAAACCATTAGTGGTTTGAGCGTGAAAGTTGTTATTATGGTGCACAAGTTTAAAATTCGTGTTACTCTTTCCTTGGAAAGATGAAAGAGGGTTTCTAATCGAGATAGACCCTCAACGAAAGCGGTGTTGTTGAATGTCAATGACGTAAGTGGGAGGAATAATAAGGGAGCTACATTAGGTCAAGAATACCATAAGAAATAGTTAGTGGGACTTCTACAAAAGGTTGTAGGAGTTCCAATGCTACACCCGGTGTTTGCTACCATGACACCCCAGTAGAAGAAAAAAAGAAGTGTAAATCTTCGGAGTTTCAAGATGCCTGCCTGAGTGAAAATCATATGGGAAGGGAAACAATCCAATATGGACAGCTTCATGTTTGAGATATGGAGAAGGTAGTTGAGCTAATAAGATGTGGGGAAGCGTTAGAAGATGATTTTTTCCAGCTATGTGAAAAAGGGAGTTACAAGTTGTTAAGAATGGGCAAAAACAAGTTGAGGATAGGAGGAAGACCTATCAAGCCTACATTATCTAAAAAGGGTTCAAGTAATATGATGATAAATTTTTCGGCCTAAATTGCAGAGTAAGTTGGAGACAGGTTTCTCGCGCTAAAGTATAAAGAAAGAAAGGTTGAAAAAGTATATCAGGGAATTTGGTGAGTTGACCTATTTTGCCCTCATCAACTGATGACGAAAAAATTGTAAGGTGAAACAAGTTGAGGAGTGTTTGAAATAATCCCCAGAAGGCAAGTAAAGAGGTTTTAATGGGGAATTGCTACTGAAGTAGTAGAAAAACCGAGTGACGGAGGTAAAGAATAAAGAGGTATGAGAGGAAAGAAGGGAGCACGGACAAAAAGAAGGTAGAATCCAGGATAATATGAAGAAAAGTCCGGACAAAGTTCTTGACAAAGAGGAGGAAATAAAGAATGTAGATGGTGCGGATTGAGGCACCACGGTACGAACTATGTTATGACAATTAAAACATGTCTTACATATGAGAGTAAGCCACCGAGCTAATGTGGAAGATGAATCAAAGGGGCTATTTCAAATGTTAACAGCCATCACATACTGTAAGGAGGTGCCCCAAAGGAGGGTGATGGTCATTGAAAGCAAAAAGAAAATAGGGGTTAAGGAGACTATGTATCGACTATTGGAAGTTGAATAAATTGACAGTCAGGAATAAATATTCATTGTCTGATATAGGTGACATGTTGATCAGTTGTAGGATGTTAAGTGTTTTCTTTTTGAGATTGACCTTAGAACGGGTCATCACCAGTTAAGAATAAAGAAGGATAGTGTTGCAAATATTGTCTTTAGAAATAGAGACAGTCATTATGAATTCTTGGTGATGCCATATGGATTAACTAGTTTCCCTGTGGCATTTATAAATTTGATGAATCAAATCTTTCGAGACTACTTGATCATTGTGTCATCGCCTTATTGGTGACATTATGAAAGGTACTAAAAGATAAGAAGAGCTTGCGCAATGGAAAATTTTGGCAAATCTTAAGAAAGTTAAGTTGTATGTCAAATTCAAGGAATGTGAATTTTGACTGAGAAATCTGAATGTATGAAGTCGATGAGGAAGAAGGTTAGGGGATTCAAGAAAAGTTGAAAATGTGTCAAAATTGGGAACGTCAAACATCGGCTTTGACTCTAGTAGCTTCCTAAGCTCAGCCGGAGGCTACCGGAGAGTTATCAATAATTTTTCTAAGATGCGCTATTGGGGAACAGTGACTGCGATAATTAATACGCCAGATCATTAAGGATGTGAATAAACTCGAATTCAAAGTTCGAATAAGGAGAAAAGGAAGTAATAGTCTGTTTCACATAAAAATATGACCAACGCTCTTGATTGAATCAAGGAAGCTTAAGGTCAGGACGAAAGGATGCTTAAGATCCAGTAGGGATTTCAAAGGAATGAATAGAAAAAATTTGATTGTGATGAGGATGATAATTACGAGTATGAAGGTTGGATATGTGTTCCGCTTAATGATGAATTGAAAAAAAAAATTGTGAAGGTTACTCATAGTTCTAAGTATCGATTCAGTAAGGGGAGACAAAAATGTATTGTGAGTTATGACCAAAATATTGATGGCCTGGCATGAAGATGTATATATCAAAGTTTATATCCCGGTGTTTGATCTGTCAACAGGTAAGTCAGGACCAAAAAAAATATATATATATATATATATATATATATATCGTCGGGCAGTTGCAATCGCTCCCTGTACCTGAGTAGAAATGGGAACACATTACGATAGATTTTGTGTCAGGATTACCATGAAAAACTAATAGAAACACGTTTATCTGGGTTGTAGTGGATAGGTGGACAAAGACAACCCAATTTATTCCTATTCGAGAAACATAGTCAATTTCTAAAAACTCTTTTTCGTTTATGTGATACAATTTCTACATCCTTGAAGGTTCTACTCCAGTATCCACATAACTGTTCTTCAGTTTGATCATGGGGGTAATGCTTTTAATACTGCACCCCAACAATTTTCAGAAGCATATAACTAGCTTATCTCCTTGTTTAGGCCAGCTTAATAGGCAAGGTTTTTACCTGACCTTTTATCCAAAGGAAAATATGGGTATCTTCATCATCCCTTTTTCACTTTCCTTTTCTAAGCTTTTTACTTAAAGATTTTGTCAGGTTTGATAAATATGGGATGAATTTTCTCGCTTAATTTAACAACCCAATAAATATTTGAAATTGTTTTACATCATTGATTTTTTTCTGAAAATAGCTTCGTTTTTTAGCTATGTGATCTTGAAGTTAATGGTGGTTTGTTTCCATTCACCTTTTTTTGTGATAGTAGTAATCCATGATCAATGAATTTTTGTGCTATCTTTTTTAGATGAGTTCTATGTTCTTTTCTCGTTTTTGAGAATGCTAATAGAAGTAATCTCCGTGCTTTCTAAAAATGTTGTCCATCATTTTTTGGAATAAAAGCAGAGCTTTTTTTCAATCCGAATGGTAATAACGTCCATTAATAGTGTCCTTGTGGTGCGCTAAAGGCAGTTAATGAAATTATTGATTCTTCCATTTTGATTTGCCAATAACCGCTTTTTAAATCCAACTTTGAGAAAAAATTCTCTAGCTAGATTTTGTTTATATGCATATCCTTGTTTGGAATTTTATTGCTATCCTTGACTGTTGCTGCGTTTAAAGCTCTATAGTCTATGACTAATCTGACTTTTCTCTAACATGTTCTGCATGATTTTTTTAGCATGAAGGACGGACTTGAATAAGAACTTCTCCTGGGTCTTATTAACCCTTGTTTATTATTTCGGGGATATGTCTTTCAAATTTCTGGACCATCTCAAGACTATGTTGTATTGGTTTTATGTTAACCATATACTCTTTATCCTTGAGGAACAACGTCGCCCAAGGTTTATCCTTTTTTCATAATTTTAGCGTGTCATCAACAAAATTATTTTCAAACATCTTCTTTATGCTATCAAGACTAGGAATTTCTTATCCTTGTTTGCATTGATAAGTGTTGGTTTATTTCTTTAACCCAATTGTCGTCTCCTTTGGTTACTTCTTCGTTAACGAACTCTTCCTTGGTTAATTCTTCTTCGAGTAACCTTTTTCATAAGGCTATTTTGTTCTCTTCACCGCGGTGGCTTACCTTGAGAGAGACTCACTCTTGATATGTTTTTGGATCTCTCCTAATTTTTGGATGAAAACCAAATTTACATAGTCGAGCAGCATATTTTAACAATGGAATGTTTTGTTGTATTTCAATATGAAACTCTTCCTGTACAAATGGTCATTTTTTTGCTTGTTTTAGGAAAACATTTCCTATTAGAAAATTGACTTCTAAATTGGATTAATCGCTCTATAACGAGTTGTTTTCAACCGAAATATAATATGCTTTATATTATGGCTCGAACTCATTGCCATTTGCCATTCGTATGCTGATCAGTTGATTGTTTTCATCCATTTTTTAGACGGTAGAATTCTTGGTTGTGCCAGGCAATAGGATGCTCCAGTATCTACTAAAGCATTTTTTTTTATAAGGGTGATAACCTTGGAAGTCAAAACTTAATTATATATGAGAATTGTTTAGAATTACCGCCATCCCTTTATTATTCATCTTTTCGGAGGTTCATTTACCCTTAATAATACTAATAATGGCTTGAATACCCTTTTTAAGCTCATCTATTGTCAATCCCTTTTCTTTCAATTTTCTTATTTACGGTGTCATGTATAGATGTTGTCGTCATTACATGTATGATTTCTACACGTGATAACATACTTCGTCTGATTTGGATGGTAACTGTTTTACATCCTATGATGTCTTCATTAGAACATTCTTTATCTTTGGTAGAGTCTTATAACATTTTTTCCATACTTTTGCCTTTTGGATTTGTAGACGTGGATAGTGTATAGGAGATGGAATTTCTCCTTGGTTCCTCGAGGACGACAACACCTTTGTTTTTAATAATATGCATGTACTCTAGTTGTTTACTAGCTAATCCTTCTCCTATCACCCATTTTTTAGGCCATGATATTTGCTTTGGATTTATCTTTCATGCTTTTATTACTCGAACATTACTACGTTTTTGATCAAATAGTTCTACTGCGTTGTTCAGCGTCTTACTTAGTGAATTTTTGGTATTTACCACTCTGTGGACTAGACGATATTGTACTGCAATATGTTTGCATACTTGTCGTAACTCGGTCATGCCTTGAGTCTGAATCCTCAGTCCTAATGCTTTATTACGATAAGGGTCTTTTAAGGACATGAAGTAGTTTGGTATAGTTTTAAGCCAAACTGATCTGTTATACAAGTTACTTTAGATTCTTCCTATTAGGAATTTTTTTAAAAAAATTTCTACCAATTGTCTGTTAGACAACAGATTACTGGTGTATCTCTGCAATCTATGAATAATGGATAAAGACTAACTTGTTTCATGCCAATATGAACGTAATGATATCTTTCTTTTTGTTTTACCATATCTGTCTTGAAGAGAGGGATGTCTAGTATTCTTTCCTCAGTCTGACCTCAGAGGTTCCTCCTTCATAAATATCTATATTCATCTTACTTCTAAACCTGAATTTGGAGTTTTTGTATAATTCTCCAACCTTGATTTTAGGCATCTCCCAATAGTTTATGGTAGAACCGAGAGCTTCTTCCTAAATTGATTCACTCTGACTAATCATATTATTACATAAGGGAATCATTTCTTCTCCATGGTCATAAGTTTCTGCCATTATGAACGTCTTTCAAAGTTTTGTTTGAACTTTCATCATCATCTAATGTTGTTTCATCATCAGACTCGTAGTCATATTCTGAAAATAGCTCTTCTGTTTCGTCTTCAAGATCTAATTTGTATCCCCATGCTGGCTCATATCTTTCTTCAGCGAATAAAAAAGATCTTATATTTTGCTTTCTTTTCTTACTTGGACATTTATTCGCATAATGTCCTTTTCCGCCACATAACCAGCAACAATCACACTTTTTTGATGATTCTCCTTCAAGACAAGACAGTTTTTTATATGAAATATAAGATTTTTCTTCTAATATATCTTCCCCGTGGTTTTTTTTTTTCTCTTAATGAATCAAATTCTGTTTTCTAAAAAATCTTCCATTTCTTCACATATGTTTATTCATTTCCAAACCTTTTCTTCTAGATTTTTTTCTTCGTGAAGTTTGGCTGCGTTCCGCATCCATAGGCGTACTATGTTATCGACTTGAGAACAATAGTAGTAGCTCATAAGAGTTTTTCATATCTTTTATTGCCTGTCCTCTGTACAATATTTCTTTAGAACTTCTTCTAGAACTACTATTCTTCATCCTAAAGAATCACAAAGCATTCCATCATTTAAAAGTTTAACAAATTTTTTTTTCGCTAACTCATCCCATGGTTTAGGGAGTTTGGCAATGAATTGCTTTTTGCCAATGGAGGCTGTCTCTGAGTTCTAACTTTTAAAAATGTTTTTAATTCATAAGTGTAGTTTTAGAAACAGCACATATCATATATTTGTAATTTTGTTAAATTTGTGAAGGCAATTTTTTCTTGAATACCCATATTATTTATAGATATTTCGCAGAACTCTCATTTGAGGTTATATACGCAAAAAATTATTAATTCTTCAAAAATGTTAAGCTTGCTCTGGGTTTCAATTATTATATCATTATTATTTGCTATGTTATTTCAGAACAGTCTCACATTAGCAACCCGTAGGACCGTAAGAGTGAGATATTTGGCCACCAAACACTTCCCCAGACCAGACACCCGACCACTTGCATATTACGTACTATGGTTATCCGATTTAGCAGAAATATATTCAATAATGTGAGAAAGCAAAATATGCTCATCTCGAATGAAAAACCTAGCCCATTCATCGCTAACTTCCAACAAGTTCCTAAGGGATAGGATATAGCCATCTTGAATGACCGATAAAACAATGGGTGAATTAGCAGGGACATTTAACAAAGCAAAAGTTTCTCATACGTAAGGCAAAGCTCGTTTAAGCCAAATCGAATTACATGATCCTCGGGATTTAAAGTTTTGCATGCAGCTTAGAAGATATCTTCATGAACAACCATCATTTGGAAACTCATTACCTATTCAGACGAAAATGCCCACCAAGATGAATAAGCTCGACCATGCTAAAGGAATCAGCAAAGGGTCGGCATTAGAGCTCGAAGATCGTAGGATTATCTTCTGAGACCATTGGGAGTTATCTAAGAGAATGAAAGCAGAGTGCCTACTTTGAGGATAAGCCCCAAATACATAAGGAGGGAGCCTTAAACTAAATAGAGAAAGTACTTGAATATTAATAAAATCAGAAAAAACTTATCAGACTAAATGGACAGTTTTCAACAAACCAGTCGATTTTCCCTTTGTTTTGAATATATGTGGAAGTCGATCTCTCTGACCAACTGTCTGGTATTATTAAAAAAAATGGATTTTCACTTCTGACCAACCGTCCGATTTTACCAAAATTATAGATTTTTGCTTCTGACCAATTGTCTGATTTTACCATAAAATGATTTTTTGCTTCTGACCAACAATCTGGTTTTACCAGAAAAATGGACTTTTCTTCTGACCAACCGTCCAGTTTTACCCGAAAAATATATTTTGCTTCTGACCAATCAACCGGTTTTAGGCTCGAGGGTAGAAAGCTTCATAATCATCACTGATCAACCGGCTAATTAGTCAGTACGTGCTTATGAATCTTTTGCAGAGTTTTCCCCTTTCAAGGCCAAACCCTATTCCTATTCTAATTCCAACCACATTTATGCCTAATCTCCTTTCTTTTATATGCAAGTTTGTGTGCATGCATCAAAAGTTAGACATTTACA
The DNA here is from genome assembly GCA_033065855.1 of Escallonia rubra. Classification (NCBI taxonomy): domain Eukaryota; kingdom Viridiplantae; phylum Streptophyta; class Magnoliopsida; order Escalloniales; family Escalloniaceae; genus Escallonia; species Escallonia rubra. Next base: position 121,114 of record JAVXUO010002637.1, on the reverse strand, counting down.
TAATAGTGTGCTAATCAAAATTTTTAATAAGAAGAAAAAGAGATGTTCATTTCGAATATAGTTTGATAAAGTGACTCCCTAGTGAACTCTCAATTCTACTCTAAGTTAAGTCAAATCAAGCATCAGTCCTAGTCCTTCCAGGGCTTCTTAGGGCTAAGTTCCTCCTCGTCGTTGGATTCCCAAGGGTTTGTTGTCTCGTTGTCGGGGTCAGAGGATGACTCAACTACCACGGTCTCGGTCAATCCACTAGGCTTTCCACATGTCTTTCAAAATACTGCTATAACCCTGGTAGATAAAAGGATTCTCAATTTCTTCGGTTGTGAAGGGTCTTAGGCTTTTCCATTGCTTCTGCTAGTGGCCTCCTTCTCCTTTGGTAGTGCAGAGCCCAGTTTTCAAGTCGGCCTTAAGAGAACCCGACACGTCACTCTTATCTTCCTCTGGCCTCTCGTCCGTGGTACAAAAGCTCCCCCCATGGGAGTCTCAGTAGCAACGGGCTTCACAAAACTCCCTCCACCACTCGATCCACCTCCCGAATATAGCATCTTGGGAGTAGGAGTAAGTACCTTCATCGTCTCTACAAACGGCCCACACACCTCTGGCAAGTCCTGCAAGGTGGATACCATGTCTTTTAGACTATATATCATCCGGTAGGCATGCTTTAGTATCGTGCTTGGGCCCTAAAAATAGAAAATTTATAGAGTTAAAAGATAAGTATCAGAGTAAGTTATGCAAAATTAAGATTTGAATTTACGATCTTGACTCGAGCGAGCTCCTTAAGCTGATCGTTTCGAGGCATCGACTTCGTCTCTTTGCCCTTTCCATTCAGATACACCAATATCGTCCAGGAAGATAAGAGCATATCCTCCACAGACTCCTCATCCTTCTTGCCCTTGCCATTCCGGTCCCTGGCCGCCCTAGCCGGTAGAATCCTCATTGCCCACTCTACAGTCAATGGAGGTGCCAAATCCTCTCACATGAATGCCTCATAAGTACAAGTATCGTTTAGCCATCTCAAGGAGGCTACACATTTGGTCATCTCAAGGAGGACATAACAATCCCCTAAGTCAGACTCTGCCTCAACCTTGGGTCTGAAGTCCCCATCTGATACATCTCACTGAAGGGGCCGCCGAGATGAAAGCCTTGACATCCATATGATGCTAGAAAAGCACCCTCTGCCCCAGGTAAAATTCCTCTTGAGAGAACCCCACTAGCAGCACTTGACACTGGGTAAGCGCCGACTCCTTTGGATAAGCCTCTTTTCCCTCCCACATGGACATCGACGTCTAAAAAAATTGAACAGATGTCAGTAATATTCATGAACATGCATTAATGGAAATCTAAAGGCTAAAATGAACAAATAACTCAGTGGGCCTTGAGTCAAGCCATTGAAGCTCTCCGGGTAGGCCCCATCATGGCCCCAACTCACTCGTCTCGAAAGTTTCACAGGTATGTTTGCCGTCTCCATCTCATCAGTATGCCCATGTCGTAGTCGCGATACAGGAAGATAAAATGTGAGCAAAATATCTATCACATAAGTGAGAACAATAAAAAGGGGTTAAGAATTAAGACATACCCTCAATCCGACAAAATATCCCATGAAGTTCTAGGACTGCCCCGGGGACACCGAGATCATCGAATGGTATGTATGAGCAACAAACACCAAAGTTGCATCGAGTCATCCCCGTTTCTAAATAAGGTCTGCCCAGGACATATTGATCAATGGATGCCTCATCAACGTTCTCTAGAGTCATACCCTCATAATGCGAACAAATGGTTCCAAGTAAAATGGAACTAACCTTTTTACCAGACAGTTTGAATTCAAGTAACAGACCACGAGGTCTTAGTCCTTGTCGGTATCATAGGCCCATGGGATAGGCCTCCCTCAAACATGAATACTCATGATAGTTGCGAAGTCGTACGAGGTGAGCATGGCCTCCCCGAACAGTAAATAAAATGTATTGATGGAATCCCACCAACGCTCTGCCAAACACAAAAGATGCTTTTTACTCTAGGTAAAAGTATGTAACCCATTCAGAAAAGGGTCAAAGCCAGTCTTGGTTACCCTATTCTCAACCAAAATTGGTACCTGCCGCCTACCATTGTTGTACCAAGTTCGGAGAGCCTCTACAACAGATGTTCATGGAGAAGTGCTGCACAAAACCAAAAGGGAAAGAGAAAAATTTCAAGAACCATCTGTATTTATGCATGGGGTGCGTGAAAGCTAAGGAAGAAAGCTATTGTGGGCCCTATTTTGCATGGGAGTGTTTAGTGTGTTGAAAGAGTATGTGTAATTGAAGGGTAATTGGTAGAAAACATACCTCATTGGAAAAACATTGGTAGCTAACATGTGTCTCTTGATCCGAAGTGAGAATTGAATGATCAGCCATCCGGGTGGTTGGCCAAAATCGTGAAATACGCCCGATTTAGTGCCCACCCTTGCATCCTCTCTTAGTGCATAGTGTTTCCTTAGTCCACCCCGTTGATGAAGTCCTAGTCATCCAGCTATGATTATTGTTAGTATTTGACCCTTAGATGCTTGACTGAGATCGTTGTTTGATGTGATTAACGTTAGATGTTTTGTTATATAATCATCACTGATTTTTTATAATTGGTGTTTGTTTAATGTGTTCCTAAGTGGTTTAATTGTTATACATGCCTAATCGGATTATTAGAATTTTGTTGTGTAACATTTTCAAATGATGTGAAAATTTACAACATGTTATGTACGTGTATCTTTAAATTTTACAACATGTTATGTACGTGTATCTTTACCTGATTTAGGATTTGTATAGTTTCACTGCATATATGATATGAAATTATGTAGACTCCTAAGCCTCAGATAATTGGTGAGTGAAAGTAGGCTTCGAGAAGATGGACTAGTTTTGGATAATCTATTTGATGATTCGGTATAAAGATTTTGTTCGAACACGCGATAATAGACCGCATGTTATTTTCTTCATGAACTAAAAGATTTTAAGCGTTTGACTGAAACATATGATCGAAGGATAGGATTAAAATATTTTTGATAAATAATGTGTTTGTGAATCATAAGTGGTGTAATAACTTAGAGTCTTAAACTTTAGTAGAGGTGCGATACATGCGTTTGCAGATCATATATGTGTTATGTTAATATAACATGTCTCTTGATGACGAATTCAAAAACATTTTTGACTCGTACATTTGCAATAAAAGAGTGTGCAGTGAAACCATAGTGGTTGCAGTTCTTCCGTCTTTCTGTGAGATATAAGTGCTTATAAGAATTAGTTATCCTATCCATGTTAGCTTTGGTAGAGTGTAAGTCACACGTGATCATCGTTTAGTGTTTTAGCACCCCTTAAGCTTGAAATTAAGCTTGTCGTCATTGAGATTGTGCAAATAATGTAGTCTCTAATATAGTATCAGTAGCATGTAGTGGAAGCCTGTTGAATTAGAGTTTGATTTAATTCATTTTATATGCGTTCATTTTGAAACGGTGTAGGTTTAGTTCAGTGAGTTTTGTAATAGCCAAGTTATCATTTGTGAAGTTCTGGAACAGTTAGAACAATGTAATTGCCTGACAAGGTTCCAGTTTAGCATTACAATTTAAAATTAAATAGTTACGTTCGGGTGCTCGTGGAACAAAAATTTGGGTGCGAAGGTTAGATGCAGCTCAGCTACTATGTGATAGTTATCAGAGTTACGTAGCAAAGCATAGTGCCTAGACGTTGTAGGTAATAGGAAATCTAAGATCAAATTTTGAGGATGAAATTTTTATATGGTGGGGAGAATGTAATAACCGATGCTTTTTGGAGTGGGTTAAAATAACTATTGGTGCCGCGAAAAAATAAACGGGCGTTAATTTTGAGCAATGCTTGGGTAATAGTAGAGCATGGGAGCTTAAAACAATTTTGGGGCAAGAATATAATTTTCAAAGCTCTCGGGGTCATTTGTAAATTTGAAAAACTTTGGGGCCTAAATTGCAATTTTTGGAAGTTAGGCATTATGTGCCTAATTGTTGTGAAATGTGTGTTAAAAAGATGCCACCTCCTACTTTTGAAAAAGGTGACTATTGAAATTAAAGTATATAGTAATGGTTGGAAGTTAAAAAAAATGAAATTATACATACATACATATATATATATATATATATATATACATATACATATATGTATATATACATATACATATACATACATACATATACATATACATATACATATACATATACATATACATATACATATACATATACATACACATACACATACACATACATATACATATACATACACATACACACACATATACATATACATACACATACACATATATATACATATACATAGACATACATATACATATACATATACATAGACATACATATATATATACACATACATACACATACATATACATATATATATATATATATATATATATATATGGGTCGTGATCCATTGCTAGCGCTGTTTTTCCGTCCGCTACATAGTGTAGCGGACGATAGTTTACCATCCGCTACATTATGTAGCGGACGGTGCTAGCGCTAGCAACGGATCAGCTCCCTATATATATATATATACACGTATATACGTATATACAGATACATATGTATATATATATACATATATTTATATATATACATATTTATATATATATATATATATATATATATATATATATATATATATATATATATATAGGGGACCGATCCCTGTCTACCGGTGGGAAAAATTTTCTTTTTCCCACCGAACCGCAATTTAGAACAGCGGTTGGGAGAAATGTCTGCCGTTGCATTAATGACGCATTAATGACAGGGAAAAGGACGAAATTTTGGCAAAAATATCACGATAAAATGTGTGAAAATCTCACGAGGTGAGATTTTCACACATTTTGGCCAACCGCATTTCATTTATGCGGAGGGCATTAATGCCCAACCGCATAAATGAATTGCGGACCGCATAAATGAATCCCCCCAACCGCATTTCCTTTATGCAGGCCGCAAACAGGGGTGCAACCGCATAAAGGAAAGGAGCTTCAAATGGCCCCCCCTCCCTGAAGCCCCCAACCGCATAAAGGAAAGGAACTTCAAATGGCCCCCCCTCCCACGTGGCATCATCCCACCGGTGATGCTCTGCCACGTGGCGCGCCCCCTCCGGTGAAGCCCCCACCCGTGTCATTCCCCTCATTTTGGTGAAGGCACGTGGCCGTCCTTCCCTGTCCTTCCCTCCCCCGTGACCCTCTTTCCCCTCTTTTCTTTTTTTGCAGAGATCTGCCAAAGACTTTATTTGCGCTCACGGGTTTTATTTTTTCTGTCTTCTTTCTTCTCACTTTTCTCCCTTTATAATCCCCTCCCCCCCCACCCTTCTTACGCACTCTATCCGAAAGATACCAACAATACTCTCCACCACAATACTCCACAACTCAATACTCTCCACAACTATTTTTTGCCAAAAAATTTTACGCTAGAAGATCGGTGGATAACCGCTAAAAGATCGGAGGAATTTTCTTGAAATATATATCAAGTCACAACAAGTAAGTATTTTGAATTTCCTTATAATTCAATGTTAGGTTTATCTAAATCAGCGTATTACATTTATAGATTCCAAAATAGCGATTTTTTAGGGCGCCAAATATAGACAGTTTTTCACGCATTTATAAAAAATAGCTAGAGCTCGATTTTGCCAAAGTGCAAAAAAGAGACCCTAGTTATTTTTAAAGGATCTGTATCAGGTAAACATTTCCGATTTTTCCAAAGACTGTAACACTATGTGTGTTTAATGCGAATACGAAACGTAATTGTCGCTAAAGGCGAAAACTTAACTAGACGGTTTTTCACGCATTTATAAAAAATAGCTAGAGCTCGTTTTTGCCAAAGTGCAAAAAAGAGACCCTAGTTATTTTTAAAGGATCTGTATCAGGTAAAAATTTCAGATTTTTCCAAAGACTGTAACACTATGTGTGTTTAATGCGAATACGAAACGTAATTATCGCTAAAAGCGAAAACTTAACTAGACAGTTTTTCACGAATTTATAAAAAATAGCTAGCGCTAGATTTTGCCAAAGTACAAAAGAGAGACCCTAGTTATTTTTAAAGGATCTGTATCAGGTAAAAATTTCAGATTTTTTCAAAGACTGGAAAGGGGTTAACTGATACGGGGAACCTTGTAAGTCTGCAGTGTATTTTAAAATATCAAGCTAGCGCGACTTCACGCGAAAATTTTACGAGAACCCTAGGATGTTGGGAAGTTCCATTCCCCAGGAATTCGGGCCATTCCGAAGCCGTTACCTATTTTTTTGGCCGAACGGCCCTTTAAGCGCCCGATCCGGACACCGGTTTGGGATTTTTGGGCGAAGCCTCCGTAAAATACTTTTTAGCTCAAGAATGAATTCAGGAAGCGTAAAATAGCATTTCGAAGCACTTTTGCGATTTTCCGATGCCAGGGGGCATTTCGGTAATTCGCCGCCCCAAGCGGGGTATTCCGGTAATTTTACAGTGTTAAGTTTTTCGACGGACTTTTTAGTCCAAAAATGTAAGCGAAGCACCTAGAAGGTTGTTTTGAAGCTGATTTGGGGCGTTGGGGTGATAATTAACCCCCGGGGGCATTTCGGTAATTTGCCGCCCACCGGGGGTATTTTCGTAACTGAACGTTGTAATACAACTGGACTGGAGGAAATAATTGTCAATACTATGTGTGTTCCTAGGGTGTAACACTATGTGTGTTTAATGCGAATACGAAACGTAATTGTCGCTAAAGGCGAAAACTTAACTAGACAGATTGTTTTTCACGAATTTATAAAAAATAGCTAGCGCTAGATTTTGCCAAAGTGCAAAAAAGAGGCCCTAGTTATTTTTAAAGGATCTGTATCAGGTAAAATTCTCAAAATTTTCCAAAGACTGGAAAGGGGTGAACTGATACGGGGAACCTTGTAAGTCTGCAGTTTATTTTAAAATATCAAGCTAGCGCGACTTCGCGCGAAAATTTTACGAGAACCCTAGGATGTTGGGAAGTTCCATTCCCCAGGAATTCGGGCCATTCTGAAGCCGTTACCTATTTTTTTGGCCGAACGGCCCTTTAAGCGCCCGATCCGGACACCGGTTTGGGATTTTTGGGCGAAACCTCCGTAAAATAATTTTTAGCTCAAGAATGAATTCAGGAAGCGTAAAATAGCATTTCGAAGCACTTTTGCGATTTTCCGATGCCAGGGGGCATTTCGGTAATTCGCCGCCCCGAGCGGGGTATTCCGGTAATTTTACAGTGTTAAGTTTTTCGACGGACTTTTTAGTCCAGAAATGTTACAAAACCTGAAATGTTGTTTTGGATCTGATGTGGCGTGTGTGTTTAATGCGAATACGAAACGTAATTATCTCTAAAAGCGAAAACTTAACTAGACAGATTTGTTTTCACGAATTTATAAAAAATAGCTAGAGCTAGATTTTGCCAAAGTACAAAAAAGAGACCCTAGTTATTTTTAAAGGATCTGTATCAGGTAAAAATTTCAGATTTTTCCAAAGACTGTAACACTATGTGTGTTTAATGCGAATACGAAACGTAATTATCGCTAAAAGCGAAAACTTAACTAGACAGATTTTTTTTCACGAATTTATAAAAAATATCTAGAGCTAGATTTTGCCAAAGTACAAAAAAGATACCCTAGTTATTTTTAAAGGATCTGTATCAGGTAAAAATTTCAGATTTTTCCAAAGACTGGAAAGGGGTTAACTGATACGGGGAACCTTGTAAGTCTGCAATGTATTTTAAAATATCAAGCTAGCGCGACTTCGCGCGAAAATTTTACGAGCACCCTAGGATATTGGGAATTTCCATTCCCCAGGAATTCGGGCCATTCCGAAGTCGTTACCTAATTTTTTGTAATGTATAGGCCCTTTAAGCGCCCGATCCGGACACCGGTTCGGGCGTTTTTTGGCGAAACCTCCGTAAAATACTTTTTAGCTCAAGAATGAATTCAGGAAGCGTAAAATAGCATTTCGAAGCACTTTTGAGATTTTCCGATGCCGGGGGGCATTTCGGTAATTCGCCGCGCCGAGAGGGATATTTCGGTAATTTTACAGTGTTAAGTTTTTCGACGAACTTGTTAGTCCAGAAATGTAAGTGAAGCACCTAGAAGGTTGTTTTGAAGCTGATTTGGGGTGTTGGGGTGATAATTAACCCCGGGGGCATTTCGGTAATTTGTCGCCCACCGGGGTATTTTCGTAATTTTACATTACACAAATATTCCGAATGACTTTTAAATAAATTTATTCTTCTTTTATTTAATTCTATGACTTGTAGAGAATGATATAATTTTTATGTTTTAGATTTCAGTATAAATATGGATGCAACTGGAGGAAATATTTTTTGTGAATGTTCTGATCCACCTTACATGGGTCAAGTTTTTCAAATACTGGACGAAGTTGAAGCATACTATAGAGCATATTCCAAAACGATAGGTTTCGGTATTAGAATTAAGACGACTAGAAAACGGGCAAATACAAATGAAATTGGTGCAAGACTATTTGAGTGTCATAGATGAGGCCCATACGTACCCCCGGTTGTTCAGATCAGTGACGAAGGGCCATCAAGGCAAAGAAGACGGGACACATTTCCGGGTACCGGCTGCAAGGCCCATGTGTATGCAGTACACCGGAAAAATGAAAACCATTGGGTTGTGACGGGAGTGGAGTTGAGCCATAACCATCAGTTGATGACCCCTAGTAAGATTGGTCAAATTCATCAGCACCGACAAATAAGCACGGCACACAGGGAACTGATATTTACAATGGCCGAGGCTAAAATTCCACCTTCTAGAATGATGGGGGTTTTCTCAAGCCAGGCTGGGGGGATTGACAAGTTGAGTTTCAACGACGTAGACCTTCGAAATCAACTTCGTGCTCAGAGGAGAGAGTCTTTCGGTAAGAGTGATTCTCAAGCTACACTTGATCTCTTCAGGAGCCTTCAGAGTGACAATTCTGGCTTTTTCTATAGTCTCCGACTGGATGACGAGAACCACATTAGTACTATATTTTGGGCGGATGCCCGTTCTAGAGCTGCTTACCAAAATTTTGGGGATGTTGTGACGTTTGACACCACATACCGCACAAATAAGTACTCTATGCCTTTTGCTCCGTTCACCGGGGTGAACCACCACTATCAGTCAATATTGTTTGGCTTTGCCCTGCTTAGGGATGAGACAGAGGAGTCATTTACGTGGTTATTTGAAACGTGGCTTAAAGCAATGTATCATATTCCTCCAAAGACCATCATAACCGACCAAGATCTGGCAATGAAAAATGCAATCGCTAGGGTCCTACCAGATACTCACCATGGCCTGTGCACATGGCACATAAGCAACAAATATCTCGAACGGCTTCACAATGTATATGCCCACCATCCGACATTCAAGACTGACTTTAATACATGTGTGAAGAAATCGTTGACGGTAGACGTGTTCGAGGAGAGGTGGGCCACGTTAATGTACGACTACTCTTTGCACAATCATGAATGGTTACAATCGTTGTATGAGATCAAGACACAGTGGGTCGGTGCCTACACCAAGAAGTTTTTTGCAGCCGGAATGACTACGACCTCGAGAAGCGAAGGTATGAATTCATTCTTTGATGGGTACGTAGGCCATGCTTCTAGTATAACAGAGTTCGTACTAGAGATGCAGAAAGCCCTTGACAGGCAATTTTTCCTTGAGAGAGAAGCCGACGCGGCTACGGTTTACAAAGAAAGACAAATAGTACTTTTTTCACCTTTGGAGGCTCATGCGGCTCAAGTCTATACCAAGAAAATGTTTAGATTGTTTCAAGATGAACTACTAAAGTCGAATCAATACGGCATGACAAAGTTACACCAGTATTCCACCAGGGAGGTCAAGGTTTATGCTTTGACAAATGTGACGAATTTCGCGAATCCGTGCTCTTCGTCGACTCCGAGGAACAGAAGACATTTTACCGTAGCCGTTTGTATGGACACCGGGTTAGTTAATTGCAACTGTCAACTGTTTGAGCATAAAGGTATACTCTGTCGACACGCTTTGAGGTATTTTAGCGCCAAGAATGCTCATGAAATCCCTCCAGTGTATATCTTGGATCGGTGGACAAAGGAAGCCAATAGAGTCCACGGTCACATTCCTTACGTGCCCAATGTTTCAGTCGATTTCGAGCAATCTGAGACGCTGCGATATAATCACCTTTGTAACATCATGCACGGTTTATCAATGGATGCAGCGTCAACATTTGATGGGTACCGGTATCAAGTTGAAGCAGCCGCACGGGATAGGGCTAAGCATGCACAGTTTAGGATGGCATTACCAGAAACATGGGAGCCTCGGACGACTCCAGCCGGTGAGGACGACGGCATTTTTGATCCAATTATTTCTCAAACAAAAGGGCAAAAACGAGCAATACGTATGAAGAATCCGATTGAAGAAGCAACGGGTCAAAAAAAATTGCGAAAGTGTGCGTTGTGTAATAAGATGACTGATCATGACAAGAGAAATCATTATAAAGTGCTAGGTATCGAACCTGGCGTTACGATCGAGGAGGACGATGATGAGGAAGAGTGTTAGGATTAATGTTTCGGTTGTATAAATTAAACTTTTATAATGTATATATTTGTGATTTGGTTTGTCAAATCTTTAATTTGTGATTTGTGTTGTGAATTATTGATATTTTTGGAAGGGTCTATTCGGACACACTTTAGCGCCTAATTCTTAGTTTGCGCAAAAAGTTGAAATTTTTTTTGTCACTTTTTTTTCGCTCATTGCACCTCATGCACGCTAGTTAGCCCAATTCTATGATTTTCGGCGAAAAACAAGACAAATTATTTTTTGGATTTTCCTACGACGCCCCTATTCGCGCACACTTTAAGGCCCAATTCTTAGCATTCGAAAAAAGTTGAAATTTTTTTTGTCACTTTTTTTTCGCTCATTGCACCTCATGCACGCTACGTAGCCCAATTCTATGACTTTCGGCGAAAAACGAGACAAATTATTTTTTGGGTTTTCCTACGACGCCCCTATTCGCGCACACTTTAAGGCCCAATTCTTAGCATTCGAAAAAAGTTGAAATTTTTTTTGTCACTTTTTTTTCGCTCATTGCACCTCATGCACGCTAGTTAGCCCAATTCTATGACTTTTGGCGAAAAACGAAACAAATTATTTTTTGGGTTTTCCTACGACGCCCCTATTCGCGCACACTTTAAGGCCCAATTCTTAGCATTCGAAAAAAGTTGAAATTTTTTTTGTCACTTTTTTTTCGCTCATTGCACCTCATGCACGCTAGTTAGCCCAATTCTATGACTTTCGGCGAAAAACGAGACAAATTATTTTTTGGGTTTTCCTACGACGCCCCTATTCGCGCGCACTTTAAGGCCCAATTCTTAGCATTCGAAAAAAGTTGAAATTTTTTTGGTCACTTTTTTTTCGCTCATTGCACCTCATGCACGCTACTTAGCCCAATTCTATGACTTTCGGCGAAAAACGAGACAAATTATTTTTTGGGTTTTCCTACGACGCCCCTATTCGCGCACACTTTAAGGCCCAATTCTTAGCATTCGAAAAAAGTTGAAATTTTTTTTGTCACTTTTTTTTCGCTCATTGCACCTCATGCACGCTAGTTAGCCCAATTCTATGACTTTCGGCGAAAAACGAGACAAATTATTTTTTGGGTTTTCCTACGACGCCCCTATTCGCGCACACTTTAAGGCCCAATTCTTAGCATTCGAAAAAAGTTGAAATTTTTTTTGTCACTTTTTTTTCGCTCATTGCACCTCATGCACGCTACTTAGCCCAAATCTATGACTTTCGGCGAAATACAAGACAAATTATTTTTTGGGTTTTCCTACGACGCCCCTATTCGCGCACACTTTAAGGCCCAATTCTTAACATTCGAGCGAGCTATGTAGTCCATGTACTTGATGACGTAAATCCCGCAATCATGACTGTTATATTGCTTTGGTCGGTTTTGAATCATCACGACCGTCCAAGGCTCTATCATTGTTGAGCTCGTGATGGCTTCCCCCCTAACATGTCGGCACACTAGTGGAATGATAGTAGTCTGCATCCAACAGTAAAAAAAGTTATCAAGCTGGAATTAACAAGAAGAATAGACTATGAGCGAAGCTCTAGAAATATAAACTAACCACCGCATTGATGTACGTGGAGTACTTATCCGCTAGCTGCCCACCAGGTCCATCTTCCATTAGGCTATCGTATATGTGGACCGTTTTGTTCATAGGATGGAGAACTAATAGGAAGAAGTGGCACCCGTGAAGACACGGTATCATGATTAGGTTAGCCTCAGCTGCGTGACATTGATCGTCCGAGTTCAATAAGGCAAGCACGTTTGCAGACGGTTGACATTCACCCCTGCCTTTCCCTCGCATCCTCCTCCATGCTGTGAAGTCATTCATGCAATTCACCAAGAGGGGGACTAGAAAAGAGGGGTACATGTTGAGCTTCGGAGTTTGGGAGGGGTTATTACGTAGCTCTCTAACACGGAGCAGATCTATGTAAGCGTCCATGACCCAGTTCGAAATATCTGTGTCCGGCGCCAACAGTCTCATATCCTCGTGACCTATAAATCCCGCAACAGGAAAGTCAGTTGAATCGACGGGCTCATGCCCGAAGTAGTGCCGGTCGATAAACTCCTGTTTCGCCGGACTCAATGGCTTCGTCGGTTGTCCTTTATCCGACCGCATGCTTGGGCGCGACGCCTGGAATCCTACTTGACTCTGGCGCTGAGAGACGTACGCGTAAGTAGGCAAGCGACTAGACGGCTCCCACACCTGACTCTGGGGTTGAGAGTCGTATGCGTCTGGAGGCAAGCGACTAGACGACTCCCACACCTGACTCTGGGGTTGAGAGTCGTACGCGTCAGGAGGCAAGCGAATAGACGGCTCCTCTCGGTAACCCCGGTACGCAACATCAAATTTATGAAGATCAGTCTTGTACCTCTCAATGGAGTTCTTCAGACTGTCAGGAGCATGCGCAACGTACCAGTCAAACTGCTCAAGCTGCTTGAACACCGCAGTGCCCTGGTCAACCTAAAAAACATGCATCGAAAAATCACCGTCATCATTTCAGGCATGGTCGATAAGGTGCGCAAATAAAAATTGAAAGAACAGTAGCATGACTTACAATGCTCAATGCCAAGAACTGGTCATAGACCTCACGTGGCGCATACGATGGCAGCCTCACCTGGGAAGGGCGATTCACCCTCGTCCGCGTCACGTTGAGAAACCATTCAAGATAGTCCTCGATACTGGTGACGTCGTCCTTGAGCGATACAAGGCTACCGTACGTTTCTTGCCAAGTATTCCACTGTTCAACCTCATCGCTCAACAAATGCAAGGCATCAAGCGCCTCGAATTTCGGAAGCTGACGACTCCTATATGGCCGCATGTCTACAGAGGGTTTTGGTATCCCTTGTAGACAGCCAGCTTGCCTCATAGCTCGATCGGGCATCTGAAACTCACATACTTCGAAGTGAATTAGCGGCACCCGAACCAAACCTGCCAGCACATACGATACCGAAAGTTGCCAACAATACTCATCTAACCGATGCATCACCAGACCGTATGGCTGCCACGTCACCTGGGGTGCATCCAGCATATCTAGTTCCCCCGATAGAACTGTAGATGGTTGTGAGGATTTACCCGTCTCTTCCGGTTAGTCTCGGGCCCCCAGGCCCACACCCTAGGCCACGTCTCATCGGAATCAGCTACGGGCTGTGGACGACCCGTTGGTAGCCTCTCGTAAGACCAAACCTATGAACGCAAACATTATATGGAATTAGTAATTAATCACGAATATATTGACACGTCAAAACTAGAATATAAATGCTCATACCTGTAATAGAGTCATGCAGGCGGCAATAGACTTGGCACCTATTCTCGTAGCCTTATGAAGTGCTCGATATAGGTGCGCAAGAACAGCTGAACCCCACGAATACGAGTATACCTCCTCAAGATCCTCCAAGAACACCATATACTTCGGATGCACCGTGTTTTTCGAATGCGTCGGAAGTAATATAGCTCCAATAATATATAGAAGGAATGCCTTCGTATACGTCACGAAATCATGACGAGTGTATTCATCTGGTAGCTTGCCGTACTGCTCTCTCAGCCATTTAAGTTTGATGCCGTTTGTTGTGAGAGCTTCCTTCGGAATTTCCGGAAAATACTGCCTAGCCATATTCTTTATGGATGCAGACGGTTTGCTCCAAGTAATGGGTTTGCCCTGACATGGGATTCCAAGTATAAATCCGACGTCCTCTAATGTAATTGTCATTTCACCAAACCGGAAGTGAAATGAGTTCATCTCGCTCCTCCATCGTTCAACTAGAGCGGATATAAGGCAATCGTCGTGTCGAGACAAAAACCCGGGGGCGGTGAACATAGCTAAATTTTGACGGTGTAGTAGTTGTATTTGTTCCTCGTTCAGTACCCACTCTTCGAGGTGACGTGTGCTTTGAATTGTTTCCAAAACACCCCTGTCGACACCGTCAAATACGTACCTCGCGACGTGGTCATCGTCATCGTATAGGATTGATTTATCATGAGGTCCGGGGTGAAAATACATATCTGTAAGAACAAAATATAATCGTAAACCAACTTAGCGTCCATAATATTTGCATTCCAAAAATATAACTGGATGTTAAACCTAGCTTACCAACGCGTTAGCAATAGTCATTATTTCATTATTTCAATGTATTAAAACAATTCCTCACTTCCCACCACTCCGAACGCTTAATTACTCTACTTCCCTAAATTTTAGAGCCAACGTGGCAATTTACCAATATACCCCCCGATGCCCGCTACACCACCAACACCAAAAAACCGCTTTAAAACCACTTTTTAAATGTATTACGTCAATTATATACAAAATATTTCGTCAATATATTTTAAGGGGGAAAGTTACCAAAATACCCCCAACTTATGCAAAATACCCCCTGACAGACATTGCCCCTTAAGAACATCTCAGAACAACTGGAAAAAATAACATTCCGGGTGTCTTACACCCTGAAACCGAACTAAAAGTTAGTCAGAAAATTTTACAACGTTCAGTTACGAAAATACCCTCGTTGAGCGACAAATTACTGAAATGCCCCCGGGGATTCATTATCACCCCCACGTGCGCCACATCAGATCCAAAACAACATTTCAGGTTTTGTAATTACATTTCTGGACTAAAAAGTCCGTCGAAAAACTTAACACTGTAAAATTACCGGAATACCCCGCTCGGGGCGGCGAATTACCGAAATGCCCCCTGGCATCGGAAAATCGCAAAAAGTGCTTCGAAATGCTATTTTACGCTTCCTGAATTCACTCTTGAGCTAAAAAGTATTTTACAGAGGTTTCGCCCAAAAATCCCGAACCGGTGTCCGGATCGGGCGCTTAAAGGGCCGTTCGGCCAAAAAAATAGGTAACGGCTTCGGAATGGCCCGAATTCCTGGGGAATGGAACTTCCCAACATCCTAGGGTTCTCGTAAAATTTTCGCGCGAAGTCGCGCTAGCTTGATATTTTAAAATAAACTGCAGACTTACAAGGTTCTCCGTATCAGTTCACCCCTTTCCAGTCTTTGGAAAAATCTAAAAATTTTACCTGATACAGATCCTTTAAAAATAACTAGGGTCTCTTTTTTGCACTTTGGCAAACTCTAGCGCTAGCTATTTTTTATAAATTCGTGAAAAAAAATCTATCTAGTTAAGTTTTCGCCTTTAGCGACAATTACGTTTCGTATTCGCATTAAACACACATAGTGTTACACCCTAGGAACACACATAGTGTTACACCCTAGGAACACACATAGTGTTGACAATTATTTCCTCCAGTCCAGTTGTGTTACAATGTTCAGTTACGAAAATACCCCCAGTGGGCGACAAATTACCGAAATGCCCCCGGGGGTTAATTATCACCCCAACGCCCCAAATCAGCTTCAAAACAACCTTCTAGGTGCTTCGCTTACATTTCTGGACTAAAAAGTCCGTCGAAAAACTTAACACTGTAAAATTATCGGAATACCCCGCTTGGGGCGGCGAATTACTGAAATGCCCCCTGGCATCGGAAAATCGCAAAAGTGCTTCGAAATGCTATTTTACGCTTCCTGAATTCATTCTTGAGCTAAAAAGTATTTTACGGAGGTTTCGCCCAAAAATCCCGAACCAGTGTCCGGATCGGGCGCTTAAAGGGTCGTTCGGCCAAAAAAATAGGTAACGGATTCGGAATGGCCCGAATTCCTGGGGAATGGAACTTCCCAACATCCTAGGGTTCTCGTAAAATTTTCGCGCGAAGTCGCGCTAGCTTGATATTTTAAAATACACTGAAGACTTACAAGGTTCCCCGTATCAGTTAACCCCTTTCCAGTCTTTGGAAAAATCTGAAATTTTTACCTGATACAGATCCTTTAAAAATAACTAGGGTCTCTTTTTTGCACTTTGGCGAAATCTAGCGCTAGCTATTTTTTATAAATTCATGAAAAACTGTCTAGTTAAGTTTTCACTTTTAGCGATAATTACGTTTCGTATTCGCATTAAACACACATAGTGTTACAGTCTTTGGAAAAATCTGAAATTTTTACCTGATACAGATCCTTTAAAAATAACTAGGGTCTCTTTTTTGCACTTTGGAAAAAACGAGCTCTAGCTATTTTTTATAAATGCGTGAAAAACCGTCTAATTAAGTTTTCGCCTTTAGCGACAAATACGTTTCGTATTCGCATTAAACACACATAGTGTTACAGTCTTTGGAAAAATCTGAAATTTTTACCTGATACAGATCCTTTAAAAATAACTAGGGTCTCTTTTTTGCACTTTGGCAAAATCGAGCTCTAGCTATTGTTTATAAATGCGTGAAAAACTGTCTATATTTGGCCCCCTAAAAAATCGCTATTTTGGAATCTATAAATGTAATACGCTGATTTAGATAAACCTAACATTGAATTATAAGGAAATTCAAAATACTTACTTGTTGTGACTTGATATATATTTCAAGAAAATTCCTCCGATCTTCTAGCGGTTATCCACCGATCTTCTAGCGTAAAATTTTTTGGCAAAAAATAGTTGTGGAGAGTATTGAGTTGTGGAGAGTATTGTGGTGGAGAGTATTGTTGGTATCTTTCGGATAGAGTGCGTAAGAAGGGTTGGGGGGGGGGAGGGGATTATAAAGGGAGAAAAGTGAGAAGAAAGAAGACAGAAAAAATAAAACCCGTGAGCGCAAATAAAGTCTTTGGCAGATCTCTGCAAAAAAAGAAGAGAAGGGAAAGAGGGTCACGGGGGAGGGAAGGACAGGGAAGGACGGCCACGTGCCTTCACCAAAATGAGGGGAAGGACACGGGTGGGGGCGCGCCATATGGCAGAGCATCACCGGTGGGATGATGCCACGTGGGAGGGGGGGGGGGGGCATTTGAAGTTCCTTTCCTTTATGCGGTTGGGGGCTTCAGGAAGGGGGGGCCATTTGAAGCTCCTTTCCTTTATGCGGTTGCACCCCTGTTTGCGGCCTGCATAAAGGAAATGCGGTTGGGGGGATTCATTTATGCGCTCCGCAATTCATTTATGCGGTTGGGCATTAATGCCCTCCGCATAAATGAAATGTGGTTGGCCAAAATGTGTGAAAATCTCACCTCGTGAGATTTTCACACATTTTATCGTGATATTTTTGCCAAAATTTCATCCTTTTCCTTGTCATTAATGCGTCATTAATGCGTCATTAATGCGACGGCAGACATTTCTCCCAACCGCTGTTCTAAATTGCGGTTCGGTGGGAAAAATAAAATTTTTTCCACCGGTAGACAGGGATCGGTCCCCATATATATATATATATATATATATATATATATATATATATATATATATACCTATATAGATTTATATATATATATATATATATATATATATATATATATATATATACCTATATAGATTTATATATATATACATATATATATATATATATATATATATATATATATATATATATATATGTATCCCTATATACATATATATAATATATGTATATATACCTATATACATATACATATATACATATATATATATATATATATATATATATAGGGTCGTGATCCATTGCTAGCGCTAGCATGTTGCTAGCGCTGTTTTTCCGTCCGCTACATAATGTAGCGGACGATAATTTACCATCCGCTACATTATGTAGCGGACGGTGTAGCGCTAGCAACGTATCAGCTCCCCTATATATATATATATATATATATATAAGTATAAATATATATAGGTATAAAGGTATATATATATATATATATATACACACACACGCGCAATGTATATGTATATATACAATGTATATGTATATATGGCGTTGAAGGGAAAGTGGAAGAAAAGTGGGGTGGGTCCCATTCATTTTAGTCCGAACTGATCTAGACTAATTTTATACCCCCCCCCCCCCAGGTATTATTTTATCCCACTTAAGGGGGATAAAACAAGTCCAAAGGATACCTTATCCGGGGACTAAGTGCGTGTCCAAACGCCGGATAGGATTATTTTTATCCTATCCGGGGTCTTATCCCACGCGCCAAACACAGCCTTTGTGTATGAGTGAGTATAGTAGAAGATGGATATTGCGCGTGTGTGTGTATGTAGTGTAGGTAGGGTGGGCACAATGTGTCTTGTGTGTGTTTTACTGCGTGTATGTGTTCGGGTGTGTGAGTTTGTGGTGTAATTGTGGGGTAAAATGTTTGTACGTGTGGTATGATGTGTGTAGGAGTGTTTAGGAGGAAAAATGGTGAGGTTGGCATGTGTTTCAATGTGTGTTTGTGTGTGTGTGTAATAGAACTTCGGGTGGGTGTCATATGTGTGACCGTGTGTGTATATATATCTAATACATGTGTATAAGTGTGTTAGTGGGTGTGTTTTAGATGTGTATATGTGTAATTGTGTGTGTGTTAATGAGTGAAGGGGGATTATATGGGAGTATATGTTCGGCAGAGGAAGAAAATGAAGAAGATGACTGTGTGCAGTTTAGGTGAAATAGTAGGTGTTTTAATTTGAATAGTAAATGTAACTGTCGCTAAAGATAAGGAATTATTTAGGTAATCTTTAGATAAATTTTTATAAATAGTTAAGATCAAAATCTGACAAAATCCAATTAGTAACTCCCATTATTTTTACGAGACGTACGCTTTAGAATTGTTTTGGGAATTTTCGGTGTCCGTGAAGGATGCTAAATTAAGGTATCGATTGAAAAGAATTCTCCAATTATTTGGCATATCAAATCAAGTTATTGTAATCTCAAAATTTTAGGAAAACCTTATTTTACTAAGATGTTTCATTATCTAAAAATTTGTGCCATTATGAAGTCAATAGCTATTTTTGGTAAAATTAACTTCTGAACGCTCGGTCCGGCCACCGGTTCGAAATTTTTGGGCAAAAATTTCTAAAATACTTTGTAGCCCAAAAATGACTTCGGGATGCCTAAAATAGTGTTTTAAAGTGCTTTTGAGATTTGTTTGATGCGGGAATCCGTAGAGGGCATTTTGGTAATGGGTTAATTACTCACGGCACCCCTGAGGTTTACCCTAAATTACACACGGACCCCCTTATCTTTTGAAAATTACACTCCGCTCCCCCAGGTTTGTACCCGCATTTCACGGAGCCCCACAAAATTGACGGAGACCCTAACTCCGTCTAAAGATTCTCTAACACCTTACTTTTTGGATTTTTCATCCCCAAACTGCCCTCCCTTTCTTGAATAAATACCCCCCTTGCCCTTTAAGATTTTTCTTCTTCTTCTTCTTCATTATCTTTCCCCTTTGCAGACCCATTTGGCTTGGAGGTGGCGATGGGCGGTGCTTTGGTTATGGCACGGTGGTCGTGGATGTGCGGCGCGATGCTGCTCGGTGAAATGTGCGGCTGGATTTGGCTGCCTGTGATGGCGTGTGGGCCCGGTGGGAGCGACGGGGGCAACCGCTTCAGGAGACGACAGATCCTTGGCCTTGGGCGGCCGTCCACGGCCCCGCTTCGGCGGAGCAGACGGGTTCGGCGGAGGTGAGGTTGAACTGGGAGATGGTTGGGCATCCGTGGTTTTCTTGGAATATAAAGGAGGAACTAAAAGAATATAGGAAAAATTCTCAAGAATATGAGCAAAAGAGGTCGGGAATATGGCAGCCGTGTGGTGTGTTTTTGGTTGTATGTGAGTGTGTTTAAGGGACACAAGAGGGTAAACTGCCATGGGCAGTATGTGGGTGTGCTATGTGCGTGAGTATGTGTGTGTGTGTGCAACTGTGTGATGTGCGTGCGTGGTTTGTGTCAAGTGAAGTAGGGGCTGCCAAAACAGCCCCATATGTGCGTGTTTGGCATGGGTGATGAGCTGCATGAGTGTGTACATGTGGATTTTAGAGAGAGATTGGGACCATAAGCTGTTGGTTTAGAATTATAGAGAGAGGGAGAAGGAGGTGCAACCGTGAACACAGTGGGATTTAGGGCAGCTGGTGTTCGTACATTATGTGTGATTTTGGGTGCATGAGTGTGTGCTTGAGTGTGCATCCGTGAGTGAGGTGTGTTGTATGTGTGAGTGTAGGTGAAATGGAAAGGGGGAAAGGCTGCACAACAGCCGTGAAGGAGTGTTTGTGAGAATTTTTTATTGTGTATAAACTGAATGTGTGATTTCATTGAGTGTGAATTAGTGTGTGAATTGTGTGTGATTTAGTGTAAGTATTTGGGTAGTGCAGAGTGTGTGTTTGCAAGTAAGTGGCGTGTGTGTGTGTGTGTGTTCAATGCGTATAGAGAGTGAGTGGACAGGTGAGTGGGGGCGTGTAAAGTTGAGCTTAAACCTGTGTGAATAATGTTGAAATGGAGGGGAGAAACGTCTTTTTATGACCCGCCGTTAACACCGTCAAAGAAATCTAAATTTTTGGAGCGGAGTGTAATTTTCAAAGATAGTGGGGTCCGTGTGTAATTTAAGGTAAACCTCAGGGGTACCGTGAGTAATTAACCCTTTGGTAATTTACCACCCATCGGGGGGAATTTTAGTAATTTTACCTGTAAAAGGTATTTTTGAGTAAATTCACATACAATAAGGATATTTTAGTGATTTTACTTACAAAGAGTTGTTTTGGTGATTTAAGTATGAGATGGGTGTTTTCATAATTTTACACGTAAGAGGCATTTTGATTATTTTACATACTCGTTGAGGGGGCCGTTTTGGGAATATGCGTAAGTCAGTATTGAACTAATAATATCATAGTATATACTGTATACTAATAATTGGATTGTTCCATTTAGGTTAAAGCAACAGACTTTCTAGTTAGACTAGCTTAGCTTCGGATCCAGGTACGGGTTTTTATCTGAACCCTGGGTAAGGACTTACGTCCAAACCCTAATTTCTATAACTTGTGCAAGTAAGTATTCTTTCGATTTGCTTATGGTAATTGTTGAATATTGAGATTTTCATTTATATATCAACATGTTAATACCAAGAAGACCCTAACATTGAACCTGAATCGATTATTTGGAGACCCTATCGATGCTCCCATGTTATTGGATGCTGAGCAAATTCGATAATTGTTCGCATTCTTTCTTCGAAATTCTTATGCCTAAATTCGATAAATGCTCATATTTGTTCTTGCTATTTGTTTGTGATTAATCTGGAATTTTGAGTGATGAATTATATCAGCATGCTTAATTGTCATTGAAACGCTAATTGATTTTGGTTAATTGAATTCAGGTTGATGCTCATTTTTATTGCATATTGCATTTCTCGTTGATTCTGTGATTTTGTTTCATGTATTGACCTGGGGTTCTGTTATGAGGGAGATGATATAAGGAAGGGACTGTTACTGCTTCCTACAGGGAATGCAAGCTAGAGCCTTGATCGATGGAGAGGGCTAGTTATTATTGTACATCAGGAATGTGTACACTCTGTGGCATTACATAAATGGCATTGCCTCTGCCCAGGATCAATATCTTTAAATATTTTTACGTTGTATCTTACGGTGATTGCTTTGAAAATAATGTTCAAATGAATATTTTGTTATCTGATTGAAGGGAATTGAGGAAAATCATCCCCATATAGTGATCAAACTGTTTGTTATTATCTGAGACCCTTCCTCTATTTCCCTTTGAGGTGTCTGGGTTCGTTTCAAATCTTTGAGAAATCATCATTGTATTTTAAAATGATGACTTTGAAAATAATCTTCAAACGATCGTTTTGGAATTTGGTTATAATTGTTAATGTTAGTTTTGAAAACTGGGATGATTGTTAATGTTTGTTTTGGTGTCTGTCTATGATTGTCTTTGGTATATACTTATGACTAATTATGATATGTTTGGAAATTATCAAACTGTTCATGATTGTTGAAATACTTTGAGAAATTGTCTTCAGATGAACGACCTTGAACGACCTTACTGAAATATTTTGTAATTCTTTTGGTTGTTCCTTGAACGACCTTACTGAGCTCTCAAAAGCTCACCCTTTGTTTGATTCCCTTTTACAGGCAATGATCAGCTGTAGAATGCTCGGAAATGGGCTTACAGTCAGTGTGAGATTCTGGTGAGCCCACCATTACTGTGTAGTAAGACTCCTGCGTCGGTCAACATTGTTAGCTTGTCGTTATGTAAAGAACTTAAGTTTTAATAGTTTAAGTTTAAGCAGTTTTTTTTTTTTTCCGTAATCTTGTATTTTGAAGAGAAAAAGTTGATGTCTAGTTAGATGCTTTGACAGATTTGATATAAAGTGGTAGGTTAACACTTCGGGAGTTCAGGGTGATGGAGCTCCCGATTTCTTGGATGTTACACTAATTTGCTCATATAATACTAAATTAAGGCAGTTCAAAAGCCTAAATTATGCATTTTTTCAAGAACTACAACTTTGCAGCAGATGTCAAATTCGTTTAAGGTTGTCTTCAGGCCCACAACAACTTTGTTTTAATGGGACATATTTCTTTCTAGGTTTTTGATGTCATATCGATCCTTGCATCATGTAGTAGGGCAATTCTTGTTAAGGTATGGTTTAACTACCCTTCTTGTGGTGTTTTTGTCTTTGGAGTGGATTAGAAGCATTATAGAGTAGATCTCCTCTCCTCGCGACCAGATTCTTGCCCAATAACGCCGAAAAAACCTAAAAGACTTTTTCCCACTAGAAGAAGTTGGTTAGACGAGAAGTTTATGTGGGATACAACTTTACTAATATTAGAATGTTGATAGTCTACTGATAGGTTTAGACTCCCTTTTGAATTAGGATTCTAAAATAATTAGAGGAGTTGGTAAAAATAAATAAATTCTAAGATTAATCAACTAGAAGAAGTTGAGTCCACTGAATCTAGGTCCCCTCCTGTAGGTCCTGTCGAACTAAGATGGTTTTGATACCAACTAGTCCGGTTAGGAACATAGGCCACTTGACCCCTGATGTTGGGTTCAAGCCAAATTTAGGATTACTTTATGTTTTTTTGTTATGCACGTTCTCATTATTCGTTGTTGTAATCCACAAGTTAGAGGCTCTTTTGAAGGTGTGGCATTACGTCAAAACTCTCTTTCTAATCTTACTTTTTTTTTTTGTAGACGTTAGTTGTTACTTTTTAAGGGCTAAACATGGATTCTACCATCTTACACGTTTGAAAGAAAAAACCTGCCCTTTACTTTTTTTCACTTTCGAAGTTGCTTCCACTGAATCAAGTTTTAAGCATACATTGATTTCCCTCTAGAAGGCCCATGTTCTAGTTATCTGAGACATGTCAGTGTTTAAAGAATCTGCAGCTACATGCTTATTTTACTTTGATCTTCACCCTCCACCTTTGCCCCAGCCTCAATTTTCACCATCTATTGGCCTCAGCTCTATATCCCTGGTGTGATGATGGTGTATTCACAATTTTTTTTCCTCTTCTCTGTTTTCCATACCACTATCTGCCTTCCAGCTACAACGCCTCTACGTTTTCCACGATCTTGGACCCATCACCGTAGCCATCTCTAGCGTCAGAGTCCAGTAAGCTATGGGGATGGGAG
Organism: Escallonia rubra; assembly: GCA_033065855.1. Classification (NCBI taxonomy): domain Eukaryota; kingdom Viridiplantae; phylum Streptophyta; class Magnoliopsida; order Escalloniales; family Escalloniaceae; genus Escallonia; species Escallonia rubra. The sequence goes on along the minus strand of JAVXUO010002637.1, from coordinate 97,160 downwards.
GAAGCGCTGTCCGAGAGGAAGGGCTGTTGTACTTGTGGAGCTAACGGTGGATAGGCAGCTAGTACCGGGGCTGCTTCTATGCCCATGGCAGGAGGGGATCCTCAACTGAACTGGCAAAAAGGCGATAGTGACTGTATCCAATGTACTCTTACCATTATTTGGTGATCTATAAACCAATTCTTTCGAGAATTTTATGGAAATCATGTAGAGTGGTTTGAAGTCAAGGAGAGAGGATTTAATAGGTATGATGAAAACAAAGGGAGTAGGTGTGAAATATATAGTTAAAAAACGATAAAGTAAAATAGATATCGCAGCCATAACAACACGTAACGTAACGTAAGGGTTGGGAGAGAATGAGGGGGTGAGCTTGGGGTTGGCGTCGGCTCTAGTACTGGTTATAATCGTAGTGGTGTGGATTCCATTGAAGAACGTATTGACAATTTTGAGGGGGGCTGGGGGGTGCAGAATTGATGCTAAGTTACACAAATTCATCTTTCAAATTGGTTTAAAAAATGGCTCATGTCATACAAATGGCTACATAGGCTTATGTTTGGATGGATATTAGATTAGGAGCTTTTTCCTATGATAATGCATATTACAAGGAACAACACTTTCGAAGCTGTTATTACAAGGAGTCAAATGCAAAAACGTCTATAGGACAAGGGACAACTTTGTGATGAACCCTCTTTGTATGTTAGGATATTTCTACCTACACCTTTAATTCATTTTGTTTTTCTCCCTAATGCTCTTCCTAGTAGCAAATAATGCGGAATAGAGTGTAGATTTAGACTTTTTCTTTACATGGAGAATGAAATTTAAATTCATTTTAGTTATCTATGTTCCACATGTTGCCGAAGTAAACTTGGTTACCATTCTAGATTGTCAAAATTGGACCCAAAGTTGATCAACTGTCAAAATTTAGTGAACCTCATGTGTGTGTCCATCCACCATTGTAGCTCCCTTTGCGTCCAAATCAACCAAGAAGTCAAAGTGCATGTTGCCATCATCGGCCCTGATACCATATTAAGGGGAGCCAAGCATTCATAACCAAGAAGGCTGCATATACAAGATGACCTAACTCGACCAACTAGCTTAAGTTAATAGGACTTGGTCCATCAAAGTATATATGGACAACATGTTGTTCACACTTAAAGTGGGACTGAGTAACTCTACACATGCACCTCAACAGATGGTACCAATGTTCCATGCCATTTTTAATGGAGCTTAACTGTTACAATAGTAACTCAAGTGAAAATATTGATGAAAATGAAGCCGTTGCACTACAAAGTGAAGAGAGAGATGAAACAGAAGATAAAGTCGAAGACGAAGATGTGGACGAAGGTGGAGAGAAGTGTACATGTGTGTATATCTTTACACGAAATCAAAGAAAGGCAAATGCGAGTAGCAATGAATATGTGGTATTCAAGAAAACAACGCATAAATAGTTGGATAAAACAAGCAGATTAACCACCCAAAGCAAGGGATTGCTCCCAAAAATGAAAGGTTAGGCCTGTTAAAGAATATACTAGATTCCGCACCAAGTAATGAAGAAGAGAATAAAAAATAATAACAGAAAATAGAGGCACACAAGACACAAGATTTATGTGGTTCGGCAGGAGCCTACTCCACGGTTGTAGCAACGATTTCACTATATTTGTCACTGGAGATTGCAGACATTTGTCTCTCTCAACAAACTCTCTCAAAGAATGACTATTCTCTCTTGTCCTTAAAACAATATACTAGACAACATATATATACTTAGAGATAAGTAGTGACTTTCTCTAAATAACCAATGTGGGACAAGACATATATATTTAGGACTAAGTTGTAACCTTATCTGAATAACCAATGTGGGACTCCCACACATCCCGGATTTTTTATCCAAGAAACATTATCACAAATCTCCACCTTGGCTTGGATAAAAAAGCCACAAATAACATGAAAATATCATCTGTTGCTACGGAACCTCTGCCCTAGGGCTGCACCTCAAATACTGCTTATACCGATCAAATCTAAGCAGTGTTTAAACTTGATCTCTGGAATATGTTTTGTCATCATGTCCGCTGGATTTTAAACTGTGGAAATATTCTCTACCATAACAGTACCCTGAGAAACCACATCCCGAATAAAATGAAACCTGACATCAATGTGCTTGGTCTGCTCATGGAGCATCTGATTTTTGGTCAGATGTATGGCACTTTGGCCGTCGCAGTAAACAGTGCTAGACTCCTGCTTCAAACCCAAATCACCAACCAATCCCTTCAACCAAATAGCTTCCTTCATTGCTTTGGCCGCTGCTATGTACTTAGCTTCTGTAATAGACAAGGCAACAATAGTATGAAGAGTAGCCTTCCAACTGATCACACAGCTCGAAAAAGTGAAGACATAACCTGTCAAAGATCTCTTCCTGTCCAAATCTCCAGCGTAATCTGAATCCATATACCAATAACTCTACCATTCGCATCACTGCCCCGATGGTAGACTAAACCAGTATCCGCAGTACCGCTCAGGTATCGAAGTATCCACTTCACTACCTACCAATGAGCTTTCTGAGGATTATCCATGTACCTGCTAACCACACTGACCGCATGAGAAATATCGGGCCTCGTACAAACCATAGCATACATGAGACTTCCTATTGCACTAGCATATAGAACACATGCCATGTGCTTCACCTTCTCCTGGGTCTGTGGGGAATCAGCTGCTGAAAGCTTGAAGTATGCTGCCAAAGGAGTAGTCACAGGTTTAGAGTTTTCCATAACAAAGTGATGTAGTACTCGCTCAATGTACTTTTTCTGGGATAAGTACAAAATTTCTGCAAGTCGATCCCTTTGAATCTCCTTCCCTAATATCCTCTTTGCTACACCCAAATATTTCATCTCAAATTCCTCTTTCAACTACTCTTTCAAACTGTTAATATCTGACATAGTTTTTGTAGCAATCAACATGTCATCAACATGTCATCAACATACAATAACAAGTATATATGAGAACCATCCGCGAGCCTCTGGTGATACACACAACTGTCATAGGCACTCTTAGTATAACCTCTCTCTGCCATGAAAGTGTCAAACCGCTTATACCACTGCCTTAGAGATTGCTTCAATCCATACAAGGATTTCTTCAACAAGCAAACATGATGTTCCTTACCTTGGATCACGAACCCCTCTGGTTGACGCATGAATATCTGTTCTTCCAACTCACCTTGTAGAAAAGCTATCTTGACATCCACATGTTCTAATTCCAAGTCATATAAAGCAACCATAGCAAGCAACACTCTTATCGAAGTATGTTTTACTACATGAGAAAATATTTCATTATAATTAATACCTTCTCTCTGAGTAAAACCCTTAGCTACCAAGTGTGCTTTATGCCTTGCATCTTCCGTTCCAGGAATTCCTTCTTTCATCTTGTAGACTCATTTGAAACCAACAATCTTGTGGCCCACAGGCGGTTTCACCAATTCCCACGTTTGATTCTTGTAAAGAGATTACATCTCTTCACTCATAGCAACTATCCACTGCGCTGATTTCGTGCTCTGGATGGCCTCTTTGTATGTAACAGGCTCTTCAACCTCAATACTCTCTGCCACACTAAGAGCATAAGCAATCATATCTGCATATCCATATTTCTGAGGAGGTTGAATTTCTCTTCTCGGTCTGTTTTTGGAAATGCTATACTGCTGTTCCTGAGGTTCTTCATTCTCCTCGGTAGAATGAGAACCATCTTCCTTATCTGTAAGAATTATATGCAAATAATCTGGAGCTCGAACCTCAATCTCCACCTTCTCCCTGACACCGTGGTCTTTCCCTGCATCAATCAACTCCTTCTTCTTCGAAAGCATCGAAGACTCATCAAAGGTCACATCTCTGCTAATTAGGAACCTAGATGACTTAGAATCAGAACACCACAACCAGTACCCTTTTACCCTATTTGCATAGCCTAAGAATATGCACTTCTTTGCTCTCAGCTCAAGTTTACCATCATTAACATAGCATAAGCAGAACAACCAAATATCCTCAAATTTTCATAATTAGCATGCTTACCAGACCAAACTTCTTCAGGAGTCTTGCAATCAATTACAGTCGATGGAGACTTATTTAAAAAATATGCAACTATGTTAACAGCTTCTGCCCAAAATTCCTTCGATAACCTGGCATTTGAAAGCATACATCGAGCCCTATCAATGAGAGTCCTATTCATCCATTCTGCAACCTCATTTTGCTGTGGCATTTTTCTAACAGTGAGATGCCTCACTATGCCTTCATTCTTGCAGAACTCTGTAAACTCATTCAAATAGAATTCTGTGCCATTGTCAGTCCTCAACCATTTAATTTCTTTGCCGGTCTGTTTTTCAATCATCATCTTAAACTGCTTCCATTGAACAAAGACATCACTCTTCTTTTTCAGAATGTGCATCCAGGCCTTTCTTGAGAAGTCATCAATAAAGGTCAACATATATCTGCCACCACCCTTAGCGGGAACTGTGGAAGGACCCCAAAGATCTGAATGGATATAATCCACTATACCTTTGGTGGTATGAATAGCCCAACTGAATTTCACCCTGCACTGCTTCCCGAAGACACAATGCTCACAAAAGTTTAGCTCCCTAGCACACCTTGTTTGCTCAGCACATCCATACCCCTCTCACTCATATGCCCAAGACGCATATGCCTAAGCTTGGTAGTGTCAAAATCTATATCAGAAGATAAAGCTATTGCTGCTACTCCTGTAACTGTGTTGCCCTGCAATAAATAGAGACTATTTTGTTTCAACCCCTTCATCACAACAAAAGCACCCTTCATTATCCTCATAACTCCACCTGCAGCCTGATAGCTACAACCATTGGAGTCAAGAGTACCCAAAGAAATCATATTTTTCCTCAGCTCCAGAACGTGCCTGACGTCAGTCAAAGTTCTCACAATACCATCATGCATCCTAATCTGAATTGAACATATCCCAACTACCTTACAGGCGACATCGTTTCCCATAAGAACTTTACCACCATCAAATGAGCGATAAGTGGCAAACCAATCCCTATTGGGACACATATGATAGAAGCAACACGTATCAAGAATCCATCCTCCATCTGAGGAACTAATAGTAACTGAGAGAACATCCGCACCATCAGAATTATCTTATACTACTCCAGGATCAGCCGTCTTGGAATTATCCTTTTTCTTCCCTTTACACTCAGGACAATCCTTTCTATAATGCCCTTCTTTGTGACAATGATAACACTTTAATTTTCTGGCCTTTGACTGAGACCTCAATCTTCCTTTATTTATAGACCCAACGTGGTCAGTGCTTCGATCTCGAGCCATCAGACCATCACCATGTTCCTCTCTCCTATTTTCTAAAACCTTCGTCCTTAATTCCTAAGAATTTATCACAGCCTCAACATCCTCCATGGAGATATTGTCCTTCCCATATAATAAGATAGTAACAAGATGTTCATATGACGGAGGTAAAGAACACAGCAACAGTAAAGCTTTATCCTCATCTTCTATCTTGATATCAATATTTTGTAGGTCTAATATTACCTTGTTATATTCATCAAGATGATCACTGATTGATGTACCTTCTTTCATCCGAAGAGTATACAACTGTTGCTTCAAATACAGGCGATTTGTTAGAGACTTTATCATGTATATGCTCTCCAATTTCAGCCACAATCCAGCCGCAGTCGTTTCCTGACAAACCTTTCGCAACACGTAGTTGGCTCAACACAGCAATAGGGCACTATGGGCTCTTTCCAACATATCTTCTTTTTCATTAGCAGACATCGTATCAGGAAGCCTTGTTTTCCATTTAACGCTTTCAACAATCCTTGTTGAATTAGAACATAACGCAACTTCATCCTCCATAAACTGAAATCGTTCGATCCATCAAACTTCTCCAAATCATACTTCGTCGAAGTATTTGGCGCCATTGCAAGGTGCTTTCAATCTACCGTAAACCTCAGCTCTGATACCACTTGTTAAAGAACATACTAGATTCCGCACCAAATAATGATGAAGAGAAAAAAAAATAATAACAGAAAATAGAGGCACACAAGACACGAGATTTACGTGGTTCAGCGAAAGCCTACTCCACGGTGGTAGCAACGATTTCACTATGTTTGTCACTGGAGATTACAGACCTTTGTTTCTCTCAACAAAACCTCTCAAATAATGGCTATTCTCTCATGTCCTTAAAACACTATACAAGACAACATATATATACTTAGAGAAAAGTAGTGACTTTCTCTAAATAACCAATGTGGGACAAGACTTATATACTCAGGACTAAATTGTAACCTATGTTCGTAGTTTACTTGCAATTGCCGTTGTTCGCAAGTGGCCTTTATTTCAGATGGTTGTTAAGAATGTCTTTCTTTATGGTGATCTCATTGAGGAAGTCTATATGCAGCCTCCTCCAAGATACTCTTATCCTCCAAACAAAGTTTGTCGGCTTCGTTTTGCATTATATGGTCTCAAACACGCTCCCCATGCCTGGTTTGCCAAGTTCAATTCCACTTTATAGCAATCTGGTTTTTGCAACTAGTGCATACGATTCTGCTCTTTTTATTCAAAAATCTACTCAAGGGATCATACTTGTGCTTCTTTACGTGGATGACATGATTATCACAGGCAGTGATCTTGATGGTATTTCTACTCTTAAGTAAGATCTTAATCACCACTTTGAGATGAAAGATCTTGGTACACTTAGTTACTTTCTTGGACTTGAAGTTTCTATTGGCTCTGACGGGTATTATCTTTCTCAAGCTAAATATGCTTCTGATCTTCCTTCTCGTGCTGGTTTAATTGATAGCAAAACCGCTTCTACTCCTCTCGAACTTGATGTATGATTTACTCCTCTTGATGGTACACCTCTTCGTGATCCTACTTTGTATCTCACATTGGTCAGCAGTCTTGTGTACTTGACCGACACTTGCCCTAATAGTGCATATGATGTGCACTTGGGCAGTCAATTTCTCTCTGCTCCACATACGACTCATTTTGTCGACGCCCTTTACATTCTTTGATACATCAAGAGTACCTTATTTCATCGCTTACATTTCTCAGCTCATTCCTCTCTTGAGCTACATGCATATTCTGATGCTGATTGACTGGGGATCCAACCGATCGATGCTCTACTACTGGTTTTTTCTTCTTTCTTGGTACATTTCCTATTTCTTGGAGAATTAAGAAACAGACTCTCATAGCTCATTCTAGCACAGAAGCAGAATATCGCTCATTAACCCAAGAAATTTTATGATTGCGTTGGCTACTTGAGGACACGGGAGTTGCAGATTCAACTGCTACACCTTTTTATTGTGACAATCGAAGTGCCACTGAGATTGCTCACAATGATGTGTTTCATGATCACACCAAAAATATTAAGATTGATTGTCATTTTATGCGTCAACATGTTGTTTGTGGCACTGTTTGCTTACATTCTGTCACTTCTTTTAATTAAACAGCAGACATTTTCACCAAATCCCATCTTCCAGGGCGACTTCAAGAGTTAGTTTCCAAACTCCACTTGGCTCGTTCTCTAACACCTTGAGTTTGAGGGGGGAGGGGGGGTGTTAATATTATTTGTAAAATTATCTGTAGTCAGGGGGTATATTCTTATTTTTCCTAATCTAGTATATATTTTAGGGTTTCCTAGTCCTTGTAGGATATTACATTCATGTCTATGTAAAGGATCTTCTATACATATTATAAAACACAAGAATAATATTATCTTCTCTTCTATCACAGATAAAGAGTAGAAAAAATAATGACAAATATGGTTTTATAAAGAAAAAAGAAAGAGAGAGAGAGAGAGAGAGAGAGAGAGAGAGAGAGAGAGAGAGAGAGAGAGAACCTCTTAAATCTTGAAACAAAAATGATACTACTCTTCCGTAAAACTCACTTCAAGGCTAGCAGCCTGATCCCGAATAGAATGAAACAATCTTCTCTAGAGTAAAGCGAGAAATAAACGATGTTACAGATTTTGAGGACGTCAACTGAGAGCTTGTAGCCTGAAACACTGATTGAGTGGAGTTATCTTTTCCAGAAAAGATGAAGATCTTCATAGCGCAGATTTAGTAGCTTAACTTTGAATACTTGTAGATATGTTTGTCAGAACTTTGAGCTTTAAATATGGCAGAGTTCTCATTGGCTTGATGTTAAACTTATGTTTTTCACCCAAAGACTCACACCATATATTGGTACATAAAAGTTTTGCTATAAAACTGTACCCCCTTGATAAATATCTCTTAATTTTATTAAAGAGACAAAATGTCATACGAGTGATGCATGATGCATTTTGACTGGCCAGAGCACCTTATCGTGACATACTAAGAGATAATTATGACAATAATCATTGTTAATTAGTCTTTTAGTCGTACCTACTTTTGGGGACACGTGTCACCTCACATGATATGTAGATTTTGAACGAGGTCATGCTCCATCCCTCCATTGAAATGCTTAGTTCCAAGTTGTAAGCTCTTGTAACTAATTCATCGAAAGATTTTTGTTTGATGGCTTGTAGAATATAGCAAAGTCCCATTGCATGCCTTAAATGCACATGTTGATAGCAGAGGCTTCAGATAATCTATCCTTGCTATTGAGGTTTAAGCTTCTCCATCTTTTAATGCCGTTAACATTTTAGTCATCCTTCATTTGGCTAGTATTGTCGAGCTCGATCATGCTAACAGTACGACAATTACTAAAGAAGTGATAGAGGAATTCTTTTTGTAAGTATTCTCAACTATTGATCGACTTTGGCTCAAGGTCTATGTACAAGTTGTAAGCATATCCTTTTAATAAATGAATGAACTGCTTGACTTAAAGATCTCCATCGGTGTTAGCGCAGCTGCATGTCTCCATGAAGTGAACAATATGCTAACTTAGATCTCCTTTGCCAACAAATTATTAAAGCTTCGGTGGTTGATAGTTTTCGGCCATCTTCAAGCACTCGATTCTTGGTTTGTATGGCATGACATAGGACTCCAAAATTTGATGTTTGCCAGGTTTACATGTGGAACCTGCCACATCATGCAGTTGATAAGTTGGTATAGATTCATCAGGAGACGTAGGTTTCTAAAGCTTTTGACTTTGTCAATTCTATGAACTTATCTAACTCTGTATCTGTTCCGGCTTCCTTAGAATTTAGTTAGTATCTATGTTTTGAGTTAAAGAATTAACTTGTGCCCCTTGACATTTAGCTTACACTATATGAGCGTTGAGAGCCTTTATCATGGTGGCAATATGATCTTCAATAGAGCTTGATCGCACCATCATTATTGAATTAACTTCACAGTCAAAGTACGCGATAGAATCGGATTTTTCTCGATGGTGTAGTCATGTAGAGAGATGGAGAGCTGGAACCACTGCTTGAGTAATATCATACACCGGTGTCAAACTGGGCATGTAGGCAGAAGCAGATTCTTGAGGCACGATTGGGTATGAAAGCACTTTTTCAACCATGGATATAGAATCTTTTTTCCCTCGTCGACGTTGAAAGGATGACTCCGTTGTTGTCAATTAATGATGCAGTTGGCATCATAGAAAAAGTATCTTGTGAAAATGGTTGATTTGTAGCCTTCACATTGCTTCAACTTGGGTACTGGTCCTTACAACTACAAGATTTGGCGTGCAAAGCTTGAGACCAAACGTATTGAAGTTAGTCGTCTTTGAGCCATAGAAGCTTTAAACTTAAAAGATTTTCCACTGGCATACCAGAAAATGGTACGTACAAATCTCGAGTCCCTAGATTAAAAACAAGAAAATACCGTTGCATAAGATTTAATTGAAATAAAGAAAAAAGGGAGTACAATCAATGTTATTAAGGTTTGAAATAAAAATGTTGTCATCAGATTCTTCACTTTTGGAAACTTCAATTTGAAACAGTAGCTTGACCCTGAACGGAACCACACAACCCACTCTAAACTAGTTTTGAACCCGTGCATTACACGCGTGAATATTTCTAATAATAATTGGTGAAGTGTTCATTAAGGAAGGTCATATATGACTATTAGTAATAATAATAAAAATCGTATAAGCGACTTCATGTGCAGGCTGCAACAATTGCAATCTAGCCAAACTATCAAGTAAAAGTTACAGCACTTGTGTTACAACAAATTTAATAATCATCGAGTGAACAATCTTAAGAAGAAAATTTAAAATGCAAAATAGATAACGAAGTTTTCCATCAGCAACATTCACTATTCACTTTGATGCCTCCAACGGTGCAAATATATCACATAGTTACGTTAGAGTACTTATTCAAAACAATACTGCACCAAACAAAATACTATAACATACCTGGCCCAAAACACATGATTGTCTAGAATTTCTAGCACATTCGATACATCCGTCATACTACAAAGGGTATCATTGTTAGGACTAAAGCATTGTCACAACGTTTTTAAGGTATTGGTCACATTCTGGGCACGGATCGGGGCCATTAATGTATTGCATAATAGACACTTCACTAATTTAAAAATGCGTGATGAAAATTTAGTAAGAAAATTGGTACAACTGGAGAAAGACACAACTAATGCAATCACAAACATATAGCATTCGAACCTCATTGTAGTTGTCAAGAATCCCAAGTACTTTGCCTTTTTAGTGTACCCCTACCTAAACAAAAATAGTTAATATGGATTTAAAATCTATCCAAAATGCTAATTTACTTTTTATTCATTATGATTGTCGATTCTTAATTATAACATAATGAACAAAATTCGAAAGGCAATAGTTACTGTAGATTAGGTGCAAAGGACCAATGAATAAACAAAAATACAATAAGAAACAGCCATTTTGTTGCACACAGAAGTGCTTCTATCCTCAATTAACTTGAAGTGTGAACTGTGAGCACTACCAAAACAATTTACTACACTCAAAATGATATTTTAAAAATGATATAACTCCATATTAAAATCAACTTGAGAGTTATTAGACCACAATGAATGGATGAACCGTGAATAATAACTCAAAGGGAGCTAGAAAAACAAATGTCATGATATTATGGTGTCCCTAAATAATAATGTTTTCACTAAATTGGTCCGTTTGCAACATTTAACAGTAACTCAGAAAAAAAAAATGTCATGATATTATAGTGTCTCTAAACAATAATGTTGTCACTAAATTACTGTTTAAATGACAACATTAATGTTGTCACTAAATGTTCCCACAATCCAATACCAAATGGATTGAAAGTTTGAACCTTTGTGTATTAGCCAAAGGAACTGTTGAATAGTTCACAATAAAGTCATACGCTAAACACATCAAACAGTGTAAAAACATCACAGGCAAACACCAAACTTTTTTTATTTACCACAATCCAATACCAAATGGATTGAAAGTTTGAAGATGCAGCAGAACATATAAATCAAAGGCTAATAAATGAACTACACATCAATTCCCATCCCACCACAAAAAGACATCACAAAATAATGCCAAAGGGCACCTACAACAAGACTAAATATCATCAAAACAAAGTCTCCTCCTTTCATAAGATGTAAAGCAAACTGAATAAGGGCATAATACTATAAAAGCTGACAAAAATCCCAAGAAAAATAACAAGAGAAAAGTTAAGTATCTTCACTAAGTTTTTCAGTGAATATAAACCTCACTTTCAATCAAAACAGGCCTGCCATATCTCTCGTTCTTCACAATTCCAACAATAAAGACTGCCAATTAACGACTACCATATGGTAGATAATGTAACACAAAAAAGACTACCACATGATAATGATAAATTTAAAAAACTAAAAATAATGCGAGAGGGCACCTAGAGCAAGACTAAATATCATCAAAACAAAGTCTCATTCTTTCATAAGAAGTAATGCAAACTTAATAAGGGCATAATCCTATAAAAGCCGACGAAAATCCCATGAAATACCAAAGGAAAAGTTAATCGAATATCTTCACTAACTTCTTCACTTAATATAAACCTCACTTTCAATCAAAAAAAGACCCTGCCACATCTCTCATTCTTCACAATTCCAATAAAACAAATGAAAAGCATAGCTTTTTCGAGGAATAGAAAGTTGAAATCTTAGTATTAATTGTATCAACCACACATGAAAAAATTTATCCATCTTTTCGTAGATAACCACTGCCACCGCACCTCCAAGAAGGGCTAACCTATGTGAAACCATTCATTAGGAATAAAGAATTACCGACATATAACTCAAATGGTTTATTATTTTCTCCTTTAACCATATTGCTAATGCTTGCTAATAACTTTGTATTGAACATCCATACGAGCATCACAATACGAAGGAGGAGGAGGAGCAGCATTAGTACCTATGAATTCGGCAACGCTCCACTCACTTCAATGTTGCTGCCAACCTTTTAATCGTTCTTAGAGAACGCATAAATTTCTGAAAAAGGAAAAAATCTCAAAGTAATCAGAATTAATTAGTAAAATAAAACGTGACACTAATTCAAGAAAAATCTCACCAAGGCAAACTGCAATGAGGGACACTTACTGGCAACGCTCCACTCACTTCAATGTTGCTGCCAACCTTTAAATAGTTCTTAGAGAATTCATAAATTTCTGAAAAAGGCAAAAAAATCCCAAAGTAATGAGAATTAATTAGTAAAATAAAGCGTGACACTAATTCAACATAAATTTCACCAAGGCAAACTCCAATGAGGGACACTTACTGACATAAACTGAAATTTCAATTCTCATTACTGATTTTGTTGGTATGTAGAAATACAGAGTAAGAGAAGCCGATCAACACATTCTTTGTAAATTCATCTGAAATACACACCATACAGAATTTAAAAAGAGAAAGAAAAAGTGTTAATTTACTCACCTACGTAAACTGCAACTTTGATTCGTTTTCTCCTTCTTGTTGGTGCGATTGTGGAAGAGATACGTAAATATGAGAGTCCTTTTCTACCGAAGGAGATTAGGATGAGGCGAAAATTCTGAATTTGTAATGTGATAATAATGGAGGATTCCAAGATTATCATGTTTATGTGAGAAAATTAAGGGAATCAACAAGATTTAAGGGAGAGGGGCTTAGAAACAGGAAGAAATTGGGTGATGAAATCCCGAAATTGATGGTTAGAGATTTTAGTCTTCCTAGTTGAGAGAGAGAGAGAATGAACCGCAACTTTCTATGGGGTCACGACAATTCCGATCGAAAATGGCATGCGCTGAATTGGGACACCATTACTTCTCGCAAACAAGACGGGGGGCTATGTATAAGACGAACCACTGAGATGAACAAAGCTATGTTCATGAACACAATCTGGACACTTTGGAAGTTTCCAGACAACCTTTGGGCCAAGCTTCTCAAGAGTAAGTACTACCCAAACTCTTCGATTTGGGAGGCTCATCCAAGAGCCAGCAGCTCTACCTTTTGGCATCAAATCATAAGGGCCCGAGACCGTGTGGCTCAATCCCTCAATTGGGGCATAAGCAATGGAGCCAATGTCTCCTTTTGGTCTCACCGTTGGCACCCTCGGGGGACCCTCCGCAACTTTTTCATTGGCCCCCTTCAAAATCACTGAGATTCAATATGTGTTAGAGACTTTATTACTAATAGGGAGTGGAATCGGCAACTTCTAACCTCTGTTTTACCTATGGATCTTATCTTAGACATCATTGCAATCCTCCTTCCCTATGGCCACGACAGCGAAGATACTCTTATATGGCCCTTTGATAAGGAACTTGCACCGTTAAATCTGCCTACAACAGGCTGCTTCAGGTGCCCAATCAGAAGAAAAATCATGGGACTTGGATGTGGAGGATCCAGTGCCCCCTAGGGTGCAAAGATTTATCTAGAAATATAGTCATCAGGCCTTACCAGTTCGCCACAACCTCCGTTGGCTCCGCGACAAGTCTTATCCCCATGGTTGCGGTCACTGGGAAACTATTGCCCACAGCCTTAAAGATTGCCCCATAATTCAAAACATATGGCCTCAAACTCATCTTACTAACCAACAGGTTTGTTGGAAGTTAATCTTGATTCACAAAGTTATGACAATTGATGAGGAAGAATCAAGACATGAATAAATGAAGAGAAACTGAAAAGTGAAAGGTTAGAGAAGTTACTCATAACCTATGAGGGATTAATTAGGAAGATGAAAAGTGAAAGGTTTGGGAAGTTATGTTTAGGATATTAAAAGAGTCTTTAATGTCTTAGTATAAAAAGGTGTGTCACCTAGTTATTTTAAATGTGTGGAAAAGTGAAGTGTGAAAGAGTATTGTAGTGAAAGAAAGAGTGAGTGAGTTTTATGAAATAGATGTGTTGATTGAGTAAATAGAACAATTATTCAAGAGTGTTTCTCCTCTCCACATCCTCCTCCTCTACCATAATACTCTAAAGTATTTCCGCTACAAAGATACATTTCACTTTTATAGTGCCCACCACGCAACAAAGTGGCATCAGAGCTGAGGTTCTAATGGCGGCAACAAGTGGAGCATTTCCCTTTCCAAAGCTCGTGAAAGACAACTATGAAAGGTGGAGCATCCAAATGAAAACCTTTCTTGGTGGCCAAGATGTTTGGGAGGCCATAGAAGAAGAATATGTGGAACCGGAAGACTTGGCCGGTGCTAGCCAAGCCGTGAAAAAGGCTACCAAAGAAGCCCGAGTGAAAGATCAAAAAGCTCTTTCACTCATCCAACTTAGCGTCAATGACAATATTTTTGAGAAGATTGCACAGGCCACCACTGCGAAGAGAGCATGAGATACGTTGGAAAATGTTTTTAAAGGCATCGATAAGGTGAAAAAGGTGCGACTCCAAAGCCTTCGTGGTGAATTTGAGTCTTTACAAATGAAAGACTCTGAGACGATATTTGACTACATCTCTAGAGTTCTGTCGGTTGTGAACCAACTTGAAAGAAATGGTGAAGAGATGGTAGATAGTCGGGTGGTCGAGAAGATCCTTCGATCTCTCGATCCAAAATTTGACCATGTTGTTGTTGCTATCGAGGAGTCCAACGACACCGAGACTATGACGGTCGATGAGCTCTCGGGAAAATTGCAAGTCCATGAGGACAAAATCAAAAGGAGGAACAAAGAGCCTATCAAGCAAGCTCTTCAGGCCAAGATGAATATCAACGAGAGGAAAGACGACACCAATAAGAATCAAGGTGGTCGAGGTAGAGGCCGTGGACGAGGCTGCGGACGAGGTCATGGTAGAGGCCATGGTGTACAAATGCAGTACAACAATAATGAATCGGGTTCAGAATTTCTTCCATCGAGAGGACGAGGACGAGGTCGAGGAAGAGGTGGCTATTATCAACGCCAAAACAAGAAAGACGTTGAGTGTTTTACATGCCATCGATACGGACACTACTCTTGGGAGTGTCAAGATGATCCAAAAGAAGAAAATATGAAGGCCCATTATGCAGAAGAGTATAAGGTGGGCGATGACACAGTCCTGTTGGCACACGATGGATCAAAAGAAGAAAAGGAGAATTATTGGTATCTCGATACCGGCGCCAACAATCACATGTGTGGCTTCGAACACATGTTTATCGAGATGGATGAATCGATGACGGGAAATATTACGTTTGGAGACATGTCCAAAATCCCAGTCAAAGGCAAAGGAAAAATTCTGATCAAATTGAAGAATGGAGGCCATTAGTTCATCTCAAATGTTTATTATGTTCCGGAGATGAAGGCAAACATTTTGAGCATGGGTCAATTGTTGGAGAAAGGCTACGACATCCATATGAAAGACAAATGTCTTTATTTGAGAGATGATAGAGGGAGCTTAATCGCTCGTGTTCCGATGTCGAGCAATAGGATGTTCTTGATGAATATCCATCATGATGCGCCTAAATGTTTGAAGGCCTGTTTTGATAACCAATCTTGGTTATGGCATTTGAGGCTTGAACATCTAAATTTTGGAGGTCTGAAATTGCTATCGACGAAGAATATGGTAAAGGGATTGCCATCGATAGATCAGCCAGACCAACTCTGTGAGGCTTGTCTTGTCGGCAAGCAACATCGACACAGTTTCCCAAAGGAGTCGATAGCAAGAGCAAAAGCGCCGTTGGAACTGATACACACTGATGTGTGTGGTCCAATCGATCCAGCATCTCTTGGTAAGAACAGATACTTTCTACTGTTCATTGATGACTATAGTAGGAAAACATGGGTTTATTTCCTCAAGCAAAAGTCAGAGGTGTTCTCAACCTTCAAAAGGTTTAAAGCTGTTGTGGAGAAGCATAGTGGATACTAGATCAAGGCGATGAGATCTGATCGAGGTGGAGAATTCATATCTAAAGAGTTCAAGGCATTCTGTGAAGAGAATGACATCCGTCGACCGCTTACTATTCCATATTCACCTCAACAGAATGGAGTGGTTAAAAGAAAGAATCGGTCGATAGTGAAGATGACTCGAAGCAAGTTGAAGAGCAAGAATTTGCCCAAGGAATTTTGGGCTGAAGCAGTCGATTGTGCGGTCTATTTGTCGAATCGAAGTCCAACAAGAAGTGTGTGGAATCAAACACCGCAAGAAGCTTGGAGTGGATACAAGCCGAGTGTGTCCCACTTGAAAGTATTTGGAAGCATTGCATATGTGCATGTTCCTGATCAGCAGAGGAAGAAGCTCTATGATAAAAGCGAGAAGTTTATCTTCATCGGTTACAGTCAAGAGTCAAAAGGGTACAAGTTATACAACCCTGTTGACAAGAAAATGAAAGTCAGTCGAGACGTGACTTTTGATGAGAAGAGCTCGTGGGACTGGACTGATCGAGACAATGAGCAGTATGTTTTCTATCCAATCAATACTGATAGAAAAGAGGTAGAAGAAGAATCGATTGAACCTGTGACTCCCTCGAGTCCTGTATCTCCAATTCAATCGAGTCCATCATCATCATCGGTCGATAGTCCTGTCAAAACAGGACCTCAAGGCAAGAGATCTCTAGAGGAGATTTATGATGACTTAAACCAGAACCAAAGCATGTTCTGTCTTTTTGCCGATACTGAGCCAATCGATTTTGATGAGGCATCAAGAAGTGAGAAATGGAGGAAGGCCATGAATGAAGAGATTGGTGCCATCGAGAAGAATGATACTTGGGAGCTGACGACTCTTCAATCGGGAAAGAAACCCATTGGTGTAAAATGGGTTTATAAAGTGAAGAAAAATTTCAAAGGAAAAGTTGAGAGATACAAGGCAAGGCTTGTTGTCAAAGGATACAAGCAAAGGGCTGGAATCGACTATGATGAAGTCTTCGCCCCAGTCGCTCGATTGGAAACGATACGACTGTTGATATCTCTAGCAGCGTTAAACAAGTGGAAAATTCATCAGATGGATGTGAAGTCAGCCTTCCTTAATGGTTTTCTTGATGAAAAAGTCTATATCGAACAACCCAAAGGATATGTTGTTCGAGGCCATGAAGACAAAGTGTTAAAGTTGAAGATAGCTCTGTATGGGTTGAAGCAAGCGCCAAGGGCGTGGAACAGTCGCATCGACAAGTATTTTCAAGACATAGGCTTTAAGAAATGCCCACATGAGCATGCCCTCTACGTCAAGATGAATGGAAAAAGTGACATCTTGATAGTCTGTTTATATGTCGATGATTTAATTTTTACTGGCAACAATGTGAAGATGTTTGATGATTTCAAGAAGGAAATGGCCAAGGAGTTTGAAATGACTGATATCGGTTTGATGTCATATATCTTGGGATCGAAGTGAAGCAAAGAGATGATGGGATTTTCATCTCGCAAGAGGCATATGCAAAAGAAGTTTTGAAGAAGTTCAATATGGAAAATTGCAACCCAATCAGTATCCCCATCGAGGTTGAAAATAAGTTGTCGAGACACGTCAAAGAAGGTCCAATCGATCGGACCTTGTTCAGAAGTTTGGTTGGTAGTTTGAGATATTTGACGTGCACAAGGCCTGATATCCTATTTGCAGTTGGTTATATCAGTCGATATATGGAGAATCCGACAACTTATCATTTCAAAGTGCCGAAAAGGATACTTCGGTACCTTAAAGGTACAATTGATCTTGGTATATTTTATCCTGCATCAGGTGATATGAAATTAGTGGGATATAGTGACAGTGATTAGGCTAGAGACGTGGATGATCGAAAGAGTACAACTGGATTTGTTTTTTATTTTGGTGAAGCAGCATTCACATGGACATCAAAGAAGCAATCGATAGTGACTCTATCGACATGTGAAGCTGAATATGTGGCTGCAACTTCAACTGTTTGCCTTGCGATATGGCTAAGAAGTTTGCTTAAGGAGCTCAGTTTTATTCAAGATTAATCGACACAGATTTATGTTGATAACAAGTCAGCCATAGCTCTTGCAAAGAATCCAGTCTTTCATGATCGAAGCAAGCACATCGATACACGGTATCATTTCATCCGTGAGAGCATTGCTAAGAAACAAGTCCAAGTCAAGTTTGTGAAGTCCGAAGATCAAGATGCGGATATCTTCACAAAGCTCCTGAATAGAGAAGTCTTTGAGAAGTTACGGAGTCGACTTGGAATGAGAGAATCAAGTTTAAGGGGGCGTGTTGGAGGTTAATCTTGATTCACAAAGTTATGACAATTGATGAGGAAGAATCAAGACATGAATAAATGAAGAGAAACTGAAAAGTGAAAGGTTAGAGAAGTTACTCATAACCTATGATGGATTAATTAGGAAGATGAAAAGTGAAAGGTTTGGGAAGTTATGTTTAGGATATTAAAAGAGTCTTTAATGTCTTAGTATAAAAAGGTGTGTCACCTAGTTATTTTAAATGTGTGTAAAAGTGAAGTGTGAAAGAGTATTGTAGTGAAAGAAATAGTGAGTGAGTTTTATGAAATAGATGTGTTGATTGAGTAAAGAGAACAATTATTCAAGAGTGTTTCTCCTCTCCACATCCTCCTCCTCTACCATAATACTCTAAAGTATTTCCGCTGCAAAGATACATTTCACTTTTATAGTGCCCACCACGCAACAAGGTTCACCGTAGCTCTCACTCCTTCAAAGATTAGTGTAAAGACAATGCATCAAACTCAAATCAAAACATCATTCCTGGAGTTCTTTCAAATACTTTCTTTGCTATCCTCATGGCTACCATCTGGAAGCATCGAAATCAGCTTGTCCTTCAACCAACCTTTCCCCATGAGCGACTAAGTTATCAAAGAAGTTATATCCCCAGCAAGGGACTACCTCTTCTTTATTAACTAGGATAAAACGCTCAAAATCAGTACTAAAACCATCCATGTTGGATGGAAACCTCCTCCGATACGTTGGCAAAAACTGAATACGGATGGTAGTGTTCGCCATAACTCAAATTGTGCAGGTACATGAGCCTTGATCCGTGAGCACCTGGGCAAATGGGTTTCGGGCTGCTCTCGAACAATTCCTATGACTGATTGCTTTGTTGCTGAATGGTGGGTTGTCCGTGACGGCCTCATTCCAGCTTGGGAGGAAAATCACCGCAACATCATTCTGGAAGTGGATAACACTAGCATTGTACACATTTTATTACATCCCATGACCCCTTTCCCCCCTAATATCGATACTTTGGTGATGGATTGTAGGGCACTCCTTGATCGACCATGGCAGGTAACAGTCACTCATGTATATAGGGAAGCCAACTTTTGTGCGGACGAACTGGCGAAACATGCGGGAACTCGGCAATATGGATACCATCGGTGGAATCATGAGCCGAGCTTTTTGTCTAACCACCTGTATTTTGACATATTTGGGAGAGTCACCCCACGCTGTGTGACTCAAAACTAGTTCTTTAAATAAAATTCCTCTGGTTTCCCAAAAAGAAAAAATCACTACCTCTTTGTCTTTGGTCTTCTCCTAAAGATCAAATACCGTGTAAAAATCAAAATGACAATTTTGAAAACAATTAATGGTCAAAGAAAACTCTCGATGAAATTCGAATTAGTTAAATTTTGATACTAAAAAAATTAGATATTATATATAAAGAGCTAATTATGCAACAAAAGTAGATTATTTTGCAACAAAAACAGAATTCAAATTCAAATTAGTTGAATAAGTGAGAGAAACATGTCATAAAAAAGGAAAAATGAAAATTACATTAAATTAATTTTTTATAGTAAAAAATCTAGATAGCATATAAAGAGATAATCATGCAACAAAAATAGATGATTTTGCAACAAAAAAGGAATTCAAATTCAAATTAGTTGAATAGGTGAGCGAAACATGTCACAAAAAAGGAAAAACAAAAATATAGTAAAATATTTTTTTTTATCTAGATAGCATATAAAGAGATAATTAAGCAACAAAATTAGATAGCATATAAATTAAGCAACCAATTAGTTGAATAGGTGAGAGAAACATGTCACAAAAAAGGGAAAACAAAAATTTAGTAAAATAATTAAATTTTTTTTATCTAGATAGCATATAAAGAGATAATTAAGAAACAAATTTAGATGATTTTGGAATTCAAATTCAAATTAATGGAATAGGTGAGAGAAAGGTGTGACAAATAAGGAAAACGAAAATACATTAAAATAAAATAAAATAAAAATTCTCCACGTGGCAAAAGGAGAGGGTGTCCATGTAGGCGGTGACGTGGACACTTTCTCTCAGCTTCGACTTTGATGGCTTGTAGCTTGATCTCGGATTGATTAAAGTGATCCTTTCTAAACACAGATGGTGATCTTCGTATAGCGGATTTGATAAGTTGACTTTGAATCTTTACAAAGAATACTCCTTAGAGCTTTGAGCCTGATCCTTGATCCTGGCTGAGTTCTCTCTGGCTTGATGTAAAACCTATGTGCTTTCTACCAAAGGCTCACCCCATATATATGGTGGCAGATGGGAGTCTTGCTACAAAACTGTACCGCCTTAATAAATGTCTCAATTTTGTAAAGCGATAAATATCATATTTATGGCATTACCTTATTGGCTTAAAACACTTCAAGGTGATGCATGATGTTATTACACTACAAGAAACAGGGGCTTTAGCGACCGCATTTTACGACCGCCCAAAAATACGGTCACTAAACTAAACTTTTGCGACCGATTTAGTGACTGCTCTATTTTGCGGTCGCTAAATATTCATGGTCAACGAAAACTTGGTTTTAGCGACCAAATTTTGCGACTGTCGTTGCCATCACTAAATTAGCGACTGATTTGGCGACCGATTTTGCCGTCGCTAAAGTTTTAGTCAAAATTTAGTCCAAAAAAACCCTTAATTGAATTTTAGTCTTGAACTTTTGTCACTTCCCAACAACTACTGACAAATACAAACGGGACAAATCTGGGCAAGAGAGAAAGAGAGCGGTGGCGACTGCTCCGAGCACGACCAGCAAGCGACGTCAGGCGACCGAATTTGCCGGCGACTTCAGGCGACGAGGAGCGACAACGGCAGGTTTGTTCTCTGAGTCGCTTCCTCCCTCTCATTTTCTTCTTTTTCTAGTTTTATTTCAGACGAGCCCTAGCTTCTCTCATTCTTCTTACTCAAGGGTAATCGATGTGTAGAATTTGTGGGTTGTTGATTTAACAATTTGGGGATCTACGTTTAGGGTTAGTTCTGTGTTTGACATTGATCTTTAGTCTTAATCTTTTTAAGACCAAATTGGGGATATGCTTTTATTGCAGAGCTTGGTCAAATTTGCAATTTGATCTGATCATTTGGATAGTGGTTACAGTAAAACTCATTACATTTAGTAGAAATTTCCCTTGCTCCTTAGCTAGATCACCCGTTTATGTGACTGGGTTGTGTTGGGTTCTTTGAAATTGGTCAAAGTTTCAAGCTTTTAAGCCATGCGTAATGCTTTATGATGTTTTGACCCAATGGCTTCCAAACTGTTTGACAGGTTAGAGCCTAGCAATTTTTTTGGTAAAAAGGTCATTTTATTACCAATGAAAATGCAACATCATCTTACATTCTTTCCACTCAATTACAATACTCACTTTTCTGCAAATCAAATTACATTAAAGCAAAACTCAATTTAGTAGTACTGTTATGGGCAGCTCCTAGTTTCTGCATAATTCCTTATTTGTCTTAGATGCCACAGCTCTTTTCCGGCTCAATACTATATAGAACACCCATTTCTGGATTTTGGCAATTAGTTCAGAGCTTCCTTGTTGTTCCCCTGTGAATATTCTCTGATTTCTCTCTCCCCATATAGTGTATATTGTAATAGCCAAGACTAATTTTCTTAATCTAGCGCTAAAACTTTTCCCCTGAATCTGTGGTAGGCATGCTGCAATATTGCACTCCATGTTGTGAAATTTTGGTTTATTTGTAACTTTCTCCACACCTGTGACCATATGTCCTATACCAACTTACAATTTCCAAAGAGATGCTCTAAGTTTTCCTGATCTTTAGAGCATAGGTTGCATTGATCCTCATTCAGCACATTCCAGGCTTTGAGCTTATCTTTGGTTCTCAATTTCCTCTGGCACAATAACCATAAGATAAAAGAGCCTAGCAATTACAACTATTATATTCGTTCGTTTCGAGTAACGAGTGGCAGAGAAACACAATCTTAATGCACAACAGTTATAAGGGGAGTCAAAGGGAAGTATGTTTTATGCTTATAAGATGCACAAACAAAGATGTGGCCAGCTTTTGTGTAGATTCCTTAGAGCCATTAGTGCACAAAACCGAGAAACATCATGCTTTTGCGAATGCTAGCTGAAGGATTTCAGGGAGTAAATTTCCCAATTATAGTTAATGCTTTAAGTAATTCTAATTGATTTTGTGATTATTTAGTTGTATTTTAGGTAGGTATATTTCAGATCATTAACTTTATTATCTAGGATTCTGATTGTAATTAATCCCTGATTTTATGGTACCTAATTGGGTCCTAAAATTAAGGATGTAGGTTATTTTTTTCTTATTTATAGTCAGCCTCTGATCAATGAGAGAAGTGAATAAAAAGTTCTCTATTTTTTCATGGTATCAGAGCCAGAAATCTGAATCTTTGCTTCCGCAATTTCGAGGCTGGTTCCTTCCACGTGGGTCATAAGCCTTCCTCCAACGACTCCACATGGTACCAGTTCCTTCCACGTGGGTCATAAGCCTTCTTCTCCGACCTTCGCACAAACCAGCCACCTTCTCCTTTTCTCATCTTCACACGACATCAACAACTGGTAGTGGTGCGATGACTTCTGAAATCAGCATTTCCTCCAACTACTCCTCTATTCCAGGGGTTAGTGGACTCCCTACTCATGGAAATTCTGAAAGTTCGATCCTTCCCATCACTGGGCACAAGCTCAATGGGCTTAATTACCTCCAATGGTCCCAATCAGTCTTTATGTTCATTAGTGGCAAAGGCAAAGAGGACTATCTCACCGGAACCATTGAAACTCCATCAAAAGATGATCCCAGCTACAAAAAATGGAACTCTGAGAACCACATGGTCATGTCTTGGCTCATCAATACGATGAATCTTGAAATTGGCCAGAATTTCATGTTTTATGGAACTGCTAAGGAAATTTGGGAGAATGTCAAGGAGACATATTCAGACAATGAGAACACTTTAGAACTCTTCGAAATCAAAGGTATTCTACATAATCTGCAACAAGGTGATGTCTATGTAACTCAGTATTATAATCTTCTTACTCGTTATTGGCAACAGTTAGATATGTTTCAAAAAATTACATGGGATTGTCAACTTGATAAAAAGAAGTATGACAAAAATGTGGAAAAAGAAAGGATATTTAAACTGTTGCTATGTCTCAACAAAGACCTTGATGAGGTTAGAGGAAGAATCCTTGGAACAAAACCTTTGCCCTCTCTCCGTGAACAGGAAAAAGATCATGATGAGAAGATCAGGAATTCAAAATTCTGGTGAAAGTTCTGCTCTTGCTGCCTATGGAACCAACTATAAGGGCAGTGACAACCAGCCTCACAAAGGAAGACCCTGGTGTGATCACTGTCGTCGTCCTGGACACATAAAGGAGAAGTGTTGGAAAATCCATGGCAAACCCGCTGATTGGAAACCAAGGAAACCTCAACCTGAAAACCATGGTTATGTTTCCACTACTGAGGAGAAACCAATATCTGAAGATGTTGTCTTTAGCAAGGAGCAATTGGAACTTCTTCAGAACATGTTCAATCAAGCTCAAATCAATCCACCAGTTATCGGGTCAGGAACTATAGCCCAAAAAGGTATATTTCCAAGTGTTCTTAATAGAAAGTTTGAGAAAAGCAACCCTTGGGTGATTGATTCAGGGGCTTCTGATCACATGACTAGTGATATCTCCATATTTTCTTCTTATTCAGCATGCTCTAATAATTATAAAGTTCGTATTGCTGATGGCTCTTTGTCCACTGTATCGGGAATGGGCTCTATTGTTATCTCACCTTCTATAACTCTTGATTCTGTCCTCCTAGTTCCTAGTTTATCTTGCAACTTATTATCCATCAGCAAACTCACCAAAGACCTGAAATGTGTTTCTAATTTCTTCCTTACCCACTGTATTTTTCAGGATCAGGACTCGGGGAAGATGATTGGCAATGCTAAGGAGTGTGCGGGCCTCTATCTCTTAAAGGATGGCAACCTTGTGAACGAAACTCGGACAGATCAGTGTATTTCCAATTCTGTTTTAGTGAGTCAATCCAATAGGGATTTGATGTTTGTCTCTAATCATGATAATAATCCAATTATGTTATGGCACTTTAGATTGGGCCACCCCAGTTTTATCTACCTTGTAAAATTGTTCCCATCTCTTTTTAAGAATAAAAATCCGAACTCTTTCAAATGTGAAATCTGCCAATTGGCAAAACATACAAGACATAATTTTCCTGTGCACTCATATCAACCATCTTATCCGTTTTCTATTATTCATAGTGATATTTGGGGCCCTTCTCGTATTCACAATATCTCTGGTACTAGGTGGTTTGTTACTTTTGTGGATGATCATACTAGGGTAACTTGGATATTTCTAATGAAAGATAAATATGAAATTGTCCCTATTTTTAAAAGGTTTCATTCTATGATCCCAAATCAGTTTCAAGCCAAAATCCAAGTTTTAAGAACTGATAATGCCAAAGACTACTTCAACTCCACCTTAGGCAACTATCTAGTTGAAAATTGTATTGTTCATCAAAGTTCTTGCGTTGATACTCCTCAACAAAATGGGATAGTTGAGAGAAAAAATCGCCATCTTCTAGAAGTAGCCCGAGCTCTCTTATTCACCTTGAATCTTCCGAAACAATTTTGGGGGGATGCTATCCTTACAGCAGCCTATCTCATTAACAGAATGCCATCAAAAGTGCTGAATTTTAACACTCCTATTGAGCTTCTCACTCACTCTTACCCCTCTACTCGTCTTATATCCAATTTACCTCTTAAAGTTTTTGGTTGTTTTGCTTTTGTTCATATTCCACCATATCTTAGGGGTAAACTAGATCCAAAGGCTGTCAAATGTGTTTTTATTAGTTATTCTTCATCTAAAAAAGGTTATAAATGCTATTCTCCTAAAAAGAAGAAAGTCTACAACACTATGGATGTTACCTTTTTTTAAAATCAATCTTTCTACCCCAAAACTTCTATTCAGGGGGAGAACTCTGTCACTAGCAAAGATGCATATCAGTTTTGGCATCTCTATAATGAGTCTACTGATTCCTTTCCTTTAATCTCTCATATCAATCCTGAAAACAACACTGAGTCTTCTTCTCAGGAGGATAAATCTCCTCCCAATTTTCATGCCCAAAATACAGGGAAATGGAAAAATCTTGTTTATTTCACGAAGCCAAGAGATAACGAGGTAGAGCACCCAATTCTTCCTGAGCCTTACCAGGATCCTAACCTGAGTACTGTTCCTGCGGAATCAGGTAATATTGAAAACTCATTCGATTCCTTTTTTATACCTTATAATGATCTTGATATTCCGATTGCCCAAAGGAAAGGAGTGAGGTCTTGCACCCAACTTTGTTTCATATGACAATCTTTCCCCAAGTTATCAGGCATTTGTTTCAAACTTATCCCAAATAGAAATTCCAACCAGTGTACAAGGAGCCATGGCAAATCCAAAATGGAGAGCTGCCATAAATGAAGAAATCCGTGCCTTAAATAAAAATGGTACATGGGATATTTCAAGTCAACCTGAAGGGAAACGACCAGTGGGCTGTAAGTGGATCTTCAATGTAAAGTATAATGCAGAAGGGAGTATTGATAGGTATAAGGCAAGGTTAGTTGCAAAAGGTTTCACTCAAACCCATGGGATTGATTATCAAGAAACTTTTGCCCCTGTGGCTAAGTTGAATACAATCCGGGTTCTTCTATCTTTAGCTTCTAACCTTGATTGGCCTCTTCATCAGTTAGATGTCAAGAATGCCTTCTTGAATGGTGACTTAGAAGAAGAAGTCTACATAGAAATTCCTCCTGGTTTTGAGAGTAAGGAAAATGTACATAAAGTGTGCAAGCTGAAGAAAGCTCTATATGGCCTCAAGCAATCCCCTAGAGCTTGGTTTGACCGGTTCACAAGAGTTGTAAAGAAATATGGGTACACTCAAGGTCAATCATACCATACCCTGTTTACTAATCATTCTTCAGATGGAAAGCGTACTATCCTTATTTTTTATGTTGATGATATCATTCTCACAGGAGATGATTATGAGGAAATGAACAGGTTGAAGACTATCCTAACCAAAGAGTTTGAGATTAAAGATCTTGGAAAGTTAAAATACTTTCTTGGCATGGAAGTAGCTCGCTCAAACAAGGGAATTTCTATTTCCCAACGGAAATACACCCTTGACTTACTTAAGGAGACTGGCATGCTTGGATGCAAACCTGTTGACACCCCTATGGACCCAATATGTAAACTAGGCAGGAAAGAAGGGAGTAGTATTGTTGATAAATGGAGATATCAGCGCCTTGTAGGAAGGCTTATCAATTTATCACACACTAGACCTGATATTGGTTTTTCTGTCAGTGTGGTAAGTCAGTTCATGAATGATCCCACAGAAGAACATCTTGATGCGGTTTTACAGAATTTTGAGGTACCTAAAAATGACACCAGGAAAGGGCCTTTTCTTCAAAAAAGGGTACAGAAAAAACATTGATATCTACTGTGATGCAGATTGGGCTGGATCTATTACAGACCGGAGATCCACTTTTGGTTACTGCACATATGTTTGGGGTAACCTCATAACTTGGAGAAGTAAAAAACAATCCGTGGTGTCTAGAAGCAGTGCTGAGGCTGAGTTCAGGGCTATAGCACTTAGTATTTGCGAAGGGATGTGGCTTAAAAGACTTCTAGAAGAATTAAAGATTACATGTGAAGGTTCAATAAAAGTCTTATGTGACAATCAAGCGTCTATCAATATTGCTAAAAATCCTGTCCACCATGACAGGACCAAACATGTGGAGATTGATAGACATTTCATCAGAGAGAAGATTGAAGGAGGTATCATTCAAATGGTTTATACTCCTTCAAGTCACCAAACAACTGACATTCTCACAAAAGCTTTACCTAAAGGGAACTTTGACAACTTGAATTCCAAGATGGGAATGATTAACATTTACTCCCAGCTTGAGGGGGACTGAAGGATTTGAGGGAGTAAATTTCCCAATTAGAGTTAATGCTTTAAGTCTAATTGATTTTGTGATTATTTAGTTGTATTTTAGGTAGGTATAATTCAGATCATTAACTTTATTATCTAGGATTCTAATTGTAATTAATCCCTGATTTTATGGTACCTAATTGGGTCCTAAAATTAAGGATGTAGGTTAATTTTTTCTTATTTATACTCAGCCTCTGATCAATGAGAGAAGTGAATAAAAAGTTCTCTATTTTTTCACTAGCATACAACCCGTTGCACAAAGCAGGGTGATCAATTTTCTCTTAGTTAGAAGGAAAAGGAATGACTAGAACTAGTACTAGATTGCTGAAGAATGCAGTACAAGAAAAATTAAAGACTTCATGGCTTTGAATTATATATAGAAATCTAGGAATAGTCTAGTACAACTCTCACACGCCCAGTAGGAATGTGATTTATTTCTTGTTTCTGTTTCCAACACTGAATCTTAGTAAATTCCCAAACAAAAGCATATTTACTAAGTCCATCTATATCTATCTATTTTTATACTAGTTGTAATACAAACATCCTCTTTATTGGAATGTTATTTTTGGTGTTACATGCTTTCTTGAGCAATAAGTGACATACTAAGCGAGTGACGCGTGTCCTTTATGAATACTTAAAAATTTAAATTTAAAAAAAAACAGTAGTAACAGGTAACCAGCTTTCACTTTTTCTTAAAAGAAAATATATTTTTAAATACGTTCAAGCTCTCCAATAGTATTTTTTAAGTTGTCTAAGTTAATTAATTTAGCAAGATTTTGATTTCTATATTAATAAGTCTTCTAAAGAATATTGTAAAAGCCTCAACATCAACCAATATACTAATCTTTTAGGAATTGATTGTGACTCTGGCCATAATAAGTGCAAAGAGTTGTCTATTATAATACACATACACACACACACACACACCCCCACAATCGTTGCTCAAAGGGAAATTGTTTTTATTTGGGTACTGTTTTGTATTTTTTATGGTTTAAACAACAAATTTACTCCACGATTTTAATTAGTTCGGCCACATATAAGTTGTTTGAGGCATTAAGGTACATTCTTTGCTAAATCTAGTTAATTGAAATCTATGAACAAAACTTGTAAGTGGATGAACTAATTTTATTAGTTAAATAACAATTTAGTTAAATCTGGATAGATAAATTATTGTTGGTGTCACTTCAACAAGCAAAAGAAGTGAAATAACACACTTGTCCGTTTATTTTGCTTTTGGGAATACTGAGAGTTTAATTCTCTTTTCTTCTTAGGTTTGGAGTATTGATAGCTTAAAGTCTGTTCTTTTGCACCTAAGTGTCCTGTTACTGGGAAGAGAATCCAAAGGGTATGTATTTATGCTACTGACGTCTGATTTTAATTTGGCTGGCAGAGAACATCGTTTTAATTCATTAGGTAAACTTGCAGTATGTGGAAAGCATGCAATCTATATTTTATGTTTTACGTTGTAGTTTCTTTGTTCTTATGGATATGTTGGATGCATACTGTGTTTTGCTTTACATGCCTTGTTAGTTGTCTTTAGAATGTCTTATAATTTCAAGACAACATAGTATTCCAGATGGTTTTTACTAGTGCATGTTGGATTAGCTGTCTTAGGATTTTAAAAGCATACTTGTTCGTTTGGCAGATTTTAAAAGCATACTTGTTCATTTGAGAATTGAGATTGTTGATGGAGGATGGGAGCCAACTGGATTGAAATACCGGATACGTGCATTTTGAACAGCTTTTTTCCCATTTGAGCATTGATTATTTGATTTTTAATTTTAGATTGTTAATTATGCATTGAGCATTTGAAAATTGAGAATGTTGATGGACGATAGGACCAAATTGGATTGAGATATCGGATATGTGATTTAATTGAATGGTGGGTTAAAATTAGGTTAATTAGGTTAATAAGGTTCATCTTCCATGGGGTCAAATTCTGGTTCCGCCCTGAATTCGCCCTAATCAACACTGTTTAATCTTGATTAGTGCTAATCAACACTTATTAACACTGATCAACACTGATTAGGCTAATCAGCCCTCATTATCCCTAATTAACCCTGGTGAACACTTAGTAGCCCTGATTAGCACCTAGGAAGCACGGACACTTTATATGAGTCGAGGTGTGGTGTCCGACACCCCGACACCTCGATCACTGGCACCTCCGAACACATTTCCAAAACCCATTCTGCGGTGTTCCGGTCGGTGTCGGTGTCGGACGCAGTGTCCGTGTCCGTGCTACCTATATTAGCACTAATCAGCCCTAATTAGCACTAATCAGGCCTAATTAAGACTAAATAGCCCTAATTAGCACTGATCGGTCCTAATTAACACTGATGGACACTAAATAGCCCTAATTAGAACTAATCAGCCATAATTAGCACTAATCAGCCCTAATTAACACCGATGGACATTAAATAGCCTTAATTAGCCTTAATCAGCCCTATTAAGCACTAATCAGTCCTAATTAGCCCTAAGTAACATTGATGGACACTAAATAGGCCTAATTAGCCCTAATCAACACTGATTACGCTAATCAGCCCTAATTATCCCTGAATTTGCCCTAATCAACACTAGTTAATCCTGATTAGTGCTGATCAACACTGATTAGCACTGATCAAGACTGATTAGGCTAATCAGCGCTAATTATCCCTAATTAACCTTGAGTTGCCTAATGAGCACCTAGGAAGCACCGACACTTTATTTGAGTCGAGGTATAGCTGTCCGACACCCCGACACCTCACCGGCACATCCGGACACATGTTCGACAACTTTTTACAGTGTCCCGGTCGGTGTCGGTGTCGGATGCAGTGTCTGTGTCCGTGCTACCTAGATTAGCACTGTTCATCCCTAATTAGCACTAATCAGCCTTAATTAGCACTAATTAACACTGTTTAGCCCTAAATAGCACTGATGGACACTAAATAGCTGTAATTAGAACTAATTGGCCCTAATTAACACTAAATTACCCTAATTAGCAATAATCAGCTCTGACTAGCCCTAATTAACACCGATGGACATTAAATAGCCCTAATTATCCCTGATTAAACTAATAAACATTGATTAGGCTAATCAGCCCTAATTAACACTGATTAGCCCTAATTACCCCGTATTATCCCTGATTAAACTAATAAACACATTGTTGGTTCCCGTCCATTTGCCGTGCACGAGCTGAGATTGATAGAGGAGGACCCTGACAGGAGGCCCCCTACGAGGCTCCGCCATTTTGAGCGCACACACTAGAATAGTGATGGGAAGTGGGTGTCTGAGAGCGCCGAGCAGTTTGCGGTGAGCACGTAACTCATGTATTTCTTTTGTATTCCTATTGCATTTTTCGCGATTGCGGCCAATAGAATTTCTCTAACATCTTCGTTGTTTTGTTATACAAAGTTTATATAGAGAGAGAGTTCAGGCCAGCTCCCAGCCAGACGGTAGCCAGCAGTGGATGAGTTCTCGTTGTGGTCAGACGCTACGGGGGGTCTTAGGAAGGACTGTATACTCGGCCACCCTCGTCAGTCCACACGAGCGTTGCTAGCCGACAGACCTCAATCGTCAGGCGATTCGAGTTGTAGCGGTCCTCGGGTAGATATGACAGATGCGACGGAGCAAGCACGCTTCAACACAATGTTTGATGCGCGCCTTCAGATGATGATCGATGACGGTTATCTAATTTTAAGGGGGGCCCAAACTTCATGTAATACAAAATTTCTCAAGTACTTATGTATTTTGTGCTCTATATGTGATCTTGATTTGATATATGATGTTGAATCATTTGTATGGCTTTGTGCAGGGCGATACCGATGATCCTAGTGCCGGTGACCCCCGAGACGATGAAGATGTTGTTGGATCGAACGTGCCTTCTTCATCGAGGAATGAAGAAGATGATGACGGGGCTGGTTGTTATGCCGGACGAGTGATCTAGATAGGGGTTTGGTTTGGTTTATGCAATGACTATTTTTATTGTTTTGAATTGATCATCGGTACTTAACTGTATGAATTTTATTATTTTAATGCATATGTTAACGTTTATCTATACTTTGATGAATGCGACAAGCTGTTTGAATGAATGCGGGACAGGGGGTTGAAACGGTTCTGAATGAATGTGTTGAAAGCTTTCAACGCATTCATTGAAAATCGTTTCAACCTAGGTTAAATCGGTTTTGAATGAATGTGTTGAAAGCTTTCAACGCATTCATTCAAAATCGTTTCAACCAAGGTTAAATCGGTTTTTGGACCGATTTAACCTTGGATTGGATATGAATTGCTTATGAATTGATATTAGTTATGCGACAGGTTTTGCAATTGGACAGGTCATTTGACCTGTAATTTTTTTTTTTTGCAAAATTAGGTTTTGTGACCGTGATGTGCAGTTGCTAAATGAAAAAAAGTAGTCGCTAATTTTAATATCTAAAAAAAATTTAAAAAATAATATTTACAAATATGGGATAATATCACCTATGTCCCTGAGGTTTAGGGATAATTACACGCGAGGACACTAAGTTTCAAAATGTAACACTTATGTCCATTGACAAACGGACACTACAAGAAAACAGGCTTTTAGCGACGGGGATATCCGTCGCTAAAAGCCCAAAATTCGTCGCTAAAAGAATTAGCGACGGATTCATCGTCGCTAAAAATCCCTCGTATAAAAGCCCGTCACTAATAGTTTAGCGACGGAATTTTTAAATCCGTCGCTAAATATGTGATTTTTACCGACGGATTTATTTTTCATTAGCGACGGATATTCCGTCGCTAATTATATTTTTAGAATTTTAATTTATTTTCTTTTTTGTCTAATTAGCGACGGATTAAATATTTAGCGACGGAATATTCCGTCGCTAAAAATCTTATTTAGCGACGGAATATTCCGTCGCTAAATAACTGATTGAAAGGAATACTTTAGCGACGGAATAAATCCGTCGCCAAAAGTCAATTTTTTTTTTGATTTTTTTTTTATTTTTCAGTTACCTAAACCTGTAATACAATGTTCAATTCTCAACAACAACACACAATAATCAATACAGAAAGAAATATATATAATCAATTATAAAAAATATTTATTATAAAAAAAAACTCATACATGTACAAGTCGAGAACCGGATATAGCCGGTTAGGAGAGGGGAGAAGAGTCCAAGCCGGGCGCGGGGGCGGGGGGGGGGGGAAGCTAGGAACGGGCACGGGAAGGGGCTCATCAGGGGTTCCCGAGTCCCGGATCTTCCGCACGTGCGTCTGAGTATAGGTCAGAGCTATGACCTCATCCTCCTCTAGATCCGGGTGCTCGACCGCGTTCATGTGTCGGACGATGTCGTGTGGCACCGACCCCCCCGTGTGCGTCGGATCTCTGTTATGTCTGTTCTCAGCCCCGCTCTTACTCTTGGCGTCCCAACCTGGATCCGCAGCCCACCGATCTATCATCTCCCCCCATACACCGTGAGATATCCAATGTGGGGGATATTTCGTCATGTCCGTCATCGGGGCACTCGCGGGCAGCGCCTTCTTCGCCCGGTCCCGTGCATCGTGGAGCCATCGGCGATAATTCTTGCCGATGTAGGCAAAGAAAGCCTGCTGCCCCAGTACCTGCTGCTCAGGCGTGTCAAACGTGAACCCCTCCTGTAATGCATTCAATAACACAAATTAACAACATAAAACAAATTGTAATTTAACATTTACCAACGCTGAAAAAAATACTTCACCGTACCAGCCACTCCTCCCATAGGGCCTCCCTCGCAGCGGCATCCCAGTCCTTCCAGTACAGGCGTGGCTCGAAGAATCGGCCCTTCACAAGAACGCCGATCTTCGTCCTCGCCATATTCTCCAGGATCCTGCCAAAGAAGTAATTAAATTAATTAATACAGTTCAAATATAAATTAACACCCAAAATTTTTAAACATAAGGCATGAGGTGATATTTTTAGTACTTACAGGCCCTCCTGCGTGAGCGTAACTCTCTGTTTACGCTGGGGGTCGATGCGTACCCCGCGTGTCGGACCACGGCCTCGTCGAGATCCTACAAAACACATACATTAATACAGTTCAAATATAAGGCTAGCGAAAATGTACGAAACACCGTTATCAACTATACCTGAGGTAGAACCCACGGAAGATGGAGGCGGCTGGGGCGACGACGATGGCTGGGGCTGGGGCGACGGTGACGGCGACAGCTGGGGCTGGGCCCCCGATGGCTGTCCGCGATCACTCTGTGCCTAGTCATCAGTAGGCAATGACGAGGTGGGACTAACCGGGGAGGAAGCAGCTCGGCGTCCAGCCCGGGCTCATAAAACTGATGAGCCCCCTCGTTCGGCGGCTGTGGCCTGTCGTTACCCCAGTCAACATTAGCATGCCCAGCATCCATAATCATATCTCGGAAATCATATCGTGCCTCCTCCCTAACTTCAGTTTGACTAGCCAGGTTGGACGACAATACTATCGTTTCCCCGTGCTGCGTCCACGTTGTGTATCCACCCATAAAACCGTACCGATGAAGATGCCATTTTACTTCAATTCTTTTTCTCCAGTGCAACAACTCACATCTACCGCACGGGCACCTTATCTTAGCAAGGTCAACATGTGCAGGATGCGCATAAGCGAAGTCAAGAAATTCGTCAACGCGACACTCAAAATCTTCAGCATTCTTCCTTTTCATCCAACTTCGATCGACTGACATGACGACTGAATTATCGTACTGTATACCACCTTTAATAATGACCAGTGTTTAGGCATTGCCGATGTAAATATCAATGCATGAATGTTACAACATGTCTACATATTTCCCCTCCACTCTTGAACAGGTGGTGGTCCTATCCCATTCAGAAAAGCACATGTTTATAAAACAGTGAATAACTCATGCTTAGTCCGATGTCTGTGGAAAATTCGGCAGCACCTCCCCGCATTTCTCCAAGTACACCACATCGATTAGGTGTTCTAACATTCATCTAACCTTGCTCAGGAAGGTTTGACGGATGTTAGAACACCAGATCTGTATGCACCCGGAGAAACACACGAGAACGTGTACCAAATATCCACGACATAGAACATAAAGCATGAGTCAAAATACTGTTTTATAAACAATTAGCTTTTCCAAACTGTCCAAACTGGACATCCAAAGGCTCATTACAAGGCATTACTTTGTAATGAGTACCTTTGAACGGGAACTAAGGGTTTCTATGCATGCATGTGTTCAGAAATTGATAAGATATGCAAGAATCTTTCCGAAATATCAAAACTGCAGAATGATCGTTGCATATGTTATCAATTCCACATTAAATAGAACTCGTTGACAACGAGTTGAACCATCGAACTCGTTGCCAATGGACTTCTCAAAACAACAATTAATATAAAGAAGGCAGGGTTTGTAAACAACGAGTAATTGAACCATCTCTGGGCAACATGGAGTAATTATGGGATGTACAAGGGCTAATTAGGGCTAACTGGGTTATTAGGGTTAATTACGATTATTAATTATAGCTGATTAGAGTTGATTAGGACTAATTAGGGTTATTTAGTCCTAATTAGGGTTTAATTGTGCCGAGTAGTGATGATTAGTCCTAATTAGGGCTAATTGGGTTTAATTGGGTTATGTTAGGGCTAATTAATGTTAATGAGGGATAGTTTCGGATGATTATAGCTGACTAGGGTTGATTAGGACTAATTAGAGTTATGTAGTCCTAATTAGGGTTTAATTGTGCCGAGTAGTGCTGATTAGTCCTAATTAGGGCTAATTAGGCTTAATTGGGTTATGTTATGGCTAATTAATGTTAATGAGGGATAGTTTCGGATGATTATAGCTGACTAGGGTTGATTAGGACTAATTAGAGTTATGTAGTCCTAATTAGGGTTTAATTGTGCCGAGTAATGCTGATTAGTCCTAATTAGGCTTAATTGGGTTATGTTATGGCTAATTAATGTTAATGAGGGCTAGTTTCGGATAATTATAGCTAATTAGGGTTGATTATGACTAATTAGGGTTTAATTGTGCCGAGTAGTGATGATTAGTCCTAATTAGGGCTAATTAGGCTTAATTGGGTTATGTTAGAGCTAATTAGTGTTAATGAGGGCTAGTTTCGAATAATTATAGCTAATTAGGGTTGATTAGGACTAATTAGGGTTATTTAGTCCTAATTAGGGTTTTGATGGTGCCGAGTAGTGTTGATTAGTCCTAACTAGCGCTAATTAGGCGTAATTGGGTTATGTTAGTGCAAATTATGACTAATTAGGCTAACTACAATCAATATGCGCATAATTGGGTTCATTTGGGCTAATTTGAGGTAATTACAGCTAATTTGAATTTCATCAGGTTCTTAGGGTTAATTAAAACTAATTAGGCTCGTTAGAGCTAATTAGGGTTAATTGATTTACTAACATATTGTTAATCAGGACTAATTAGGGCTAATTATAGCTAGCGCTGGAGACACGATTAGATGCCATGGGGTGCATGCTAAAAATGTCGCATTAACCTCACTAACCTAAATTTAATGCACATTCAACAACCTCAATTCCGACACCTCATATAGGGTGTCGATATGGTGTCCGATACGTGTCTGACACCTCCGGACACATGTCCGACACATACCGACACGTGTCCGACACATACCGACACGTGTCCGACGCCTTTGGACACGTGTCCGACGCCTCCGGACACGTGTCCGACGCCCACCGACACGCACCTCCAGACACATCGGCATACGTTAATTTTTTTTCTAAATGTCAGACACCGTCGATCAGACGTGGTGTCCGTGTCTGCGCTAACTAACAGGTATCTCAATCCAATTGGGTCCCATCCTCCGTCAACAATCTCAATTCTCAAATGCTCAATGCAATAAAAATTAACAAAAATCACACATTCAATCCAATTGGGTCCCATCCTCCGTCAATAATCTCAACATCTCAAATGCTCAATGCACAATTAACAATCTAAAATCATTAATTAACAACCTAAAATCATCAATTCATAATCGCAATTACTTCAAATACACAGCTAATAACCTAAAATCATCGATCAATAATCACAATTCTAAAACGCACAATTAACAACCTAAAATTATCAAACAAATGATCAATGTTCAAATGGGAAAAAAATGTTCAAAATTCACATATCCGATGCGCTTGAATTATTTCAATTTAGGGTTCGATTGTATTAGGGCATTCAATTTAGGGTTCAGTTAGTTTCATTTAGGGTTCGGTTCGATTAGGACATTCAATTTAGGGTTCAATTACTTCAATTTAGGGTTCAATTAGGGGTTCTATTGATTCAATTTAGGGTTCAGTTGATTTGAGGCATTAAATTTAGGATTCAATTAGTTCAATTTAGGGTTCGGTTCAATTAGGGGGTTCTATTGATTCAATTTAGGGTTCAGTTGATTTGAGGCATTAAATTTAGGGTTCAATTAGTTCAATTTAGGGTTCGGTTGGATTAGGGCATTCAATTTGGGGTTCAATTAGGGTTCGGTTAGATTGGGACAATCAATTTAGGGTTTAATTAGGGGTTCAATTAGTTTAATTTAGGATTCAATTCAATTAGGGCATTCAATTTAGGGTTCAATTACTTCAATTTAGGGTTCAATTAGGGGGTTCTATTGATTCAATTTAGGGTTCGGTTGATTTGAGGCATTCAATTTAGGGTTCAATTAGTTCAATTTAGGGTTCGGTTGGATTAAGGCATTCAATTTGGGGTTCAATTAGGGTTTAGGGTTTAGGGTTTAGGGTTTTGGGTTTAATTAGGGTTCAATTACTTCAATTTAGGGTTCAATTAGAGGGTTCAATTAGTTCAATTTAGGGTTCGGTTGATTTGGGGCATTCAATTTAGGGTTCAATTAGTTCAATTTTGGGTTCGGTTGGATTAGGGCATTCAATTTAGGGTTCAATTAGTTTAATTTAGGGCTCAATTCGATTAGGGCATTCAATTTATGATTTAATTTGGGTTCAATTACATCAATTTAGGGTTCAATTAGGGGGTTCTATTGATTCAATTTAGGGTTCGGTTGATTTGGGGCATTCAATTTAGGGTTCAAGTAGGGGGTTCAATTAATTCAATTTAGGGTTCGGTTGGATCAGGGCATTCAATTAGGGGTTCAATTAGTTTAATTTAGGGTTCAATTCGATTAGGGCATTCAATTTAGGGTTTAATTAGGATTCAATTATTTCAATTTAGGGTTCGGTTGATTTGGGGCATTCAATTTTGGGTTCAATTAGTTTAATTTAGGGTTCGATTCGATTAGGGCATTCAATTTAGGGTTTAATTAGGGTTCAATTACTTCAATTTAGGGTTTAATTAGGGTTCAATTACTTCAATTTATGGTTCAATTAGGGGGTTCTATTAGTTCAATTTAGGGTTCGGTTGATTTGGGGCATTCAATTTAGGGTTCGGTTGGATTAGGGCATTCAATTTAGGGTTCAATTAGGGGTTCAATTAGTAGCGTTTCTCCTAAGGTTAGTTGCAGCGGGTGAAGGAAGCGAGAGCTTAGCGTACCCAGGTGCCAAAGTGCAAGACACATTAGAAAGCGGGAAGCTAATTTAGGTACAGGTTTACCCTCACGGCGTTTACCCGAATCCCTCTGTTTTGATGCATTGTTTTTAGTTAAATTTAGGTACATGATACTGCTTAATGTTTTTAGTTAAATTTACGAGTATGTATTGTTTTTATGTTTTTGCTTATCGCACCTTTTCTGAAATATCAACGCTGCACCACCCCCCAACCCATCGGACCACCCCTGTTTTATAAACACAGTCCCCCAACCTACAAACCGAAAGTCTTTCAATCACTGTCACCAACGGATGGGTCATGGGGATACTCTTCTGATGCAACAAACTTAGAAAAAACAAACTTAGGGAACTTTATCTAAAGCTTACGGTGAATTGAAACCTAAGATACATATTTCAGTGACTACATATTCACCATGTTTAGGTCCTCCCTGCAAAGCAAGTAAGAGATCCCACATATTCTTTAACTAATTCCACTGACATGTGGTCCAAATTTGTTGAGATTAACCCAATTTGGAATCGTTTGAGCCACAGCTCCAACTTCGTTATGAGGTGGGCATTCCTAAACACTCACTAGAACTCTTGGGGTGGACCGAAGGTTGGAAAATCAGTTCACCAACTACAACTCATGCCTCCCTTTTCCAGTGTACCACCAACTACAATTTCTATTTCCATAGCGGCATCACGTCCTCTACAGTTTCTATTAACCAAACAACTACTCAGTAGAAACAATCCATTAACCAAACAACTACGAATTTTGCTCAAGCCAATTACTGAAACCTTTGATGCAAAACTAATGAAGGAAGAAGCACAAAAAACAACAAGGTCAAAGAATAATCTAACAAATTTCTTCTTTATTGCAAGTTTTCCCACTTTTTCTCAATAACCAAGCAGATTATCAGTACGCATAATCAATTAAAAGAACCATTATGCGTTTGCTAAAGCCAATTACAGTAACGCTAGATAGAAAATTAGTAAAGGAATTCGTGAAATTCACTTCGCTGAATCACAGCAAGGAGCGTACCGGATTTAGAAATTCACTTCGCCAGAATCTGGTGACGGCGGCGGAAACGAAGGCGGGATCCTCCGGCGACCAGTTTGGGTTAGGTCACCAGCTTCGTTCTCTTTCCTTGATGACGCAAGAAGCAGACTCACCGTCGGGGGTGGGTTGCCGTCGATGACAGAGACCAAGGTGGCTGTTTGGCAGTGGTGGCGAGGCGTCGAAGGTGGGTTGCCGTCGATGACAGAGACCAAGGTGGCTGTTTGGCAGTGGTGGCGCGGCGTCGAAGGTGGGTTGCCGTCGATGACAGAGACCAAGGTGGCTGTTTGGCAGTGGTGGCGCGGCGTCGAAGGTGGGTTGCCGCAGATGTGAAGGTCGTCGATGCACCGGTGAGAGAGAGAGAGAGAGACGAGAGAAAGGAAAAGAGAAAGGGGTATTTTATAAAAGACTTTTAGCGACGGACTAATTCCGTCGATAAAAGTCCGTCGGTAAATCAGAACATTCAACGACGGAATTTTTACTGACGGAATTATTCCGTCGCTTATATATTTTTTAAAAATTATCGAAAATTATAAAATTGTATAAAATATTTAGCGACGGTACTATCCGTCGACAAAAGTGTGTCTGTAATAGTCCGTTGGCAAAGGCTTTTAGCGACGTAATTCATTCCGTCGCTAAAAGTCCGTCGCTAAATCTGTGTTTTCTTGTAGTGGGAACCCTAAAAATTCTAACGGTTTTAACGAAAAAACTGTATTGCCCCTAAGTTGGAATCTTATTTTTTTGCAATGCCATTACTTCAAATTAGGGTTTCTGGGTTTCCAATGCTATAAATTCATATTAGGATTTCAAACCCTTAATTTGACTTCAGATTAGGGTTTTCAATGTCATTAAGGGTTCATTTTGACTTCAAATTAGGGTTCAAAACCCTAACACTTCTTCACCACCACCACGCCGCCGCCGGTTGGCTTCAACGAACGAGGTGGGTTTCCAAGCTTTGCAACCTTGAACCAGCTTCAAGAACTGGGCCAATAGTATCTGCAAATGACGAGATTCCTTTAGTCTCAGTTCACTCTGATGTGGGTGTGACAATATGTCACGGTGGGTTTTGACAATGATGGTCACTGAGGAAGACATGGCAGCGATGGGTTTCGACGCCGGTAGGAGATTGGTCGCGGTGGCTTGGGGTGGCGTTGGCTTGGAGGGAGATTGGACGGGCAGCGGGGTGGGGGGATGGGGTAGAGGCGGCAGGGAGAAGAAGAGAGGGACAGTGCCAGTGGGATGGAGGGGGCGGCTGCGGCGAGGAGAAAAGGGGGAGGTGGCGGCGGCGAGGAGAAAAGAGACATGATTGTTAAGGGGGCCAGCGATGGGGTGGAGAGGGAGGTGCCGGCGTCGGCGTGGGGAAGAGGGACGGGGTTGGGCTGCCGGCGACGTGGGGTGAGGGAGTGGGCGGTGAGATTTCAGATCTGGGGAGAGAGAAACCCTAATTTGAAAATTAGGGTTTTGAATTAGGGTTGGATTTTGAAACCTTAATTTGAAAATTAGGGTTTGATATACTGTACAAGGGCAGTATTGTCATTTTTAAAATACGTAATGATGAAAATTATACTTTTTGGACAGAACCCTGACGGATGGATACGAATTATACATTTGAAAAAGGTTTTGGTCACGTATGTTAGATTTTGAAACTTAGTATCCTTGACTGTAATTACCTCCTAACCTCAGGGACATTGGTGTAATTAGCCCGAAAAATATTTAGCGACCGCATGTAGCGGTCGCTAAATTAAATAAGTGTGGTTGCTAATTTTAATATATTTCTAAATATATATATATATATATATATATATATATATGGGAGCTGATCCGTTGCTAGCGCTAGCAATGGATCACGACCCTATATATATATATATATATATAGGGGTTCGATACACATCGACCGGTGGGAAAAAAAATTTTTCCCACCCAATCGCTGCTCAGTCATGCGATTGGCCCAAAAAGGAAAAACCCAATCGCAAGACTTTCTTGCGATTGGAATTATTGAAAAAAATTCCAATCGGAAGAAAGTTTTGCGATTGGAATTTTTAGGGCAAAAATCCCAATCGCAAGAAAGTCTTGCGATTGGGTTTGTCCTTTTTTTGTCCTTTTTTTTCTCTCCCTTCTCCCCCCATCAACAATCACGGCCTCATGGCCCCCACCCCTCCTGCCCCCCCCCCACCCCTCCTTCGGTCAACCTTCCTCCCCCCCCCCTTGGCCCCCACCCCTCCTTTCTTTATTTATTTGTCACTTAATTAGACAGTTTTTCACGAATTTATAAAAAATATCTAGAGCTAGATTTTCCCAAAGTGCAAAACAGAGACCCTAGTTATTTTTAAAAGATCTGTATCAGGTAAAAATTTCAGATTTTTCCAAATACTGGAGACGGGTAAACTGATATGCGCAACCTTGTAACTTTGCAGTGTAATTTAAAATATCAAGCTAACGCGATTTTGCGCGAAACTTTTTTGAGAACCCTAGGATGTTGGGAAGTTCCATTTCCCAGGAATTCGGGCCATTCCGAAGCCGTTAGCAATTTTTTTGCCGAACAGGCTTTTAAGCGCTCGATCCAGACACCGGTTCGGGATTTTTGGGCGAAAAATCTGTAAAATACTTTTTAGATCAAGAATGAACTCAGGAAGCTTAAAATAACATTTTAAAGTAATTTTGAGATTTTTCCTGATGCCAGGGGCATTTTGGTAATTTGTCACCCCGAGAGGGGTATTTTGGTAATTTTACGGTGTCAAGTTTTTCGAAGGACTTCTCAGTCCATAAATGTAAGCACAGCACCTGAAAGGCTAATTTGAAGCCGATTCGCGGGGATTAAATGTCGCTAAAGGTGAAAACTTAATTAGACAGTTTTTCACGAATTTATAAAAAATAGCTAGAGCTAGATTTTGCCAAAGTGCAAACAAGAGACCCTGGTTATTTCTAAAAGATCCGTATCAGGTAAAAATTTCAGATTTTTCCAAACTCTGGAAACGGGTTAACTGATACGCGCAATCTTGTAACTTCGCAGTGTAGTTTAAAATATCAAGCTAGCGCGATTTCGCGCGAAACTTTTTTGAGAACCCTAGGAGGTTGGGAAGTTCCATTTCCCAGGAATTCGGGCCATTCCGAAGCCGTTACCAATTGTTTTGCCGAACGGGCTTTTAAGCGCTCGATCCGGACACCGGTTCGGGATTTTTGGGCGAAAAATCCAGTAAATACTTTTTAGATCAAGAATGAACTCAGGAAGCTTAAAATAACGTTTTAAAGCAATTTTGAGATTTTTCCTGATGCCAGGGGCATTTTGGTAATTTGTCACCCCGAGAGGGGTATTTTGGTAATTTTACGGTGTCAAGTTTTTCGAAGGACTTCTCAGTCCATAAATGTAAGCACATCACCTGAAAGGCTGATTTGAAGCCGATTCGCGGGGATTAAATGTCGCTAAAGGTGAAAACTTAATTAGACAGTTTTTCACGAATTTATAAAAAATAGCTAGAGCTAGATTTTGCCAAAGTGCAAACAAGAGATAATGAACCCCTGAAAGGTTGTTTTTCAAATGACTGCTTAGTCCAGAAATGTAAGCAAAGCACCTGAAAGGTTGTTTCGAAGTTGATTTGGGGCGTTAGGGTGATAATGAACCCCCGGGGGCATTTCGGTAATTTGCCGCTCATCGGAGGCTATTTTGGTAATTTTACATTATACAAATTTTCCAACAATTACACTGCAAATAATTTTTATTCTTCTTTTATTTAATTCTATGACTTGTTGAGAATTATATTTTTGGAAGGGCCTATTCGCGCACACTTTAGCGCCCAATTCATAGCTTCCGAAAAATCTTGTAAATTTTTTGGTTCATTGCACCTCAGGCACGCTAGTTAGCCCATTCGTAAGAATTTCGGCGAAAAACGAGACACGTTATTTTTTGGGTTTTCCTATGAAGGGCCTATTCGGGTACACTTTAGGGCCGAATTCATAGCTTCCGAAAAATCTTGTAATTTTTTTTGTCACTTTTTTTTCGCTCATTGCACCTCAGGCACGCTAGTTAGCCCATTCGTAAGAATTTCGGCGAAAAACGAGACACGTTATTTTTTGGGTTTTCCTATGAAGGGCCTATTCGAGCACACTTTAGGGCCCAATTCATAGCTTCCGAAAAATCTTGTAATTTTTTTTGTCACTTTTTTTTCCCTCATTGCACCTCAGGCACGCTAGTTAGCCCATTCGTAAGAATTTCGGCGAAAAACGAGACACGTTATTTTTTGGGTTTTCCTATGAAGGGCCTATTCGGGCACACTTTAGGGCCCAATTCATAACTTCCGAAAAATCTTGTAATTTTTTTTGTCACTTTTTTTTCGCTCATTGCACCTCAGGCA
This sequence comes from Escallonia rubra, assembly GCA_033065855.1. NCBI lineage: Eukaryota > Viridiplantae > Streptophyta > Magnoliopsida > Escalloniales > Escalloniaceae > Escallonia > Escallonia rubra. The sequence goes on along the minus strand of JAVXUO010002637.1, from coordinate 53,842 downwards.
CGCTAGTTAGCCCATTCGTAAGAATTTCGGCGAAAATGGAGACAAATAATATATTTGGTTTTCCTATAAAAGGCATATTCGCGCACACTTTATCGCCAAATTCATAGCTTACGAAAATACATCTACATTTTGTTTAAGGGGTTCTTTTCTCATTGCACCTTAGTCACGCTAGTTAGGATAATGGTAATGAAGGCATCTAGCTTCATTCCTTTTCAGCTCCCAGGCTATCCTATACCTAAACGTCAAGGCAGCCTTCCTAGTCCACGACGTATATCTGAGCACCTCCGAGCGAGCAATGTAGTCCATGTACTTGAGGACGTAAATCCCGCAATCGTGACTGTTATATTGCTTTGGTCGGTCCTGTATCATCACGACCGTCCAAGGCTCTACCGTCGAATTCCTGGTGATGGATTCCCCCGAATAATCTCGGCACGCTAGCGAGAAGATAGTAGTCTGCATCCAACAATTAAAAAGGTCATCAAGCCTATGTTACAATAAGAATATACTATGAGCCAAGGTCAACCGATAAAAACTAACCACTGCAGTGATGTACTCGCTATACATCTGTGCCAGCGACCGCCCAGGAGAGTCCTCCCTTAGGCTATCGTATATGTTGACATGTTTGTTCGCTGGATGGAGAACTAATAGGAACCAGTGGTTTTCATGATGGCAAGGTATCATGACAAGGTTCGCATGAGCAGCGTGACATTGATAGTCTGCGTTCAACAGGCCTAATACGTTTCCAGATGGTTTCCACTTACCCTTGCCTGCCCCTCGCCTCCTCTATTCTGTTAACTCCCTCATGCTGGTCACCATTAATGTGACAAAGTAAGTGGGATGCATGTTATGCTTCAAATCTTCGCACTGGTTATAACGTAGCTCTCTAATCTGGAGCAGATCTATATAAGCGTTCATGACGAAATTTGAAATATATGTCTCCGGTGCCAACATTCTCACATCCGCGTGACCTAGCAATGTTCCAAGAGGAAAGTCTGTTGAATCGACAGGCTCAGGCCCGAAGTAGTGCCGGTCGATCCAATCCCACTTGTTCGGCCTCAATGGCTTTGTCGCTTGTCCTTTATCCGACCGGATGCTTGGACGCGAGGCCTGGATTCCTACTTGGGTCACCTGACTCTGGCGCTGAGAGTCGTACGTGTCAGGAGGCAAGCGACTAGACGGCTCCCAGAATTCCCTCTGGGGCAAAGACGCGTCAGGAGGCAAGCGACTTGACAGCTCCCACACCACACTCTGGGGCACAGAATCGTACGCGTCAGGAGGCAAGCGACTAGACGGCTCCCCCAGGCCCTGACTCTGGGGCTGAGAGCCGTACGCGTCAGGAGGCAAGCGACTAGACGGCTCCCCTTGGTAACCCCGGTACGCAACACTAAAGTTGTGAACATCAGTCTTGTACCTCTCAATGGAGCTCTTGAGACTGTCAGGCGCATGCGCGACATACCAGTCAAACTGCTCGAGCTGCTTGAACACCTCAGTGCCCTGGTCAACCTAAAAAACATGCATAGAAAAATCACCGTCATCATTTCAGGCATGGTCGAGAAGGTGCGCAAATAAATATTGAAACAACACTAGGTTGACTTACAATGCTCAATGCCCAGAACTGGTCATAGACCTCGCGTGGCGCATACGATTTGGTCCTCACTTGGGAAGGGCGATTCACCCTCGTGCGCGTCACCTTGAGAAACCACTGCAGGTACTCCTCAGTACTGGTGCCGTCGTCCTTGAGCGATACAAGGCTACCATACATTTCTTGCCAAGTATTCCACTGTTGCACCTTGTCGCTCAGCAAATTTAAGGCATCAGGCACCTCAAAATTCGGACCTCGACCGCTCCTGTATGGCCGCATGTCTACAGCGGGTTTTGGTATCCCTTGTAGACAGCCAGCTTGTTTCATAGCTCGATCGGGCATCTAAAACTCACATACTTCGAAGTGAATAAGTGGCACCCGAACAAAACATGCCAGCACGTACGACACCGGAAGTTGCCAACACAACTCATCCAACCGATGCATCACCTTCCCATATGGCTGCCACGTCACCTGGGATGAATCCATCATATCTAGTTCCCCCCGATAGAACATTAGATGGTGGTGAGGGTCTACCCGTCTCCTCCGTTTGGTCGTAGGCCCCCAGGCCCACACCCTAGGCCACGTCTCATCGGAATCAGCTACGGGCTGTGGACGACCCGTCGGTAGCCTCTCGTAAGACCAAACCTGTGAACGCAAACATTATATGGAATTAGTAATTAATCACGAATATATTGACACGTCAACCAAGAATATAAATGCTCAAACCTGTAACAGAGTGATGCAGGCGGCAATGGACTTGGCAGCCTTTCTCGTAGCTTTGTGCAATGCTCGATATAGGTGCGCAAGGACAGCTGAACCCCACGAATACGAGTATACCTCCTCAAGATCCTCCAAGAACACCATATACTTCGGATGCACCGTGTTTTTTTTTTGCGTCGGAAGTAATATAGATCCAGTAATATACAAAAGGAATGCCTTCGTATACGTCACCAAATCTTGAGGAGTGTATTCATCCGGTAGCTCGCCGTACTGCTCTCTCAGCCATTTAAGTTTTATGCCGTTGGTTGTAAGAGCGTCCCTCGGAATTCCCGGAAAATACTGCATAGCCATCTTCGCTATGGATGCAGACGTTTTACTCGAAGTAATGGGTCTGCCGTGACATGGGATTCCAAGTATAAATCCGACGTCCTCTAATGTAATAGTCATTTCACCAAACCGGAAGTGAAATGAGTTCGTCTCGCCCCTCCATCGTTCAACTAGAGCGGATATAAGGCAATCGTCGTGCCAAGACCAAATCCCGCAATCGGTGAACACGGTCAAATTTTGACGGTGTAATAGTTGTATTTGTTCCTCGTTCAGTACCCACTCGTCGAGGTGACTTGTGCTTTGAATTGTTTCCAAAACACTCCTATCGACACCGTCAAATACGTGCCTCGCGACGTGGTCATCGTCATCGTATAGGATTGATGTATCATGAGGTCCAGGGTTGAAATCCATATCTGTAAGAACAAAATATAATCGTAAACCAACTTAGCGTCCATAATATTTACATTCCAAAACTGTAACTGAATCGTTAACCCAGCTTACCAACGTATTAGAATTAGTCATTAAATCATTATTTTAATGTATTAAAATCATTCCTCACTTCCCACCACTCCGAACGCTTAATAACGCTAGTTCCCTAAAATTTAGCGCCAACGTGGTTATTTAGCAATATCCCCCCCCCCCCGATTTACTGGATTTTTCGCCCAAAAATCCCGAACCGGTGTCCGGATCGAGCGCTTAAAAGCCCGTTCGGCAAAAAAATTGCTAACGGCTTCGGAATGGCCCGAATTCCTGGGAAATGGAACTTCCCAACATCCTAGGGTTCTCAAAAAAGTTTCGCGCGAAATCGCGCTAGCTTGATATTTTAAATTACACTGCGAAGTTACAAGATTGCGCGTATCAGTTAACCCGTTTCCAGAGTTTGGAAAAATCTGAAATTTTTACCTGATACGGATCTTTTAGAAATAACCAGGGTCTCTTGTTTGCACTTTGGCAAAATCTAGCTCTAGCTATTTTTTATAAATTCGTGAAAAACTGTCTAATTAAGTTTTCACCTTTAGCGACATTTAATCCCCGCGAATCGGCTTCAAATCAGCCTTTCAGGTGCTGTGCTTACATTTATGGACTGAGAAGTCCTTCGAAAAACTTGACACCGTAAAATTACCAAAATACCCCTCTCGGGGTGACAAATTACCAAAATGCCCCTGGCATCAGGAAAAATCTCAAAATTGCCTTAAAATGTTATTTTAAGCTTCCTGAGTTCATTCTTGATCTAAAAAGTATTTTACGGATTTTTCGCCCAAAAATCCCGAACCGGTGTCCGGATCGAGCGCTTAAAAGCCCGTTCGGCAAAAAAATTGCTAACGGCTTCGGAATGGCCCGAATTCCTGGGAAATGGAACTTCCCAACATCCTAGGGTTCTCAAAAAAGTTTCGCGCGAAATCGCGTTAGCTTGATATTTTAAATTACACTGCAAAGTTACAAGGTTGCGCGTATCAGTTTACCCGTCTCCAGTATTTGGAAAAATCTGAAATTTTTACCTGATACAGATCTTTTAAAAATAACTAGGGTCTCTTTTTTGCACTTTGGGAAAATCTAACTCTAGATATTTTTTATAAATTCGTGAAAAACTGTCTAATTAAGTGACAAATAAATAAAGAAAGGAAGGGTGGGGGCCAAGGGGGGGGGGGGGGAGGAAGGTTGACCGGAGGAGGGGTGGGGGGGAGGAGGGGTGGGGGCCATGAGGCCGTGATTGTTGACCGGGGGGAGAAGGGGGAGAAAAAAAAGGACAAAAAAAGGACAAACCCAATCGCAAGACTTTCTTGCGATTGAAATTTTTTTCAATAATTCCAATCGCAAGAAAGTCTTGCGATTGGGTTTTTCCTTTTTGGGCCAATCGCATGACTGAGCAGCGATTGGGTGGGAAAATTTTTTTTCCCCACCGGTCGATGTGTATCGAACCCCATATATATAATTTAAAAATATTTAGCGACCGCTGATGTCGGTTGCTAATTCGGTCGCATATATATCATAATATTGAATAAAAAAGATTAAAAAAAGAATAAATTTAAATTTAAAAATTATTTAACGACCGCCAGACGCGGTCGCTAAATGTAGTCAACGCGGTCGCTAAATTTAGCGACCGAATTTTAAAAGCGGTCGTTAAAATTTAGCGACGTGGCCTATAGCGACCGTTTTAGCGTCCCCGCAAGCGCGGTCGCTAAAACCCTTTAGCAACCGCATTGACACTTTTAGCGACCGCCAGACGCGATTGCTAAAGCCACTGTTTCTTGTAGTGTTATTTGGCCAAACTTGCTCAATGTGACATCCTACAATATAATTACGATAACAATCATTGTCAAATAAGTCTTTTAGTCAAATCTGCTTTAGGGTACACGTGACACCTTATATCTATCATACCACACGGTAATTTGTGATTGACATAAAAATTTTCCTTCAGAGCCAAAACTAGTGATGCTTTCGGCTGTTGGACTTTCGTCATCTGGGGTGTAGCTGTTGTAAGAACATAATTTGAACTTTGCATTGAGATTTATAGTTAGAATCCTAGAATTTATTCTGGCTGTTTTAATTGTAATGAGACATTTGGTATCATATTATTAGGGGGTTTTGATATAATTTTAATTTTGTGGAAGAGATCAAGGATTTTGATTGAGTTATGCTATGCATAGGTAATTTATTTACTTTTTAAGATTCGAATTTGAATTGTTCAACTGTAATTTCTAAAGGGTTTGCACGAAATAACCCCTCCTAAAAAACGTCTGATCTTTCCAAACTAGTTTTGTGTACTTGATGCGTGCTACCAGTTCTTCTAGCATGATATACATCATCATCATCATACTTGACCATTATTTATTTCTTTAATATTTGGCAAGGAATCCAACCAGAAAATTACTAATCCATGCTATAGATTCCTCATTTTTGCAGAATTTATCTTAATATTTAAGTCCTGTCTAGTTCAGTCAATCTGTCTGTATTGGATTTAACCCAGGTCAGAGTCTGGTAGTTGAATTTACTTAAGTGTAGGTTTCTAGCCCGCTTTTATTTTAGCCATATATATTTTATTAGCGAGTAGACTTTTCATTCTAGAAAGTTTAATAGTAAATGGGAAGGAAAAGTGTATTGGTGGCCTAAGTGTACCGGTGGGTAAAGGTATTTTGGTCCATTTACCTATCTCTTTGTGGCGGCTAAGATTGTGTTTTATTATTTTTATGCATTCTTTTGCAACCGTAAGCCCCTAGACTTCTGTATAAATAACCCCCTAGCACCCCCTAAGGGTCAAGAAATATCCCAGAGACTGGTACTTTTTTTTGGGAGAATATCCTACCAAGAGAGCAAATGTGAATAGCCTTTACATCCCTTCTCCCCCTACACTTGTGTGCATTATTCTTGCATTGTGGATAACCCGAAATTGGCAACAAGAGATTCTAAGTCGAGAGGTATAACTCGCAGCCTTAGTTTTTTCTCTTATCTATAGAATAGGTTAGATCCTCCCCCCGTGATCAATTTGGTTTGGGAAAGAGTTAAAAAGTTTTCTAGCACTCAAAATAGGCAACTCGACCCTCGTTGTTGAGCTCATAAAACTAGGTTTCATTAGAATTTGTTCTTATTATATTTTGGATAAAAATCATTAAAACTCACTAAAAATGAGTCTAAATTTATTGCTTTGACAATGGCGATAAAGAAGGTGGAATGGCTTAGAGACCTGCTAATAGAGACTCATCTGCAACCTAAGCCAACACTTGTTATTTTTGTGTTCTATGATAATGAGGCAGCATTAGCACAGGCATACAGTAAGGTTTACAATGGGAAGTCTAGACATTTAAGTCTTAGACATATCTATGTGAGAGGACAACTAAGCAAACGAGTTATTACTATTAGCTATGTGAAGTTCAAAGGTAATTTGGCAGATCCCTGTACAAAAGGTCTAGGAAGGGATGTAACATGGAAGACTTTTAGGGAGATGGGTTTAAAGCTCATGATGAGAGAGGTACATGCATGTGGAAACCAACGAGAAACTAGCGTAACTTTCAGTCTTCTAGGTCAATGGAAAAACACATTTTTATTTATAACCACAGATGCACCAAAAATGAAGACCTGCAATCTCAAGGTAGTGCATATTCGTATGGAGAACAAGATCAGGGTGAGAATGATTCTCTTAATAAATTTATGTCCTTAAAGGAAGGTAAAGGTCATACAATGCATCTTACTAGATTTCCCTCTCTAAGTGCAAGAACTAGGGCCACTTCTACGAGATTTAAGCTTGTCTCTATGACATTTATGAAAATCCTAAGATGAAGTACATGGTCGTAAATGTGCAGGTATTTGGAGATTTCGGCTAGGAAGTCCAACTAATAGCAATGATAAATAATCACCAAGGATTCTTGGTTCAGGTTAAGGCTACTTCGAATTCTAATTGCCTTCATTGCTATATGATACAAGTTCAAGTCGAAAGACACCTCTTACGTTAGTGGAAATTACCAAAAGATGGATACAGGTGCATTTTCTAAATAAGAAAATGTGATAAGTTCCAATTTCAGAAAATTGGAGAAAAATTGTTGCAAATGTTCCAATATTGGACCTTTTGGATTCCAAACTTTACACTTTAAGGTGTAATGCCCAAAAAGAATCACTCAATTTCATTGAATGGTTAAAGAAAAATGATATATCAAATTTTGTAATGAACAAGGGATGCAAAGAGTTGAAATTTGGATTCAGATGGCTCGGAAAATGGAAAGATTAGGGGTATGTAAGTGAGCATGTGGTATGCTATATTGTTCTAAAAGCACATAGTATACATGACCATGCATTCGCACGTAAGCGGTCCACCGCATACACGTGCCCATGGCAGTGGAGGCGCTATTAGCGCTTTTAGGCGCACTTTGCATGTGCGCATCGTCACTAGGATCCCGGTATGGAGTAAAAGGCCGTGACTTTAAATGGCACATTTACATGGTGTCTCTCAATTTAGTGACCGTAGCTGTTTGCATCTGTTCATGGCACCTTTCGGTGCACCGAATATAGGGTCTGATGGCAAAAAAAATTCACTTCCATTTTCATACCTTCTTTGTGATAAATTTATGTTTGCTGATTACACTGCAATTATCATCAATGCTTCGCTTATTTTATCTTTGAAAGCAGATCTGCCATATCATGTGCAGCTTAATAAGAGGGTAAATACTGTCTTAAGAAAAAAGTGAGTAGCATTCAACTCAGACATTCTTCATATCCTACTTTTGTGTGTTTTTTTTTTAACATCAAAGTCTAGGGCCTTGAAACATGCATGCTGTTCTTATTTCTTTAGCATATATGAAACTATTAGAGGCCATGAGTTCGAAAAGCGGAAAATAGTATCGGTTTTATACACGGGCAAGGATTATGGGATGATTTCTGATTTTCTGTGAAGAAGAGACTCGAGTTATGGAAATTGCCTTTGCTTTTTTTTTTTTTTTTTTTCAGTTTTAAAACCCTCATCTCCGCACTATTTCATGCTAAGAAACGGAAATTACTACCCGGTACGTACATGCTAACTCAGATACAAACCCTTCTAGGTCAGACCGTTCCACTGGGGAAGCAGGAACAACTGAACAGCCAACTACACTGCAAAGCCAAGAACCCCAATTGGATCTTTAGAGAAGCTTTAGTTTACTGTCATTCTTCCCAAAGAACCAAAAGAAGTAAGAATTCAAAAAGAAAACCATGAAACAAAGAACAAAGAAAAGAAACTTAACCCCTTCATGAAAGAAAAGCTCATGAAACTCGAGTCAGGCTCATTTCTTCTTCTCTTCTTCTTCTAATCCAAGGAGCTCTTCCAAAACACTGTCATCCAAACACTCAAACACAAAAACTTCCCTGTATTGTACAGTACTTGATGAACTATCCCTCTCGTTACTCCCACTTGGAACAGAGGAAGACGACGCCAGTGACAACGATGACAATGTGGATGATGGTGGCGGATAAGGAGTGCTCAAAGGTTGTGGGAAGTGTTCCTCTGGGAAATTTAGGACGGCAAAGATACCCCTCATGCTAAATGCAGCTCGATCATACGCACGAGCCGCTTCTTCCGCATTATCAAACGTTCCAAGCCATATGCGTTGCCCGTGTCTATATGAATCGCGTATCTCCGATGCATACTTGCCCCACGGCCGCCTCCGTACCCCACGGTATCGAACTTCCTCCCTTCCCTTCTCTTCCTTTTCTTCCCCCTCCTTTTGTTTTGACGTCCCTTCCATGCTATTTGTTTCTCGGTGTCCCTCCCTTTCTATTTTGGGCTGCCTGAAGATCTTATAGGCTGTTGCACGTAAACTTGGTCAAAATCCATGTTTGCAAATGATGTCTTTCTGGGAAATTTCTTTTGTAAGTGTTCAAACTTGATTTTTCTACCAGTTTAATTCAATAAACTTTGGTCTGTGTGAATTAAAAAAAAAAAAAAAAAATATTTAGCCAGAGATTGCACCTGGAGTGGGAGGCCGCAGATGCTGTGCGGTAGCTTCCCCAAAGTGGAAAACAGAAAGAAATAAAGTACGACCAACCAATATAAGAGTGTTGAGTGTCTCGTTGTTTAATATGGTACTGACACTTTTCAATTTTTCAAACGACGTAAGATATCATTAGTATCCTAGGATTCACGCCGCAGATGCTGTGCGGTGGCTTCCCCGAAGTGGAAAACAGAAAGAAATAAAGTACGACCATCCAATATAAGAGCTTGAGTGTCTCGTTGTTTAATATGGTACTAACACTTTTCAATTTGTCAAACGACGTAAGATATCATTAGTATCCTAGGATTCACGCATGTCGTAAAGTTTGGTGCAAGAAGGCAGCGGCGAAGCTCTCTCATGACCGACCACGCCCACGTGATACTCATATTTATGAAAATGTCGTTATATCGTAATATTAATTAATTAAAATTCTGTTTTATTATGTTTTTCATTCGTTGTGTCAACACCGTCGTAATCTTCTTCTTTTTCATTCTTTTGCTCCATCTTTATTCTTCCATGTTCCAATTCCAAATTTTTAGATTACGAAAAAAACAAAATGTGATCAATGTTAGTTCTTTTTTCTTTTTCTTTTTTTAGTTTAAATCCTTGAAATTTGTTAGCTTATACATAATAATTATATTAGTCAAATTGAACAATTATTCTGCATTCAACGTATTCAATAGTGACATTAATTATAATATATATCTTCTTGTTGATGGGGAAGTCATAGTCACGCACAATTGATTCTTTCTTTTAAACAAAAAAATGTTTACACTAGTAACATTGATGAACAACTTCCTCCAACAAAGAATGAGAACTCAAAGTCACGCACAAGAGATTTGATAGGTACAATGTGAATGTTGCCGGGGTTGTTTTAGATAAAGCCCTCTCAATACCTCTTACACATTACCGATAATCCAAAACCAAATCTTACATATTGTATTAAAGAAAGTGAGATGAGCAATTTCTAAAGAAATTGGAGATTTTTGTATACTTGTTACCCATCATTTCTTTTTCATGTCTTTTTGCCTCCCTCCGATTAGACTTTTTGATCCGCCTCTGCAAGAAGAGTTGGTTTGACATTTGTATTTCACTTCACCATTTTGGTATCAAAATAGTATTACTGGCATCATATAGAAATGATCATTCATGCATAATTTCAAGTGACTTCCGTCAAAATGAGTGATTGTTCACCTGAGTTATTGTAATTAGGATAAATTTACGAGTAAGAAAGGCTTTGTACATCAATTACAATGTTACCGGAGTATATGTTTATTGAGATTTTTCTCATAATAAAATTAAACTTAGCAACTACCACTCACTTGAAAAGACATTTTCCCCAACGAAATTTTTGCTTAAATATATAGCTCAAATCAAATTCTAAGGTTAATATGAGAAAAATGCACCACCAATAAGCGAGCGACACTCGAACTTTTTAAGATAACATGTTTAAAGATTGACGAAGGACGTTCGTTTCTTTTAGATATATTCTAGATCCTTTCGGAAGGCTCTAAAATACTCGCCTCAGTTAAATTATAATACTTGGAGAACAAGGAAGATAGTCATTTTAAGGTAACTACTTCTAAGGTAGTTGACTACCAATATAAAGAGAGAACCTCCTTAACTTTCCATAAAGACACTCACAAATTTAATCTAGGGTAAATTACACACGGCACCTTGAGGTTTACCTAAAATTAAACACAGCATCCGCTAACTATTTTTATTACGCTAAATTATACTTTGTTATTTTGCACTTCATAGACTTAACGAAAGTAAGAACATGACGGTTCTAACTCTCATAAAAATGTAAATTTACTCAACCACCATAGCCAAGATCTGGCCAATACTCCACCACCACCAGTTGTTTCGCCATCCACCACCACCACTGAATGTGGATTCTCCGTGCTCGCCGCGGCGTAATCTGGTGCCATCGCTTTGCAGTGGCCGCACCATGGCGCATAGAACTCCACCATAACATACATCTTTCCCTCAATAAACTCACTGAAATTCCCCTCCTTGAAAACAACACCACCCCACACCACCGTACCCATCGAAACGTACCACCATCCTTGCCAACATACTTATCGACCAACATCACCATCCACCCATCAACACCAATGAGCCCATCACAAACACCATACCCACTAATCTGATTCCCAATCAAGTACCATGGATCCAATATTAACACCCAATTAAGTAGCTCCAGATCTCGTCGGTCTTCTTGTAGGTCGTGATTCTCCATGAGATGGTTGTTACCGGTGTGTGTGCCATGATGCGCGCGAGAGAGGTTGAGTTGTTCTTGATTTGGGGTTTCCTGAGAATTGGTGCAAGAGATTCTTGATGATTTTCTTCTTATGGTGTGGGATTTGGGGATGGTGACGGGAAGAAGAGTGTTGGCGCACGATTTGAACGGCAATTTCAACGTGATTAATGGGTGAAAAGCGAGGGTGCTGCTCATTTTCTTTAGGTGTCACCGGTGGTGGTCGGCTGTGTGTGGGTATAGGTCAGAGGCATGTGACGGCGGTGACAGGCGCTGTGTGTGTGTGTGAGCGTGTGTGTGTAAGAGTGCGTCTGTGTGTCACTGGGTGTGAGCATGGTTAATGGGCATCGACGGTGGAGATAGGCAATGTGGGCATGCATGCTTACAAACAGTGTGTGTGTGTGTGTGTGCGCGCGCGTGCGTATGTGTGATAGGCAAAGTGCCCGCCGTCGATGTGTGTATGTGTGTGCTTGATGGGTAGTGCGGGTTTCGTGTAAGATGGTGTTTGGATAGGTGGTAGTTGCCAGAAGTGATCGTCGGTGTGTATGCATATGAGAAATTAGGAGAGTCAAGCCTTTGGCGGTGGTGGGGCGTCGACGAAAATGGCTAAGCATTGCGTTGTAAGGAAGAAGAGGAAGAGGGCATTTTGGGAATACCATAATAATTGGAAGGTGCCTAACTTTTCTAGACGGTTCCCTAACGGAAGTGGGCTTTATGTAAGCCAGTGACAAACCACAGGGAGTGGAGAGTAATAAAAATAGTTAGTGGGCGCCGTATGTAATTTTATGTAAGCCTTAGGGGTGCCGTGGGTAATTTACTCTTTAATCTATTCCTAATTTACTCTACACATGCTTTCTCTTCCTTTTACATAAGTTTTTATTTTGACTTAGCGTACTCGTCCAACCTTATCCAAGGTGATAAATATAGAATGTACCCTTATAAAAGGGTAATGCTTAAAACTAATAGAATGCTTCATTCGATACTCCTGACTTTTGAGCTTAATACAATAGCTTCCCCGTTTATTAGAAAAAATATACAACCTCTCTTGACATTAGGGTTCGTTTCTCACAAAACCCCTCCTATTATGTTGACGTCAAATGTTGCCGTCAACATCCCCTCAATAAAGCCCCAAAATTAAGCACAAACCATTGTCGCTAATTTCTTATCCCATCCACAACTAACGCTCTAACCTAACCCATCCACACCGCACCTAACTGAGACAAAAAAAGACACAGCAACACGCTCACACACAGACACACACGACACATGTAGACACACAAATTTAATGCACACAAAATGATACAAATGCACATCCACAGATATAAACACGTACCCCACGGTCACAACCTCTCTTTAACTACTGGCGCTCCCCAACCCAAATGCATACAACCACACACACAGGCACACACACACCCACACAACACACATACATCCCCCCCCCCCCACACGGGCGAGCGCGCGCGCAATCAGACATAGACATATACACTGTCAGGACCCCCTCCCACACCCCCCCCTAAACACAACGCACACCCCCAACCATTCAGGGCTGTGGTGGAGTCAATTCGGTGGCCTTGGTAATTCAGGACAATTCGGTAGTAATGATGGTGGCATTTTCGTGTATGTGGTGGTTTTTGTTTTTATTGGTATGGATTGAACTTTGGGGTTTCTTGGTTGTGGAAGAATCGATAAGGGTGGTAAGAGTATTAGCAGTTGGTTTGTGGTGGTGCATTTTATGGTGGATTTTGTATATGGAGGTTGGTGGTGGGTGAGGAGGGAAGGGTGGGTGGGTGTGTGATGGGTTTGTACGTGGAGGATATTATGGTAGTGGTGGCTAGAAGAGATTGGTGGTGGGTAACGAAGGAGGGTGGGTGGGTGAGGCATGTCGGTTGGCGGTGGTGGAATAACGAGAAGGGGTGGTGGGCTGCTAGTAGTGGGAACTAGGACTATTTGGAATTTATGAGATAACTTAGGGTTAACATTTAGAAATTAGTTACTTATGGAAGGGCATTTAAGAATTTTGATGAAAAACTTAAGACCATCTAACAATAGAGGTGTCAGTAATTTCTCAAATAAGGGGAGTAACGAGTGTATTAATCCAAAACTCAAGAGCATCAAGCGTAAGTTTCCCTTAAACTAATCAGTTACATTGAAGACTAGATTTTTAAGCTAGATATGGGTCAATTTAGCAAACCGTTTGACAGGAAATGTGTTGGTTGATCGAATTTATTGTTTGAATGCTCGTCTTTGTTCCATTATTGTACTTTTACGCATTATTTATTGGATGATCCCCTATGTGCTATCCGGATTTTGGTAAGGATCTTTACCCAAGCTTTTTTTATGTTTCTATGAACTTTCCTAGGTACGCTATGGATGCTTGTACGTGAAAGAACAATGTATAAGTTCAAACAAGATCACTACAAAACTGAGTCAAGTTTTTACAAACTTTGTGTCAATTTGGCTCCGTTATTCTTAGGTAGACCTCAAAGAGTGATTATCCTATCATGTATTTTTTTTCCTTAAGGCCACATTCGCCGTGCTGTCTATAGCGCTGATCGTTCAGTGGGCCATCCAGGGCACTTATTTTGAATCCAGAAAGTGTTAAATTAAGAGAAACAAGTAACTGAATCTTCTATTTTGCTACATAACATTAAGGAACTTCGGGCTCTGTTTGAAATCACTTACAATTTTGGTTTTCTATTTTCAAAAAAATAAAAACCAAAACCAGTTTAGTCTTTACTTTTTACAAAAATAAATGGGTATTTGATTACCCAACTTTTTTTTAAGTTTTTTCTTTGGTGGTGGTTGCGATGGCAGGGGTGGCTGGCAGAGGCTGGCGATTGTGGCCTACGGTGGTTCCTGGTGGTCGCCGATGGTGTCGAGCTGCAGGCAACGGCCGGCAGTGGCCGACGGCAGGCGATGGGCGGTGGCGATGAGAGGGTGGTGATGGTGGTCTCAAAATAAAAACAAAAACTGAAAACCCGAAACTCCTAAATGGGAGTTTTAAAAAACAGTCCTGTTTTAAAAACTAATTTTCAAAACTGAAGAAGAAAAAAAAAAACCAAAATTGTGTGCCAATTTTTTTTTTTCTTCAGCTTACAAAACTGGAGAAAAAACAGAAAACCAAATGATTTTCAAACGCTGCCTTGGTTTATGACTTGGTTTAATTTTTCTTTTCAAATTGATTGACTCGTCTTACCTGTCAGACTCACCATTTTTTCTTTTTGTTATCCTTCTTTGATATATATATATATATATACTGATTCGTTGACCGCGCGGGCAACTGAGGTTAAGTTGCTCATGCGATCTGGCCGTCCATCCATTAAGGATGGACGGTCCATATCTTTTTTTTTTTAGAAAAAAAATAAACCGTCCGCTGCAAAGTGTAGCGAACGATTTCTCTTACCAATATGTCCCTTCCTTCCCGTCCGCCACACTGTATAGCGGACGACTTTTTGACCCTGACAATTGTCAGTCAAAAAGTCATCCGCTATAACGTGTGGCGGACGACTTTTGGCTGTCACATCATGTCACCCCACGACTGTTACTTTGTCCTTATCCACACCGTCCGCTGCTACATTATGTAGTGGACGGTCTATATATATATATATATATATATATATATATGGGAGCTGATCTATTAACCCAAGTTCCTAGCACGATTTGGCCGTCCACGCGCGAAAATGAACGGCCAGATCGCGCGCCACGACCGCCATTTTTTTCGTCGTCCGCTACATAATGTAGCGGACGGCCAGATCACGCTAGCAACTTGCTAGCGCTTGCAATGAATCACGACCCATATATATATATATATATATATATATATATATATATATGTATATATATATATATAAACCCTAATTTCGAAAGTCTTCTCCGTTCTTTCTTCTTCCCAATCTTTCCAGCGGCGTTGGCAAGCAGATTTGTGCAATTTCTTTTCAAGAAGTCCTTTAATCGTCTAATTAATCACATAAGTTCACAAATCAATCCTTTGTTTGTGTATAATCTAGAGTTTGTGAGTATTGCACATGATTTTGATTATGTGTTATGCATGTGCTAGTGTTAGCAATTTCTAGATTCAGTGTGTGCGTGTGTGTTTGTTATGCATGTGCTAGCGTTTGTAATTTGCCAGCGTCTGATAAAAACTTCCAAACTTGACGTTTTTCATAATTTCAGTCGTAAAAAATGGACTTTAACCATGTACCAGAAGATCCCTCCGTATTATACGACCAAGAAACGATATTAGTACATCTATCTGGAATGGACAAGTAAGATACTTATTTTTTTGTTTATTTTTTATTCTCACGAACATTGTTTACCATTTGCTTTGCTTAAATTGTATTTATTAATTCGTAGGAAAGAGCACCCCTCATCACAGTAGAAGTATCTGAACAATTTGGAACCTGGAGATTGAACAAATTTCAAAAAAAAATTGTTGTGTGGAATTGGGTTTGGGGTTTTTACGCATGGGAATATCTTTCAATAAATTGACCGAAAATTAATAGGTGGCCTAGTTGAAAGGCGGAGAAGTGAAACGAATTCCTTATTGGAGAGATGACAATAACCTTAGTAGATGCAGGGTTCATCTTGGGGTTATTGGTGATGGAGCGGCCATTAATTGCTCCTCCGTCAAAAGTATCAAATAAGAGAGCTGCTAGGGACTTTTTTACTTCGATACCCGAGAGTAAATTTAGCACTGGTGGGATAAAGTTGAGGTGGTTGCTAGATACCTATAAGGTTCTGCCAGAAAACTACACGGAGGAGATGTTTGTGCTACACACAAAGGCCTTCTTACTGTGGATGATGAGGGCAATTCTATTCCCAACAACGTTGAAGAATACGGTTCAAACAAAATATTTAGTGTTGTTGGGTAACCTGCAAGAATTGTGCACAGACAAAATTTAACTTTGGGGTTCTTGGAAAGACACACTGGCAGCCATTGTGTCAGAGCCCGACCCCCTGATCAGCATCGAACAGTACAACGACTGGTACTACCGCATCACTCGGAAGAGAATAGCCCCAAGAAAGTTTGAAAGATGGCATAAGTACTACCCTAGAGGTCAGATCGATGAGCGATGGGGACATGAGCTCGTAAGTTGCCCAACCAATGCTTTTAATTGGATTTAATGTTTCTTGTTTTACATTTAATCACGTTTATGTTTGAAGTTACTTATTATCTCTTTGGATGTAGGTTAATGCCTCGCTCTTCTTCTTCAAGAAGTTGAGTGAGCGGAAGGAAGTGGTGGATGCCATGGGAGCAGAACTTTACCAACATGCTTATGTACTGGCGTTGACTGCGGGGATTTTTTGCGCCGTTATAAGGGACAGCCTTCGGGCGTCAGCCCGGGAATGGATTATCTGGGGTGGCAGCCTCTCCATGTGAGCGAAGGATACGGTGATCCCTCAAGGCAGACTTCGGAGGTGAGCCAGGGAGTTGGTGGTCCCTTTGTAGCTAAGATAGGTGGTGCTTGGGGGCCGCCAACGGGGATGGGAATGGCTCATTGGGACGAGTTCAGTGCCCCCTCGTTTTCCTTACTTGGGAACTCAGAAGTTACACCCCTCTCTCAGAGTCAAGTCATATAAGACTTCAACTTCGTAAACATCAATCTCTCCAAGTCACTGCCACTCGTCCCGTGGGCGGGACCTTCCGGCCTTGGGATACCCGAAGAGCCGCAAGGAGGACAATATCCCCCTGTCCACCCCCCCAGAGAATAATATCCCCCGGTCGACCCCCCCCCCCCCCCCCCGCTTATCCCGAAGGGAATCCGTTAAAGCCTCTAAAGCCAAAAAAATGTGCCTTAATCCACCAACATTACTTTAACCCCCCCATCCCCCGCCCGCGCAATGAGCTGTAAGTGGTGTGAACTGCCTGAACGGACGGAATGTCCACCCTAACTCCGGGGGCTTGGTTGGAAGACACTGCGATCACCTACACCAAACTTTTGATGGGTCGGGTTGGGATAGAGTGAATGCGTATCACCGCGTTTTTTTGTTGGATGCAGTTTTTCATGACATGCTCGTCAGAGAATGGGACAATTGGGTATCCAGGAGGGGGAGGAAAAACTTGATCCAGTGGAAACGGTCTAGTTCGCTCATTGTATTTCTTAAGAAGAGGGAGAGTCCGGTGAACACCCATGATGCGGACGTCTTCCTATTACCATTTTCTGGTAATAGGAACCACTGGTACTTGATTTGCTATGAACCAACAAATATGATCGTATCAATCCTCGTATTTGATAGGGCTTCTTCCTATACCCATGAATTCCATTGGACCCAGAAATGATACATTGGAAGAATCCGTTGGGTCTTCCAATATCAATAGGTTGATTGTTTCGCTCCTGTATCTTCCAAAATGAAAAAAGATCTCTGACAGTCTCCACGACGATGCCAAAGAGATGCCCCTGAAGGATCTTTTCAAAGCCCAATTGGATGCTATGGTAATCTTACGATTGTTGCTTTTTGCTTATTATAAATTGCGTATTGTAATTATTAACTCGTAGCTTACGCTCTTTTTTTATTTCTCCACAGGATCTATTTTGTGCCATGGTCCACACTCTCCGTACAATAAAAGTATCGGCGAAGCCGAAGCTCAAAGTTCGATTGAAGAGACGGAGGCCCAAGCAAGCTAATCATTCGGATTGTAGTATCTTCGTCTGTTGTACATGGACTACATTTTTTGGAATAAGAGCCTCTCGAGGTCCGCTTGGAACGAAGCAGACGTAGAAGCCTTTAGATATAGGATAGCTTGGCAAATTCATAGTGGCCGGCCTAGAGCAGTTAAGTATTTTGTAAATCTGGCTCATGACGAGAATCTGGCTCAAGATGAGGCCCAATGATGACATTGTAAACGATTACTTTTTTGACATAGCATTTTTATTTTGAAACATTTGATCTCCTTCTTTAAGACATGTATTTTTGTGTGTTGTGCTTTTTTTGGGTGTTATGTATTGTGGTTTATTGCCCTTGTTGAGACAGGTTTGATGGTGGTAAGAAAATGTTATGGTGTGGTTTGTTTTGCCCTTATTGAGACAGGTTGATGATGGGAAAGAAAATAAGGGTAATGTCTTTACATGTACGATGCTATACTGTCCGCTACATAGTGTAGCGGACGGTTTAAAACACCAAAAAAATTCTAAGTGCTAAAGTCTAATGTTTCTGTGTAGTGTAAGTCTAAGTGTTGAAGTCTAATGTGTCTGCTACACTGTCCGCTACACAGTGTAGCGGACCGTTATAACACCAATAAATTCTAAGTGTTGATGTGTAATGTTGAAATCTAATGTTTCCGCTACACCGTCCGCTACATAGAGTAGCAGGCTGTTATAACACCAAAAGAAAAAAAAACTAAGTGTTGAAGTGTAATTCAAGGTGGCCAAAAATACCAAAACATTTCTGAGTGTTGATGTCTAATGTTTCTGCTACGACGTTTGCTACATAATGTAGCGGACGGTTTAAATTACCAAAAAAAATCGAAGTGTTGATGTCTAATGTTTCTACTACACCGTCCGCTACACAGTGCAGCGGACAGTCTAAAACAAAAAAAACAAAAAATTAAATGTTGATGTCTTATGTTTCTGATACACCATCCGCTACATAGTGTAGCTGACGGCACAAAAAATGTTCTAAGTGTTGAAGTGTAATTCAAGGTGGCCAAAAACACCAAAAAAATTCTAAGTGCTGATGTCTAATGTTTCTGCTACACCGTTCGCTACATAGTGCAGCGGACGGCCTAAAACACCAAAAAAATTCTAAGTGTTGATGTCTGATGTTTCTGCTACACCGTCCGCTACATAGTGTAGCGGACGGATTAAAGACCAAAAATATTCTAAGTGTTGAAGTGTTATTCAAGGTGGCCAAAAACACCAAAAATATTCTATGTGTTGGTGTGTAATGTTTATGCTACATCGTCCGCTATATAGTGTAGCGGACAAAAAAAAATTAACAAAAAAAAATTAGATTATTACAAAATATTATAGTGTGATGTTTCTGGCTCATAAAAGATTATTACAAAAACAATATACAAAAAAATTATTGCAAAGAGTCCGGCAGACTTGGTGGCTTATAAAAGATTATTACCACAAAAAAAAATATATAGATTAAACGTCCACTGTATCTTCTTCTTCCTCGTCTTCGGCATCATCTTCTTCCTCGTTCTGCAAACCCCCTGGACTTATCCCTAGTGCCTTGTAATGGTTCTGCTTGTCATGGTGGGTCATTTTGCTGCATAGTGCACACTTCCCAGCTTTTTAGGTTGAATTCTTGTTTAATAGAGCTTTTCATCCGTGTAGATCTCTTGCGGTCGTTCGTTTGTGATATAATTGGATCCAAAGGCCGGATATCATTGTCCTCTTCTGCAACCGGCTCATCATCTTCTGATCCATGTTCTGGCTCAGTGTCAACGGCATTGGTGACTGAAGCTACTTCAAACTGGTCGACGATGGGCTCTTGCTGCTCACTCTCTCGCGGAGATGTTTATATTCGGTCATTGTAGCAGCACCCTTTACGGACAAGCGGGTAAACGTTGTCATCACATGATTATACCGCAACGTCTCAGATTCTTCAAAGCTAGTATACAGATGCTCTGGAAAGGCAATGGTACCGTGCAACCTGTTTGCAACCTTGGTCCACCGCGGCAAGAAGTATTTATTAGGGATTGCCTTGATCTCCTTTTGGGTGAAAAACAGCAGAATGTGTCTACACAACATGCCATGGAACTCAAACTTCTTGCAAACACATGTCACCGAATCCGTCAATGTGTCATGGCTCATCGTATACATTCTACGCAACTTCTCAAGGATGAGGTCTTTCATCAGCGAATAAATCTTGTACTCACGTGTAGACTTTTCTGCCACCTTATTTATACTGTATCGTCCCGATTTATGCAGCTCTACTTGGTATTGCATGAACAATTCCTTCGTTTAGACTTTTGCACCGTTCACCTCCAGCGGGGTCTCAAGAAACATTCTCATTTGTTTGTACGTGCTTACAAAGTCTGCAGCTTTTTCTTTCACGAATAGTTGTGCAACCGCTTTTTGGACGGATGTGACAAAACTCTTCAAATTCGTAGCTATACCTACATAACTATCGAATAAGGCAATCATAGATTCACTCCTGCCCGTCGTTTTCATGCCCGCAAAAAAATACCTTCTCGTGTAAATGCCAATCCATTGCTTTTTGAGCTCATACAAGTGTTGGAGTCACTCGTTGTCTTGCAATGAGTAATCATCAACAAGCTTTTCCCACTTCTCCTCAAATTCTTCAATCACGAACGACTTGTTAACGCACTTATCAAAATCCTGTTTAAAGTCTGGACACTCTGCATACACGTGATGCAGATGTTCAGGGTATTTGTTACTTATGTGTCAAGTGCACAAGTTGTGTCGAGTATCTGGGAAGACGGTAGCAATAGCCTTCTTTATTGCCAAATCTTGATCTGTGATGATAACTTTAGGTGCTTTGATGTTCATGGCTTCTAGCCATGTCTTAAATAGCCATACAAAAGAACTCTAGCTCTCATCCCTTAACAATGCAAACCCAGACAGGATGGAGTGATAATGATGATTGACGAGTATGAAGGAAGCAAAAGGCATCGAGTACCTGTTGGTACGGTAGGTGCTGTCAAAAGTCACAACATCCTCAAAATGCTGATAAGCAAGTCTCGAACGACCGTATACCCAAACAATTGTGGTAATTCGATGCTCGTTGTCAAGTTTATACTCGTAGGTAAATTGCGGGTCCTCCATCAGTATCCGCTTCAATAGGCTCATTATGGATTGAGCATCATTGAGGTCATACGGTGCTCGTCTTTGGGTTCGGACCGCATTACGAACGTCTGACGTGTTAAAGTTCAGATTCTGAATTCCCCCAGCCTGTTCAGCAAGAACATTAACAATGTCGGTAGGTCCTGTTTGCGCATTATAACTCACTGTGTGAATCAGACTCCTTACGACATTACCCATCTTCTTGTGTTGATGCATCTGACTCACTTTTGAAGGGGTTACTAACGGGTGATTGTGTGCCAATTCCAAGCTAGTAATAAGCCAATGATCTTGCTTGGGTTTATGGCTTACGAACATCACTAAAAAAAAAGCACTTTTAGCGACGGACTGTCCGTCGCTAAAAGTCCGTTGGCAAAAACCCTGTTGCTAAAAGATTAGCGACGGAATTTGGTGATCCGTCGGCAAAAATAAAACTTTTGCCGACGGAATTAATTACTTTTAGCGACGGAATTTTCCATCGATAAAGATATTTTCATCTAATTTCTGAATTTTTGGAAAAAGTTTTAAAAAACTTTTTAGCGGTCCATCACAAAATGTTTTTAGAAACATTCGTCACGAAAAATCTGCCTCAAAAAATGTTTATTGATCTATAGAAGGCCGTTTAGTGACGGAATTCCGTCGCTAAAATTAAAAAAAAGGCTATTTTGTATTTTTTTGTAATATTTTTTATAAATTGAAACATGTTTCAAACAATTAACCCTAACCAACCAATCCAACTACAGTTTTAATTCTTTAAACTAGGATTCATCCTATACTTATTTCCAAGTAATGTAAATAAAATTATATCATACACACCACCAAGTAATACTCAATCCAACAAATTACATGTTCACTACATAAAATAGATCATATCGTACAAATCCCAAAAACAAAATTAAAAGTTTCATGTCAAGTAAAAAAATATAAATCAAGATCCTTCTTCTTCGAGGCCTGGACAATATTATCTCTTTCTCTACAGTTGTTGCTTGTTTTTCTTTGTCAATCATAACCAAAACAGGAAGATCAGTTGTACAAATTTGTGTACAATGAACAAAATGAATAGAAGAAGACTACTTGTTAAATTTCAACCAAAAATTCAGTCAAAACCAACTGCAATAAATTATGAAAAAATCATAGAGCTAAAAACAGAAATGGGGTAGGTAATTATTTGATAGATGCACTAGCAAAATAAACAACCATCTAATAAATCTATATAGCTTCTATGAGCTTCGTTGCAAAGTTCACACGGGTAGATCTGCCCGTGTGAACTTTGCTACGAAGCTCATGGCATACTTGAGGTGCAAATTGCAATTGAAACACATAGCTAGGGTTTTAACAAAAAAATGCACCTTAGCATAAGCAAATAAGGCATGCTCATGATCCTGGGATTCGATAACATAAGTGGTAACAAAATAGCAACAATTAGTAATTAACTAAACTCGGCTGTAGGTACCAATATTAAACCAAAATAGCAACAAATAGTTGAATCACCTTTAATATCAGTGGAGTTTTCCTTGGTAAAAGGCCTTCATCCTTTTTCTTGATTGTTTCTTCCTAGATAAAGCAAATATGAGTATTGACATTCGCATAATACGGGTATATAACTAAAATGCGTTAACTATATAATGAGAATTACATAGCACTTAATCTTCTAAAAGAACAAAGACTGAGAGGTTCCGAAAAAACAAAGATATTTTTAGCACTTATAAGCGCCAAATGTCCACCTATTGAATTATTCAACTGGTTACCAATTGTGTTCTAACATGCCCATGATAAATTGATCACACATTTCATGCCATTCGAAAGGCTTTTTCCTAAGATGTTAATTGCCTTCTCCCCTAGCAAATCCGACAACTATCCAATTTGACCAATTACGAGAACGAGCCGAGAGATAGGCAACACTCTTATGTATGTGCCTTGAGACCTAACACCATCCTTACTGCCATTCCACTTAATGCATTTACATCATGTAAGCAAATTCTTTTTCCACTCAGCAATAATAGAAACATACAGTAACACGTGTGTGTATAGTCAGGCCAACACATCTTCAAGATGCTCACAACTAAAGAAATAAGAATATAATAGGATAATATAGACAAACATGTACATATAGAAAGTAAAGGGAAGAGGGTAGCAATCTAAATCAAGAAATTTAGAGGTGAGGAATCAGGAAAGAGTTGGAATTAAAGCAGAATAATGATACCAAGAGCAAAGAACCAGAACCCATTTCATAGAAAACTCCATGAACACCCATGTATATAATTGATAATACCAAATTATGATTTAAGCACATATATACACTCGTTTGGATGTACAATAAGAGAAGAAGCTGAAGACCTAGAACGGAATGAGGAGTCACGGTGAGAGGGTCAAGCCTCATTGGTCCTCACCTCAAACCAACTTTCTAAATCTTCAATATAAAATTGAAACCCTTTAGAAGCTCCAACTTGCATGATAATGTTCACATATCTACAAACAGATGTTATCTATGCATAGAAGGAAAAGTGAGAAAGGTCTAAGTTCTAGAAACGCATCATTAAACATGAGTAAAGATAGTTGAGGGGAAGAAAAGAGTTTTTGTGGCTGAAACCCAATTAGCTTAGTCATAGGAAAAAAAGGCTAAGTATAATTGATCTTAAATTTGAATCATAAGGACAAGCTGAATCACCTCCACCAGAATAAGTGAGCAGACAAGAATCTATAGTTATCCAACAATAAACCAAGGAATTACTTGGGTTCCTCCACTTTATTCCAAATGAATAGGTGCCTAATCTTAGTCTTTAGTGCTCTAATTGTATATGAAAAACCAAATCAATCTAAAACATTAAGTTAGTTAACTGTTAGACACAAGCAAGGTGTGCTGTCAAAAGAAACATAGCATGTAAACTATCAGCAATTAAACCAAAACCCAGCAACGAAGAAAACAAGGATTGCAAAGCATTTGATCATACAATTACATAAACCACAACATATTAATGTCACATGGAACCAAGACCCCCTTTAACCAAAAAATTAAACAAAATGAATAAGAAACGCGCCCAATCCAATGATTCTAGAAACAAAAAATCAACCAAAAAACAAAAGAGACAAAAAATTTAGACATAAATCAAAATTAAAAAAAAATCACACAATGCATACATTCGTCCAAAATCAAGATTTTATTTTAAATCCTTCCAAATTTTGGAACCAAATCCCAATCATATTCAATAAGGAAAGTGAATCGAAAGAAAAACATACAAGTGATGCCAATAAAATGCCTGAGGAGAGAAATCAAATCGACATTTTGGATGCCTATAAATAAGAGTACATGGGCTTGATCTTCACCCATGTTGGCCGGTCACCTGCTGCACTGAGATAGAGAGAGGAAGGGGCACCATTGTCAAGCACTTGAAGATGAGTAGATTGATTGTGGACGGCAGCAGGCGGCGAAACAGCGGGTGGATAGCATGGGGATGCGGGAACAGTAGGGTGGTTGGCGGCTTGGGATGTGGGTGTGGGATGGGGTGGGAGGTGAGCGGCGAAGCTGATTATGGATGGAATGGGGTAGGGGGGAGAGTGAGAGATCAGAGAAAAGAGAAGAGGGGATAGGTAAGCGGCGGGGAGAATGAGAAAAGAGTAGGGTTTTTTTCTTTTAATCACCTTTAGCGACGGATTTTAGTCCGTCTTTAACAATCCGTCGCTAATACTCTTTTAAAAAAATTTCAAATTTTTTTTTTTTGAGAAAGTTCACAAATAATATTTAGCGACGGATTATTTCGTCGGTGATAATCCGTCGGTAAAAGTCCGTCGCTAAAAACCTTTACCGACGGAAAAACTGTTGGTAAAAGTTTTTAGCGACGGACTTTTACAGACGGGTAGACCTGGCAAAATAATATCTGTACCCGTTACCCGAACCGTACCCGGTCCAAAATACCGGGTACGGGTACTAGTATTCAATACCCGCCGAAATGAGACCCGTACCCGAACCGACCCGTAATTTTCGGGTCGGGTTGGGTCGGTTTTCGGGTTACCCGGATTTACCCGGCTTGTGTGCTATATAAAGGCTTTTAGGGTTTCTTGCCTTCATTCTCCCTTCATCTTTTCTCGTCCCACCGCCGCTCTCTCTCTCTCTCTCACAGACCGTCCTCACCATGCCAAACCCACATGACTCGGTCGCCACCAGTCCACCGACAGTCCCCGGTCGCCACCAGTCCACCGACAGTCCTCGGTCGCCACCAGTCCACAGTCCTCTGTCGCCACCAGTCCACAGTCCTCTGTCGCCACCACCGAGATCTGCTACCACCGACACCGTCAACGGCGGCCACTTCCACTCCAGATCTACGGCCGGCCACTTCCACTCCAGATCTACGGCCGGCCACTTCAACTCCAGATCTACCGCCGGCGACTTCAACTCCAGATCTACCGACGGCCTTAAAACATCTACTTCTTTAAAGTTTCAACCCCTGTTGAGTGATTTTATTAGTTCTTTGTCATTTGCAATATTTGTTAATTATTTAATTTATTTTGTTCGGTAGATCAATAAATGTATGAATGTTTGAGACTTTGTGTTATGAATTTTGATAGAGAAGAAAGATACAGAACAATTAGGAATGAATTTGGCTGTTAAAATAGGGCAAAGTGATGTAATAAAAATTTGTTTTATTAAAATCATAATTAATCAGAAATTAGTATTTTACCCGCGGGTAATACCCTACCCGCTAGGGTAGGGTACGGATCCTGAAAAACTCTACCCGTAAAAACCCGGGTAAAAATTACCCGACCCGTTTTTATCCGGACCCGACCGGGTTTTACCCGTACCCCGACGGGTATACCCGTTTGCCAGGTCTACAGACGGGTAAATCCGTCGTTAAAGGCCACTTATAGCGACGGATTTCTGTCCGTCGCTAAAAATTGTTTTTCTTGTAGTGCATCTTGACCTTGCAATTCGTGCGAGCAAAGCAGTCATGTCTTCTCCACGCATATCCTATTTCGTCATCACTATCATCATTACCGACGTGTCTCATTTTGCAATGGGTGTCTACTCCCATGACACTCGTACAAGCGAGAGCATTTTTTTTTTAATGTTATGTTGCTTGTTCTACTTGTCTTGGTTCTAATGCCAAAACCAACCTCAACGAATACGTTCGAAAACATTCTTTTGCTTCCTCCAATGTTTGAAACATTCGTCCTAGATACGGATCACTAGCATCTACTGGGGTGTTGGAGCTTGACACGAAGTTAGACATTGTGAAACAAAACCTATGTCAAAATATATTATGTTTAACTATCAAATTATAACATTTTTAGGCATAGAAATTAATTAAAAATGGCGTTTCTTGAACATAACAAATCAAAATTACCTTGATGAATAGACTAATTTAGCATGACAAATATAACAGACATAATCTCAAAAGTATCTCCAATTTAACAATTATTATTTTTTTAACATAACAAATTAAAATTACTCTGATGAATAGACAAATTTAGCATGCCAAAATACAACAAACATAATCTCAAAAAATTTCGAATTTAACTATAATAAATTTCTTGAAGTTAACAAATTAATTTCTTGAACATCACAAATTGAAATTACTTTGATGAATAGACTAATAAATACAACAAACATAATCCCAAAAAATAATTATATATTCATCCAAAAATAATTAAATAACTTCATCATTCTATCCATAAAGATGAAGCTTGAAGCAAACATACCTTGCTTCAAGCAAGTGGAGGTTGAAGCTTGAAGCTTGGAACTTAAAGGGAGCTGAAAATGGAGGCAAATGGAGCCCAAGGAGATGAAAATGGAATAGGAGTTGAGAATTAGTATACTTTTGGGTATATCTGCCATGCAGTCCGCTACACTGTATGGCGGACAGTGTGGGGGACAGGATGTGACAGTTGTCAGCCAAAAGTCGTCCGCCACATAGTGTAGTAGACGACTTACAGACTGACAGTTATCAGGGTCAAAAAGTCGTCGCTACACAGTGTAGTTGACGACTTGGGCGGGGAATTTTGGTAAAAAAGCCCGTTCGCTACACTATGTAGCGGACGGTTTTTTTTTTTTTTTTAAAAAAAAATCTGGGTCGTCCATCCTTAAAGGGTCGACGGCCAAATCGCACGGGCAACTTAGCCCTATTTGTCTGCGCGGTCAACGGATCAGCTCTTATATATATATATATATATATATAGTGAGAGAGAGAGAGAGAGGATGTGAGCACTAATTATATCGGTCTACAGTGGTAACCGGTAAACTAAAATGTGAAGAGAAGAGAAGAACTTTCTTTTTATGTTCAACCTGAAGTCTTAATATATAATTTCTTAATATAAGACGTCTTTTACTTTAATATGCAAGTGCGTCAGTTGCAAAATTTGAAATATATACCTAGACCACATAATTGAGAGTATGACCGCTCACAATCAAATATTATGGTCACAAAGTAGACCATCAGATTGTTTTACCTAGACCAAATTGGCAAAAACTGATGAATAAGCTTAGCTCAAGATTTGAAGAATCTTAAAGGGACCTCTGAAAAATATTAAAAAACAAAATAGAGAGGAGGTTTCTGTCAAACATGAAACATGTAAAAAAAATGTCTTCTAGATCTGTTCCACCTAAGGACGCCAGGTTATATTCTAATCACCGGTCGAAAATGAGGCATCTCTGAAAACTTTTATCATTTTACAGAGAACTAGAGATGTAACTGCATATTTTTTTATCAAGTTTTGTCAGCTCACCAAAAGAAGAATCCTAGCGAGCTTCGTATCATGACTTTCAATAGGGTTATTGATGTGGCCAACAGTTTTGTTAGTCGTTGTATTCTCCAAATCCATCAATTTCCATCACAGGCGCAAGTAGTTTTGAAAGCATTGTACTGGGTTAATCATCCTACATGCATCTTGTCATTTACGCTAGTTCAAAAGCTTAATTGCTTGCCCAGTTTCACACGATTTTTGCGTATTAGTACATCATCTCGTTGCTGCAAGATATATCACAGGAAACTAAAACTACCAATTGAAGCAGTCTCCCTCTTTGTGTTTCATGGAGGACAAGAATTCATATCTCCACGGATTGGACTACTCCTGATTAGTTATATGCTCATCTACCTTTGTTGAATTAGATAGGATATAGCTCCTCACAATTTGGTATAGAGCATTATGTTGTTGAACTACTGATATCCAAAACGACTTTGTAAAACACATCTATGAATTGAATTGTTTCTTCACTATTCTCCAAATGAAAGAGCATTTTAAAAAGAATGCTACTAGGATTACAAATGTTACTCCAGCTTTGAAAATCGGACGTAGAACTTCATCCAAATGGTGAGGCTATGTACAATACTCTTTTTTACACGCCCTTTGAAATCGTATTGTAATTAAAGCTAAACTAGTGTCACTATTCATGGGCAGCTACGAATGTACATGGAGGGTTTGTAAATAGAAGAAAATGTGTGTAAGTAGTGTCATCCTAACCAAACGTTTCGCCTAGATTTGAACTTTACAAGTTAAGAGGCACGCAATTTGACAAATTAACTTAAGGGAAGCAATTTAAAGATCAAGATATAGCTGTAAATTGTAAACGTTACTTGTTATTGTTTGATTAACCATATTGCAACAAGTTACTTGCTAATGTAATTTAGAAAATGAGAATGTCCACCAAAAAATTAGCTGAAACAAAATTCTACCTAAAACAAAAGCTAAGCAATCTGTTAGTTTCCATTTATTTCTCTTGTTTGTCTCAACAGTAAAGTCCTCCCCACAACAAAAAAGTAACGAAGCTGAAGTATCTCAGATGAAACTTCTTATCTAGAATTAGGTGTTTAATATGCAAATAAAATCCAAACTTTGGATGTACCAAGAAGATTTAAACATGTGATCCTACGTAAATTAAATATGAACGAAAGTTTCTATTGACCCCGTATCAATGAATACATATCGCTTTCCCGGCTCATCTTACTACAAGAAAATTCATTTTTTGCGATGGACTTTTAGCGACGGAAGCTATTATGTCGCTAAAAGTCATTTAAGCGACGGAATAAACCCTCGTTAATAGTCCGTGACTAAAAATATTTGCCGATGGAGTAGTCCGTCGCTAAAGATATTTGACGACGGAGTTTTACCACAAATTTTTAACGACGGGACATCCGTCGCTAAAAAGTTCTTAGGAATTTTTTAATTTTCGTGGGTTTTTAAAAAAAAATTTAAGCGACAGAATTATACCGTCGCTAAAAATTATGTACTTTTAGTGACGGTATAATTCCGCCGCTAAAAAGTTACACTTAAAACACACAGATCTACTTTTCTTTCTCTCTCCCCGTTTCTCTCTCATCACTCACCCACCCACCGGCGTTCTCACCTCCGGCGACCACCCTCTAATTGATCACATGTTTGGATTAATTCAAAACCCTAATTTCATCACGGCCACCGCATTCTTGGAGAAATCTAAAATTTTCCATTGGCAATTTCTGTTCGAAGCTCGCTGTTCTGTGTGAATCTTCCCTTCAAAAATCGAAGCCCTCGCCGGAAGCTCGTGTACTGTCTCTAAGCTCGCCTTTGAAGATTCAATCTGGGCTAGGTTCTTGATTCATAGGTATGTTCAATTCCACCTGCAAGATTGTAACTTTACTATTTTTTTCTC
Organism: Escallonia rubra; assembly: GCA_033065855.1. Classification (NCBI taxonomy): domain Eukaryota; kingdom Viridiplantae; phylum Streptophyta; class Magnoliopsida; order Escalloniales; family Escalloniaceae; genus Escallonia; species Escallonia rubra. The sequence goes on along the minus strand of JAVXUO010002637.1, from coordinate 24,129 downwards.
AAAGATTTGATGATTGATATCTTTCGTGTGCAATTCGGTGCAAACCCAATTGGAATTATGCGCAATTTAGTTGACTTGTGTCTTTGGTTGTGTAGCTCGTTTGTGGGTTTGAACTGATTTTGAATTATTTGTTGTGTAGCTCGTTTGTGGGTTTGAACTGATTCTGAATTATTGGTTGGGTAGCCCGTTTATGGGTTTGAACTGATTCTGAATTACTTGGGTGCGTCAGTGACTCGCATGAAAAAAGGGAGTCCATGGTTAGGAAATTGAGGGGATGCCATGGATTATCTTGCTTGGACAGCAGGGGTTGGCACTTAGATTCCAAAGCATGAACTTACAAACTTACAATTGAATGGAGCTTAAAAATGTCAAAAGGGGTTGGCATGTTGTGATCCATTGAGTGAACTTTATTGAACTTACATGGGATAAAGTGGCTGTTAAGAGAGACATTATCTAAAAATTAATTAGATGTTATTGCAAAATAGGCAACAAGTTGGAACAGGACAACGGTTAATTCAAACTCAGTTCATCCTTTTCCTAGATGTGTACCAATTTTTGGTACTATCGTCGTGATATGAACATCACAAAGCAAGGTTTAAATTTAGCATCTAAGAACCCTATTTGGAGTATGTAAATGACCCGACTACGAACACCACGAAAAATTGGTGCTATTCTCATGAAATGGCAATCAAAAATGATAGAAACACCCCAAGATAATGTATGAGGTTTGTCCTTTGGAAAACAAACCAGAGAAAGCCAATAGAGACTCGAAGAAGAGTGCACAAAGTGAAGGCTTCTGGTACGAAACAGCTTCCCGTAGAAAGAACCTGGCATACCGGATAAAAAACACTGGTCGAATCCGCTGCCCAATTTCTCTTCCTTCAGTTTGTTATAGAATGCCAAAGCTGTTAATTAAGAGTTTACTTTATTTAACAATTTTTATATTGTAATGGCAAAGCTGTCGGGTCCTTATTGCTCTGGCTTCTTGCTATTTGTTATGATGGCTTCCAGTGAAGCTTGATCCGCCTGTTGGTATTTGTTGGTTTGCCATCAGGGTTTGTCGGGTTTCTTGGGTTAGAGACGGGTTAGTAAGTGTAGATCTGTGTTTTTTTTTTCTTCTTTTTCCTAGCTAGGGTGCCCCCCCCCCTCCCCTCTCAGCAACCATATTTTAGGGTATTTTTCACTACATTCTTGCCATGCATGCTATCTGATATACAAAGTTAGGGTTTCCTTTAGAGTCAGTGCTCATGTGGTCCCCCACCATGTAAGCTACAGAAAGGGAAAGGGTAGAATTTGAACTATGCATTCTCTTAGATTAAATTTCCCATTTTACAGTAATGCAATAGCTATCTGAGATATCTGTGATTAAATTATAATTGTTAGACTTCTCTATATTAAGTTAACTGTGCATTGAGCATTTGAGAATTGAGAATTGAGAATTGAGATTGTTGGTTGTGTATTTAACATTTGAGAATTGAGATTGTTGACGGAGGATGGGACCCACTTAGATTGAATGTGTGATTTTTATTAATATTTATTGCATTGAGCATTTGAGAATTGAGAATTGAGATTGTTGACGGAGGATGGGACCCAATTGGATTGAATGTGTGATTTTTATTAATTTTTATTACATTGAGCATTTGAGAATTGAGAATTGAGATTGTTGACGAAGGATGGGACCCAATTGAATTGAGATACATGTTAGTTAGCACGGACACGGACACCGCATCCGATCGACGGTGTCCGGCATGCCGATGTGTCCAGAGGTGTGGGACACGTGTCCGAAGGTGTTGGACACGTCTCGGGAGGTGTCAGACACGTATCGGAGACCATACCAACACCCAATATGAGGTGTCGGAATTGAGATTATTGATTGTGCATTAAATTAGGTTAACCCGAAGTGTCGGACACGTGTCGGTAGGTGTCAGACGCGTGTCAGGAGGTGTCAGACGCATGTCGGAAGTTATCGGACACGAGGTGTCGAAATTGAGATTGTTGACTATGCATTGAATTAGGTTAACGCGAGGTGTCGGACACGTGTCGGTAGGTGTCAGAAGCGTGTCGGGAGGTGTCGAACACGAGGTGTCGGGATTGAGATTGTTGACTGTGCATTGAATTAGGTTAAGGCGAGGGGTCGGACGCGTGTCCGGAGGTGTCGGACGCGTGTCGGGAGGTGTCGGACGCGTGTCTAGAGGTGTAGGACACGTATAAGACACCATACCGACACCCTATATGAGGTGTCGGAATTGAGATTGTTGACTGTGCATTGAATTTAGGTTAATTAGGTTAACGCGACATTTTTAGCACCCCCTGGAATCTCATCGTGGCTCCAGAACTGCCTATAATTAGCCCTAATTAGTCTCGATTAACCCTAATGAACCCAAATAACCCTAATTAGCTCTAACGAGCCTAATTAGTTTTAATTAACCATAAGGAACCAATGAAAATCAAATTAGCTGTAATTACCCCAAATTAGCCCTAATTAACACTAATCAGCCCAAATTAAACCCTAATTAGCCCTAATTACTCATATCTTAGTAACCCGTGATTAGATTAAATAAACCCTAAAACCTAACTAAACTCTGATTAGCGACAAATGAACCCAATTACGCGCATATTGATTATAGTTAGCCTAATTAGTCGTAATTAAGCCTAACATAACCCAATTAAGCCTAATTAGCCCTAATTAGGACTAATCAACACTACTCGGCACAATTAAACCCTAATTAGGACTAAATAACCCTAATTAGCTATAATTAGCACAAGGTACTCCTTATTAACACTAATTAGCCCTAACATAACCCAATTAAGCCTAATCAGTCCTAATTAGGACTAATCAACACTACTCGGCACAATTAAATCCTAATTAGCTCTAAATAACCCTAATTAGTCCTAATCAACCCTAATTAGCTATAATTAGCCCAAGGTACTCCTCATTAACAATAATTAACCCTAACATAACCCAATTAAGCCTAATTAGCCCTAATTAGGACTAATCAACACTACTTGGCATAATTAAACCCTAATTAGGACTAAATACTTTAATTAGTCCTAATCAACCCTAATCAGCTATAATTAGCCGAAGGTACTCTTCATTAACACTAATTAGCCCTAACATAACCCAATTAAGCCTAATGAGCCCTAATTAGGACTAATCAACACTACTCGGCACAATTAAATCCTAATTAGGTTTAAATAACCCTAATTAGTCATAATCAACCCTAATTAGCTATAATTAGCCCAAGGTACTCCTCATTAACAATAATTAGCCCCAACATAACCCAATTAAGCCTAATTAGCCCTAATTAGGACTAATCAACACTACTCGGCACAATTAAATCCTAATTAGGACTTGATAACCCTAATTAGTCTTAATCAACCCTAATTAGCTATAATTAGCCTAAGGTACTCCTCATTAACACTAATTAGCCCTAACATATCTTAATAAATCCTAATTAGATTAATTAAACCCTAAACCCTGACACTCGTAATTAACCCTAATAACCCAGTTAGCCCAAATTAGCCCTTGTACATCCCATAATTACTCCATATTGCCCAAAGATAGTTCAATTACTCGTTGTTTATAAACCATGCATTCTTTATATTAGTTGTTGTTTTGCGAAGTCCATTAGCAACGAGATGGTTCAACTCGTTGCCAACAAATTCTATTTAAAGTGGAATTGGTAACATATGCAACGATCTTTCTGCAATTTTGATATTTCAGAAAGATTCTTGCATATGTTATCAATTTCTGAACGCATGCATGCATAAAAACCCTTAGTTCCCGTTCAAAGGTACTCATTACAAAGTAATGCTTTGTAATGAGCCTTTGGATGTCCAGTTTGGACAATCTGGAAAAGCTACATGTTTATAAAACAGTGTTTAACTCATGCTCTGTGTTCTATGTCGTGGATATTTGGTACACGTTCTCATGTGTTTCTCTGGGTGCATACAGATCTGATGTTCTAACATCCGTCAAACCTTGCAAGACAAGGTTAGATGAATGTTAGAACACCTAATCAACGTCGTGTACTTGGAGAAATGCAAGGAGGTGCTGCCAAATTTTCAGCAGACATAGGACTAAGCATGAGTTCTTCACTGTTTTATAAACATGTGCTTTTGTGAATGGGATAGGACCACTACCTATTAGAGAATGGAGGGAAAATATATAGACATGTTGTCACATTCATGCATTCATATTTACATCGACCCTGCCTAGTGATTGGTCATAATTGAAGGTGGTATACAGTATGTTATCTCAGTCGTCATGTCAGTCGATCGAAGTTGGATGAAAAGGAAGAATGCTGACAATTTTGAGGATCGCGTTGACGAATTTCTCGACTTCGCTTACGCGCATCCTGCACATGTTGACTTTGATCAGATAAGGTGTCCGTGCGGTAGATATGAGTTGTTGCATTGGAGAAAAAGAATTGAAGTAAAATGGCATCTTCGTCGGTACGGTTTTAAGGGTGGATACACAAGGTGGACGCAGCACGGAGAAATGATAGTATTGTCGTCCAACCCGGCTAGTCAAACTGAAGTTAGGGAGGAGGCACGGCATGATTATCGAGATATGATTATGGATGCTGGGCATGCTAATGTTGACTGGGGTAACGACGGTGGTGACGACAGTCCCCAATCGTCGAATGAGGGGCTCATCAGTTTTATAAGTTGTTGAGAGCTGCGGAAGAGCCGTTGTGGGATGGAGCTCCTAAACACACACGGCTATCTGTGGTTAGTAGGTTATTACAGTTGAAATCAGACCACGGGCTGAGTGAGAAAGGTTTTAACGAGTTTGTTACCTTAATCAAAGAAATTCTGCCCGGAAGCGAAAGGCTATCGATGTCGTACTATGACGCGAAGAAGGTGATGAGGAAACTTGGGTTGAGCTATGAGCGGATAGATGCATGCAATAACAATTGTATATTGTTCTGGAAAAAGAATAAGGAGTTGTCACGGTATTACGTGGAAGATATTGCGATATTTTTCGGTCACACCACCGCTTCAGAGAATGTACTACTCCTCCAATATGGCTGAACATATGAGGGCTCACCGTGAGACTCGTACCAACGATGCCGATGTGCTGACACACCCAGCTGATGGAGAAGCGTGGAAGGAGTTTGACCGCAGGCATCCAGTCTTTGCTCAGGAGGTTCGGAATGTTAGACTTGGTCTTGCAACCGATGGGTTCAACCCTTTCGGTCAGTCTACCACGCCTTACTCTTGTTGGCCTGTTATTATTGTCACGTACAACCTTTCACCAGGCATGTGCATGAAGAATCCGTACATGTTCTTGTCGTTGCTTATTCTGGGGCCGAAAAGTCCCAGTAAGGACATAGATGTGTATTTAAGGCCATTGATTGATGAGTTAAAATAGTTATGGAATCATGGAGTCGAAACATATGATGCATCCCTTAAACAGAATTTTCAGATGAGGGCTGCTTTGATGTGGACTATACATGATTTCCCCGCATTGGGAATGACGTGAGGCTGGAGCACGCATGGGAAGCCAGCATGCCCTGCTTGTATGGGCGTGAACCCCGGTCATACGTTAAAGCACGGCGGAAAGCCCTCGTGGTTCGGATGTCACTGTAAGCTTTTGCTACTGGACCATCAGTTTCGTAGGCATAAGGATAAATTTGACGGGACAATTGAGCGTGAGGTTGTCACACTGGATTACCCTTCTGGTGAAGAAGTACTCTCACACCTGGAGGCACTTGATACTGACATACCACACGACAAGGGTGTGCCAGATCAGAAGATTCCAGGGTACGGGAAAGAGCATCACTGGAGGAAATTTTATATTTTCTGGGAGTTAGCCTACTGGAGGAAATTTTTTATTTTCTGGGAGTTAGCCTACTAGAGGACGCTCGTTATCCGAAACAACATGGATGTGATGCATATTAAGAAGAACGTTTTTGATAATGTGTTCAACACAGTGATGAATGTCAAGGGGAAATTGAAAGATTACCTTAAAGCGAGAAGGGATCTACAACAGTTGGGTGTACGCCGTGAATTGCATCATCAAACAGTTAGTGGGAGGACGATACTTCCGAAAGCACCTTACTGTCTAGACAAGAAACAAGTGGAGAAGGTCTGTCAGTGAGTTAAGAATTTGAAGCTTCTGGATGAATTTGCGTCCAACATATCTCGTTGTTGCAATGTATCGGAATGCAAGTTCCAAGAGATAAAGAGTCACGACTGCCACGTATTCATGGAAAGATTCATTCCTATTGCCTTTCGGGGACTGTTGCCAGGGGTTGTTTGCGAGACTTTGACTCAATTATCTCATTTCTTTCAAGATATATGTTCTTCTAAGATCCGGGTGAGTAACATAGAGGTGCTTGAAAAGAACATTATGTTGACAATTTGCAAGCTGGAGAAAATCTTCCCACCTTCGTTCTTTGATTCAACGGAGCATATGCCTGTTCACTTGGCATACGAAGCTAAGATGGGTGGACTCGTGCAATATCGGTGGATGTATCCCTTCGAGAGGTAATCTTTAAATTGTTACAGTTGTTCGTTTACACTTAATGCGACACATGTTATCATTGATATTCCACCTAACTCGATTCGCTAAACTTCTAGGTTCATGTTCCATTTAAAGAAAAAAGTCCGCAATAAGGCTCGGGTTGAGGGCTCAATTGCGGAGGCTTACGGATGAAGAGTACAGTGAAGTTTCGGCATTCGTTGAGTAAGTTAATGTCTTAATTCACTTACATTGCTGTACATAATTGAAAAATGTACAACATTGGCTTAATTCACTTATAAGAGCAGAGACCATGGCCCCAAATACTTAAAAATTTAAGCGTGGTCTTCACTTCAACATCAGCAGGTTTTATCTGCCCTGCATATTCCCAAGGTAGTTGATGTGCAGAAAGAGTGGATGGGTATCCGTTATGAGCTAAATAAACAATACAAATGTAGTAGTTCGATTTGAAGAATAGAACAACTAGAGGGGAGAAGCACGGTCTCACTACCAAAGTACAATGGATGGGACGTATTCGCTCAACCCGAAGGACACTTAGTAACTGAGTGAATGAATCTGCGTGTGCATTTTATCGACCCGCTTTTTGGCCTAACCTAAGTTAAGTTCAATAGAGGTTAAGGACATAGATGAGCTTTCTTTCATTGAGCGGTCATTGCATAAACTCTGGCAGTCCCTCATAACAGCATAAAGATCTGATGAGGAGTTGCTAAAAATGATAAACCCGTCCCCCGTCACCCCCCCCCCCCTCCCACCCCTTTCCCCCACGCCGGGGGGCCCGGGGTTCCCTCCTCCACAAAATAAAATTAACCCCAAGGCAGCCCTTTATATTTCAGATAGTCCCATCATTGACTTTTATATGGCAAAAACAAAATCTACGCAATTTCTGCTCAAAGTACGAAACCTGCCTCCAACTTTCAGTTTACATATACCCATACCAAACACCTCACTACACTTTTAAGTTCCCATATTCCAGAGATAACCCTAATAGATAACTATCATGGCACTTTTTGTGGACCTTCTTGGATCCACTAATGTAAGAAACTAAGAATAAATTACTACCATGACTACATTGCTCGGGCTTAACGGCCTTAGAGTCAACTCTGTCTGGGATGGTTTGGGAGTTTTAAGTTAGTGGCTGGGAGGATAAGTTAATTACATTGAACTGGACTAAGACTCTTCCATGTTTGTTCAGAATTTCACTGTGAAAAGCTATAAGATGAAAGGAACCAACGTAAAAAACTACTACTCAAGCACTTGCCACCTGAAAATAGTTCAAGGCATTAAGACCTAGTGAGAGTGATGACACCCTTCAATCACTTAAAGAAAAATGCCTTCAGGGCAATCGCACGAGTAAAGACATAAAATAGTTGTATATACCTTCGATTACAATTTATAAGAACTGTACAACTCTATGTTATCTCAAAGTGAAATTATGCATCAATCAATAGCATGCTGAAATAAACAAAGTCACAGTAAATAAAAAAAAAACCTGATGGGAGTCGTCGGTGTCGAGGGAGGTCGCCGTCGGTGTCGAGGCTTTCGGTGGCGCCGAAGGTGGGGCAGGATGTGAGAACAGCGGTGGCACAATCGCCGGAAATGTTTTTTGGGATTTTCGAAGAGAGAAAACCAGATCTGAGAGTTAAATAGACGTTTAGCGACGGAATAACTCCGTCGCTAAAAGTCCGTCGGTGAAGGTCTATTTTTACCGAAGGAGTTTTTAGCGACGGAATAATATTTTACGACGGAGTTTTACTGACGGATGTTTCCGTCGGTAAAACTCCTTTTAGCGACGGAATCTATTCCGTTGCTAAAAATCCGTCGCAAAAAATGTCTTTTCTTGTGGTGGTGTAATTCTTTAACAAAATTATATTATGTGTTATATACAATTTGTGGCCAATTCGTATACTGATTTATCCATAATTTTTACCGTCATCTACAATAGGTTGAGTCAATGGATAGACCAGTGGCCTCCTGCTTGAAATTACTAGCTCAAGGCCCTAACAAACAAGCATCGTGTCATGGAGGCTATATCATCAACGGGTTTAGGTTTAACGTAAAAGATGATGACTGAACAAAAAAAACCCAAAACAGTGGAGTCTTGGTCAACGGCGACTGTTATGCCAAGAATTGCATGGACTTTTATGAAGAGCTAGATGAGATTGTTGAGCTAACATATCTGGGTTCCCAAAACCGCCAGGTAATGTTCAAGTGTACGTGGTTGGATGTCACATGCAGTAGAGGAATCAGTGTTAGCTCTCAAGGGATTGTAGATGTCAATGTCAAGTCAAAACTTGCATCAGACGAGCCATTTGTGTTTGCTAGTCAAGCTGCATAAGTCTTTTACACGGAGGACGTCACCAATCCCAAATCTCATTAGTATACAGTTATCAAGTCCAAGAAATTGCTCGTGACATATGACAGTGAGCTAGACACATTTCAAGCCGACCAACCACTTGTCTTGTTACCTGTTGAGGTGAACAACGAGGAGGACGATCTTCCTCTTCCAACAACACTTCATGTAGGAGAAGAAGTCGCAGATGATGACACGGAAGACGTGGAAAGTGTTGAAGATGATGTGACTGAATCTACTGATGAAGAGGATGAATTAGAAGATGAAGAGGACAACGAGTCCCACGAAGAAGAGGACGCGGAGTCTAGTGATGAAGATGATGATGATTCCCAAACTAAAAATGATTGAGTTGTAATGTTGTAACATCACAGAAAAAATGTAGTAACATTTTAGAACTTGGTTCATATTGATGTGTTTTTGCACCTCCGTTCATATATATAGTGCCGATGATGATTTCTGCCAAATTATTGTTTTTAATGTGTTCATCTTTGCAATTTATCTATACGAAGTCAGCTATGGATAGGATACGGGCTATTCGTGGCCGGGGTGGACACCGAGCTATTTCCTCCCCGGTGGGTCCCACCTCGTCATTGCCCACTGATGACGAGACACAGAGTGCTCCCGTACAGCAGACGGGGCCCCAGCCGTCGCCCCAGCCCGACGCAGATTCCTCCCACACACGCGTTGAATCTCTTTCTTCTGTGGGTTCTACCCAGGTATAGTTGATAACGGTGTTTAGTCAATTTTCGCTAGCCTTATATTTAAAGTATATTTGAATTATATTAATGTCTGTGTTTTGTAGGATCTCGACAAGGTCCTGGCCCGACACGTGGGGTACGCATCGACCCCCAGCGTAAACAAAGAGTTACGCTCACCCAGGAGGGCCAGTAAGTAAAATAAATCACATCATGCCTGATATTTAAATTTTTTGAGTGTTAATTTATATTTGAACTGTATTAATTTATTTATTTACTTCTTTGGCAGGATCCTGGAGAATCAGGCGAGGACGAAGATCGGCGTTCTTGTGAAGGGCCGATTCTTCGAGCCACGCCTGTACTGGAAGGACTGGGATGCTGCTACGAGGGAGTCCTTATGGGAGGAGTGGCTGGTACGTTGAAGTATTTTTTTCTGCGATAGTATTTGTTTAATTAGAATTTAGTATTTAAATTAATTTGTGTTATTGGATGCCTTGTAGGAGGGGATCACGTTTGACTAGCTGATCAGCCGGCGCTGGGGCGGCAAGCCTTCTTTGCTTACATCGGCAAGAATTACCGCCGATGGCTCCACGACGCACGAGACCAGGCGAAGAAAATGCTGCCCGAGGGTGCCCCGATGACGAAGATGAAGAGATATCCCCCACATTGGATATCTCTGACTGTATGGGGGGAGATGATAGATCGATGGGTTGCGGATCCAGGCTGGGATGCCAAGAGTAGGAGCGGGGCCGAGAACAGATAGAACATAGATTCGACGCACATCTAGGGGGGGGGTCGGTGGCACACGACATCGTTCGACACATGAATGCGATCGAGCACCCGGATCTGGAGGAGGATGAGGTCATAGCTCTGACGCATAGTTAGACGCACGTGAGGAAGAAGGACAAGGACGAGGCGCACCGGGCAGGCGATTATATTTTAGATATTGCCCGGCGGATCTATGTAAGTCAATTTGTTTAAGTTGTTAATTTTTTGTCTTTCTATTCAATGTTTGTTGCGTTAATTAATGCACTAACATATCTTTAAATCACTGTTCTTGCAAGCCTCGTATGAGCAACTTAGGGGGTCCGAGCAGCAGTCCGGACAGCCATAAGTGTCCACTAGTACGGATGCGAGTACTGGGGTGTTAAAGTGATGGCTGGATACACCGGAGGTCGTCAATCAGCCAAAAGGCTGCATACGCGACCTGCCTAGCATGACTGCACCTTCCGTGATAGGATAGTCCCCACCCCCCGTTGCCCCTCCACAGACACTGGCTCCTCCGCCTTCGTTGGTCAAGGAAGAGATCCAGCGCATTGCTACGGTGGTGTTGAGGATGATCAGGGAGCAGGATCAGCAAGGCACCCCTGCTGGACATGCCAAGCCGGCCCCGGATCAGTAAGATCCAGATCCGGGACTCGGTAACCCCTGATGAGCCCCTTCTCGTGCCCGGTTCCAGCTTGTCCCCCCTGCCCGGCTTGTACTCGATTTTCTCCTCTCCCCTAAAATGGTTGTATCCGATTCCTGGCTTGTACATTACAAGTAATTTTTATAATAAATATATTTTAAAGTTGATTATATATAGTTGTTTGTGTCTTGGGGATTGTGCGTTGTTGTTGAGGATTGAATTTTTAATTACAGATTTGGGCATTAGAAAAATTAAAAAAAAATTACTTTTAGTGACGGATTAATTCCGTCGCTAAAAGTGTACTTAATTCTAAGTTTTTTAGCGACGGAATATTCCGTCGCTAAAAATTATATTTCGTCGTTAATTTCACAAAAAAGAAAATAAATTAAAATACATAAAATAGAATTAGCGATGGAAATTCCGTCGCTAATTTATAAAAAAATCCGTCGCAAAAAGTTTAATATTAGACGTCGGATTTTAAAATTTCGTCGCAAAACTTTTAGCTACCGATTTTTAGCGACGGATTTAAGGCTTTTAGCGACGGATTTTCCTGTCGCTAAAAGCATTATTCCTTGTACTGTCTATTGCTGTTGGTGATGGTGCATGAAGTTCATTATGTAAGGATTTTTTATTTTTTGGGAGCTTATCATTATATTACTTTGAATGCTTAATGGACGAGAGCCGAACGGTATTTATTTACATAGGTAAATCAGTTTGGACCATTAAGCTATGTACATTTATCGTGTATGATCATGCTAGACATTGTATGTGTTTTGTTATGTATGCCATCTAAAACTAAAACATAAGCGATTGGTTAACTCTCGTTTAACGAGTTATACTCTCATCAGTGCACTCTCGTTTAAGAGTTATACTCTCCTCATCATACTATGTACTAAATATATAAAAGTGAGTAGAAGGTTTTATTTCCCAAAACGAGTTTGTCATACCACTTTACACGAATTAGTGGTATGTCTACAACTCTCCATAATTGTAATTGTTTGCTCATAATTGACATATGTCGGATGTATAAACTCTGTAACATGTAATATTAATTACAGCTTTCATGTTATAGATCATAGGCTATGAATATACGGTAAATGTAGATGCTTTAACAGGTTGTAAATATGTCATAGAAACATATATACAGGTCGTAACTATGTTTTAAAAGGTTACTTGATGGAGCACATACCCGATAGCCATCATCCTTGTATTCGACTGAACTAGCAACACCACCGATTATGAAGTTTACATCATTGATTTAGAAATAGCTTTGAATTTGGGGGTCAGGGACATCATGATTTACGGAGACTCTGCCCTAATGTTTTACCAAATACAGGGAATGTGAAAGATTCAGGAGCTGTAACAAGCTTTTCACGCCTTTCTGGGAAAAGACGGAGATAAGTTCGAGAATATAGAATTTCAATACTTGCCTCGGCGTAAAAATAGTTTTGCAGATGCACTCGCGACATTGGCTTTAGCGGTGGAAATACCCTAAGGGAAAAAGGTAAAGCCCTTCATTATCTAAAAGCGGTACAGGTCGGCTTACTACTTAATGATAGCACCGATAAGTGAGGATGGAGTCGAAGAGCCGTGGTACTCAGATGTACATTTTGGTTAGAGATGGAAAATAACCGTATGACACCTCGCCAAAAGATTGCATCTTCATCGCGAATATAGGATTCGAACTTCATTATGTGTGATCAAAGCCTATACAAGAGACACTACAAGGGAGAACACCATGCGTGTAGCAGAAAAGCAGGGTCTCTAAATCATGGAAAGCATGCACTCCGGTGAATAGGAACCTCGTATTAACAGCCAAATGTTAGCAAGAAGATACTCCGTCAAGGCTACTACTGGAGAACCCCGGACCAAGACGATGTAAATCATGTAGGAGAGTGCCACAAGTGTCCCGTATAAGCCAACCTACAACATCTTCTCCCTCAGGAGTTGTATAACATGATATCACCATGGCCTTTCTCAGCATGGGTGATAACCATAATCAGGAAAATCAGTCCAAAGGCATCCAATGGACATGAGTTCATACTCATTGCCATTGACTATTTTACAAAGTGGGTAGAAGCTGCCCCTTACGGTATTTGTAATGCCAAGAAAGTGACACAGTTCATCAGGACCACATAATATGTCGTTGTAGCGTCTTGCACGAGCTAATATTCGACAATGGTTTACAATTTGAAGGGAAGTAAAGGTGTCAAAAGGGCTAGGCCGTTCGCGGCCAGCCCCACCCAGCCCTAAATTGGCCCAGGCTGGCCTGACCCTCTTTGTGAACAGTGTTCGTCCTAACCCATAGGGCCTGATCCAGGCCTTATATAAGGCCCGGATCAAGCCCTCTGGCCCGGTTTTTAAGGCCGGCCCGGTTCTGGCCCTTTGTATTTTCTCTTCTTTTCTTTGATAGACCTTGCTATGTTTTTATCTCTCTTAGTTTTTATATTTAATTTGTCATATCTATTGTATATTTGCTTTATTTACCACTATTGAAAATAACATTTCTTTTTTCCTTTTCAATTTTTAGACATTATAGTTAACTTTTGTCCCCAAAAAATGTCCCTTTTTTAATATTTCATTACCACTTTATATTAGTTTTTTTTTCCACTTCTTTTATCCATATTATGCATTTGAATTTTGAATTACTTTCTCTCCTCACTTTTTTTTGAAAAATGAATCCTTTATATATATATATATAGACACACACGAGGAAAGACTATCAAAAAATTTATTTCGTGTGTTAATATATTTGCAACACAAAACAGGAATTAAAAAATATATATATCAGGCCCAGGCCCGGCCTAAAGTTAGGGCCTAGGGCTTGGGTTTGGACAGGGCCTCAATATCCCAGCATTGGGCCTGGCACAGGGCCGACCAGGTTCCCACGGCCCTGAGCCCCGATTGGCCTGGGCTTCCACTTTGGCCCACTGGACTGGGCCTGGGCCGGGCCGGCCCAAGCCCAGCCTATTGACACCTCTAAAGGCAAGGTAGCATGTTTTTTATAGGAGTATGGCATTACTAGACACTGATCTTAACCTTACCGCCTGAAAACCAAATCGGCTATGGAAGATTCCAACATGAATATTAGAACATTTTAAGTAGAATGGTGGATTCCTTCCACAGCTGGCCAAACAAACTTCCTTATGCTCTCTTGGCTATAGAGCTTTTGTATTAACATCTACAGAGACTACGCCTTACTCCCTGGTATATAGGATGGAAGCCATTCTACCATTTGAATTTGAGGTGGCCTATTTTCAAGTTCTCCTTGAAAATTAGATAGCCAAGGAAGATTGGGTCTACAGCCATTTTGAGAATTAGTACTAGCAGATGAGAAGTGGCTAAAAGCTCTCTCTATCACACCCAGGTTTACTAGCGTCGGCTTGCCCAGTTATTTAATAAGCGCATAAGGGAGCATGGTCTGAAAGAAGGAGATTTGGTATTATAAGAAAATATCAATGAAGTTTGGAAACCTCAGGGTAAGTTCGAAAGCAATTGGTCAAGACCCTGCGTTATCAAGTAAATTATGACCGGAGGAGTAGTTTGTGTAGCTGACTTAGATGGAATTGGGTTGTCACAATTTGTTAATTTGGAATGGTTAAAAAAATATCATGCTTAATATGAATTGCAAATCAACTACGAATGACATGATCCTCTTTAAAAATAACACACCAAACACATTTTGATGTAACACGTTAGGTGGAGATGCATAGGCAGTCTGTAAGGATATCTTGGGCACGGTCAAATCTGTAACAAAATGCCTTTGATTACTTTCTTGGTAGAAACCAGACAAAAGAAAGCCCTCTAAGGCCACCTAGCAAAAATTAGGGCATGAAAAAAAAAATATTGAGAAAAAGGAAAGCCTGCTAGGTTGAAGATCCTAGAACGCGTAGCAGAAGTTAAGTTACACAAAGAAGACAAAATATATAAGAACAACGGAAGTATTTTTAAGTCCTATTGGCAATCAAAGATGAAATATATCCTCAAACTATGTTGTCTAAGTCCTATCCCTTTTCTAGATGGGGGACGAATGTTTGGCTCCAAGAAAATGGTTGACTCGAAGTTTCTTTTGGCATTCCCTCAAGTTAATCTTTCGGATACCAGAACTCTCTTCCTCTTTAACATGCTCCTATCTTTCCCCAGATTTTCTTAGGTCATTCTAGTCTTCTCTTTGCCTAGCAGTGAATCTCTTGTGGAGTTCCCTTTCCTTGACCCCCTTGTTGGTCGTGAACACCTTTGGATAAGCATATGTTAAGAACGCCTTTGGACAAGCATATGTTCCCTCTCTTGGCTCGGTCTTAAGATGGGCATCAGACGTACTCTCCTGGTGGTCGCTCCCGATAGTAAGTGGAAACTTATCTTCCTGGGCCCTATTCTCGTATGGATTCAGCTTTCTGATTAGGTTCCACTCACTGTCATATTTCTCCTTGAACAACCTGGGCCAATCGAAGATCTACGGCCCTAAATGACTTTAGTCTCCCTTTCAGTCTGGGGGTGATTGAGACACCAAATGATGTTTCTGGGAGTCTTTAATTAATCATGCACCACTGGCATAGATTTTTTTATTTCCGTACTGCTAGAGAAGACCCACTCTAGCTCAATTCGTTACAAAGGCTCAAGGAGAAATATCCAACCGTGCATATCCTCAATAGCAAGAACAATCTGCCGGATACGAAGCCAAAACCAATGGATGTAAGCATCCAATAACAAAGGTTGATTATGGCTATACCATTATGGTCAAACAAGCATAGATGGAGCGACGTTTGTGGGGAAAAGGTTCCTTGACCTTGGAAAATGTCTGAATCATAGCAACAAAATCTATTGCATAATAAATGAAATGCTACAAGTTGCTAGGATAATCTAGCTGTAGCTGAAATGGCCAAAAATCTTGCAAGTGATGTGGAAAGAGGAAGAGTGCATGCCTAAAAGACATGCACCGTGATATCCAGGGGTCTCAACAACGGGTCGGTGGGCCCTCCACCATTTGCAATACCAACGAATTTCTCTGGACCCTTTTGCACAGAAGACCGAGTTCCAGAATCAATCCCAGAGCGACTCTCAAACAATAACGAAGGGGACCTACGAAGTGAGATAAATATCTCATCCCCTTTTGCTCGGCTACAATGCTCATATGATCTAAGAGGGAAATAGATATAAGTAAAGTCCTACCTTTCAACTCGAGGTTAGGATCTTGATGCACCTCGGTAAAGGCATTGATAGTTTCCATAATGACCATATGAGTCAGGGTTTTCTTATCACACAACACTTTGATAAGAATGTTTATTAGTCACACATCGGTTACTTCCCTGCCCGTAATGGTGAGAAATTTGGCAGTAAGACATAAGGCCAGGGCCGCAATTATCCGGTTGGTGTGTATTTTGTCATACTCATCCGGTTTTTCTTTTTTTTACTCCATAACAGAAGAAAAAAGAATACGGGCACCTCTGATAAAACATTTTGCACGTTCCATGGTGATCTTGAGAAGACACATGACCGGTGCGTGACATTCATCTCTAATGATTAACACGGCAATAAGTAATTCTATCTAAAGACCCATCAAGTGAAATTCATCATATCTTCAATAAAGTTCGTCAAGGCTACATCGAAGGACATTATCCTTGGGTCCCAGAAGTTACCAGCCACATGTAACATGCCCTCATGAATGAACACAGAACGTAAGCTCATGATGGCTGTCAGTCAAAAACTGCCATCAAGGTGGATGATTTTGACTTCGTTGAAAGAATTAGTCGAACAACAAAATTGGACTACGAAAGCTATCTGATCGCCTTCGATTTCAGCCATCGGATTTTTCTTATGAAAATAATGGCCTTTGGGTGGAACATTTATAATCGTTCAGTCCTGATGTCAAGAGGAAAATAACTCAAACTGTGTAGGGTTGAAAAGCCAAATTTTAGTCGAAGAAGCCGGACGGTTGTCGACTATACAAAACAGTAACATTGTAACAAAAACTTTCGGCAGATAGCTGCGAAAAATACACCTCCTGGTCAACCAACCAGTAAAGCTCGGACAAAACCATCCAATAATCTCACATAAAAAATTACGCTATCTGGTCAGCTGGCGAAATTTTCACTTAGACAAAAAAAAATTACAAGAGCTTTCTTGTTTTGCACATATCCCTGTACGTATTTTCAAAACAAATTCAAACATCAATTTTGCTCACAATCCTTTCTGTTTTGTGCTTTACATACTATATTTAATATGCATGTGCATGTATATCTTTGTATTTATGCAGCATAAGGAATTAAACATAAATAAATGAATAAATGAATTCAGGCTATACTTCTAAGCCTATAGCCCTATCTCCCTCCCCTTGACCTTTTGGCACGCGGCTCGTACTCAATTGAACTGGAGGTGTCCTAGGCCAAAAGGTCATAGTCATCCACGCCCAAGCCATCAATCTCTTGGATTTCATTGGTATTGGACTCAGAGGAGACTCACAAGCTCGACTATCTAATCTGGACATCCGTACAGAGATTACGGGGTGTTGCATGTTTTTCTTCCTGAGGAGTAAATATCATATTCTCTTTGCCTTTTCTGGATGCGGTAGTTGTAGCCTTCCTTTTTCAAGCTTTTAGGACCATGGCATGTCCTTGACTTTGAGACTAAAAATGTAGGGTAGGTCCTTCAGTTGCCCTCATCGCAGACCTGCCAATGAGTTGCGTTATCGATCCCCCACCTGATCTTTGTGTAGGCATTCAATTCACACCAATTATAATGTCTTGGAGAGTTGAGTGTTCTCCAGGAGACCATCTATTTCAGGTTATGAATTTTCTTGTATGCTCCCCAAAGCTTCTTGCCCAAAACCTTTCAATCATAACCCATTGAGCATTAACAAGGGTGAGACACAAAAATTGCCAGATTACGGATATCATGGACAATTACTGTCTTCACGTGGGCTATCTTCTGAAGCCTCAAGCCTCAATATCAGGGTTCGGTCTAGGGATCGAGGTAGTCTCGGGAACCGCATCTGGCCTTTTGCATGAGTAATTATTAGCGCTATCATCCTTCATGTTTCACTTTCCTCCCTTCAAAATCGGTGGCTCGATACATGCTCAATCTTCAGGAGAGGCGCCAAATCTACCTTGATATACATCCTATAGGGCTAAGGGTCAATTGGGCAAGAAGGAGTAGCAACCACTACCTATTTTAGTAGTTGCTCCCAAGTTTTGCGGTCTAGCACACAAGGACGGTTTACTTATAAGGGTAGGCTGTTCAGGATGCAAGGCTACCAATAGTGCCAGACTTCTTGTAAGCCGTAACTCCTTAAAATAGCCCACCTCGGTCTGCCATTTTGTGATCATACCCTGAGACACCAGATATGAGAAAGCTTAAGTAAGACGCTATAAAGGAAAGTGCAACGCGAGAAGCTAGGAAAATTATTGGTGGTTGAGTGTAGTTTTTAGCAGACTCAAGGTAGACTTTGATAGATAAGGCTATGTGCTCTCCCTTCAGGTCAACCGGCACATCGTCGGTTCCATATCCTTGGACTTCTCCCTCAAAGCCGGCGGGTGTAGCCACAGAATCTCATAGGCCCACATCTGTAGATTTTGTGGCCTTTTTACAAAAATGCATTGTTCTCAATGATGTTCGCTCCTGGGTGAGTTCCCTCACTGAGAGGATCTGTAGATACCCTATTTTTGTAAATTTATTTTATACGTCCTTATCAATTATTAATGCCCAAAAATTAAGTCCAAACCACTGATGTCGCCTTAATAACCCTTCCACCAGCGGCATTGCCACCCTTTATCCTGTCTACTCATGTTCACACAAATGCACTCACACAAGACACACAACCACATAACCCAAACACGCATGACCCTCCCCCTTCAACCTCTGGTGCTCCCCACCCTTTACCATATCCACCCAACCACACGCGCCCAGCACACACAGAAACATAAACAGACGCCTAACAAACATAGAAACATAAACGCACACTACAGGCGTGTGCACAGAGTCCATAATCATGACCCCTCCTTCAATTAATGGCAAAACCACACTTACCCATTCCACCTGCATGCACACGGCACATACATGATATACACGCACATGTATATAGCCCCAAAGACACACACATACACAGTCTACAGTCACGAGCCCCCATTCCCTCACCCCCCCGACTTACACCAGCACCTATTTGGTGGCTATGGTGGCATCAATTTTGATGACTTTGGTGGTGTTGGCGGCTATCCCACGGAGTGGTGGTGGAAATTCTATAGTTGTGGTGGGCTTTGGGTTTTTTTGGAGGTGGAAGAATTAATAAGGGTGGTGGGACTATTTGCGATTGGTTTGTGGCAGTGGGGCTGTGTGTCAATGTTGATAGTGGGTAACGAGGGAGGGTGGGTGGGTTTGTTTTTAGACGATGGTGGTAGTGGAGGCTAATGGAGATTGGTGGTGAGTGAAGGGGAGGGTGGGTGGGTGGCGAGCGTGATGTTGGCGATGGTAGGAAAATGGAGAAGGGAGGTAGGCTACAAGTGGTGGGAGTTAGGACTATAAATTTGTATTTTATAAGATAACTTAAAAGTTAACATTTGAAAATTGTTAGTATGTAAGGCCAATTAAGTCATTATAATAAGACATTAACACCATGTATTGGATGATCCCTTGTGCATTATCAAGTTTATCAGGTCAATTGAGGAATCTGTTTGACATTAAATGAATGGGTTGGTGTTAAGTATGGATTACTTAACTTGGTCTTATTATCGATCTTTTGAGAAGTTCTTTGAGGATGGAGGAATTGAGTGACCAGATTGCTTGGCCCAAAAGAAGAGAAAATAGGGAACACAGGGAATGAGAGAGAAATATCAATTTCTTTTAATAACAGAATGGCCTCAGATGCACATGCTGAGCCCCCATATAGATTTGGTTCTAACAAACTCAGATCGCTCAAAAAAAGAAATACGAAAATGAAAATGAACTTAATCGATGTAACTCTTCAGGCAGAGGATCCACATAGAGTTTAGCATTGTCTTTATTTATTCTTTGACTCTTCTTAATGCAGCTTAATAGTCATGACTTCCATTAATTATTCCTTGTTAATTGCTGAGCGCGTGGTCTTCAATCGCCATGTATGTGTCTTGATAACAATGAACTCACGCGCCTTTAACAGCTCTTTCCCTCCCGCGTGTGATTTCCCCCCGAACTGTCACTGTTGCCAAAAATTGATATCAGAAATCCTTGTTTGTTGAGCTCATCTTAACCAGCTCCACTTACATGTAACTTTGGAGGATGTCTTCTCTTATTTCGAATCTTGACAGGAATTCTTTTAGGAGAATTCCTAACATTCCTTCCCCTTCAAAATTCTCCTCCATTTCAACAGTAAACTCTGGGAATTTGGCCTTAAGAACATCCAAATCTTCCCATGTAGTGTCACTTTCTGACAGGTTAGTCCAAGCTATCAATACCTAAGCTATATAGGTAAAACCCCCTTTTTATCATTCGATGGTCCAATATCTGAGTTGGCTCAAAAATCACTTGACCAACATCATTGATTGGAGGTATAGTTTTTGCTATGATCTCCTTCTTGACCACAATTGCCTTTAAGATAGATACATGGAATACATGATGGATCTGAGCTTCTGGGGGTAAGTTTAGCTTATAGGCCACCTTGCCAATCTGGCCAGAATTATAAAAAGTCCATAATATCTGAGAGAAAGCTTGAGATTTCTTCTAAGAGCCAGACTGCTCTGTCTATAAGGTTGTAGCTTTAAGTACACCAATTCACCCATAACAAACTCCCTTTCTATCATTTTCTTGTCTACATCGAACTTCATCATTTCATGTGCTAACACCAAATTTTGTTTTAGTAGGTTTGGAACCTTAGTTCTATCAGCCATATATGAGTCCACTGAAGCAATATGAGTAGTTTCATTTGCCCCCAGAGTTAGTGGAGTCCACTGAACCTGGAATGGAGTCATTTTAATGCACTATGGTATGAGGTGTTAAACCAATACTCTATAAGAGTCAACCATTTACACCAAGCTTTTGGCCTAACCCCACAAAAACACCTGAGGTAGGTCTCTAAACATTGGTTTACTCTCTTTGCTTGACCATCACTTTGGGGGTGATATGCAGTGCTCAGGTTAGTTTGGTGCACAAAAGCTGGAACAAATTTTTCACCATATCTGAATCAGAAAAATGCTTCCTCTATCTATGACAATGTTATCTGGTGTGCCATGAAGCTTGAAAACATGGTTAAAGTACTGAGTGCTATAAAGTGAGTGAATTTGCTGAGTCAATCTACCACGGCCATTATCACCTCCTTGTGTTCAGATTTAGGTAGCCCCTTAATGAAATCCATTGAGACATTACTCCATAACTATGAAGGGATATGCAAAGGTTGAAGAAGTCTAGGATAAGAAACATGTTCAACCTTGTTCCTTTGGCAAACCTCACCATGCATAACCATATGCTTTATATCAGTCCTCATTGAAGGCCAGTAAAATAATGTAGCTATCTTCTTGTATGTGTATGTGTTTCCAGATTAGCCCCCTACCCCTGAGGAATGCAGAGTTTGGATAATCTGTTGTCTCAGCATTCTAGCTTCGCCAACAAAAAACCTCCCTTTGAATCTAAGGACACCCTATTCACTGAGTACTCTGATGTTGCAAAAGGTTCCAATACTAGGAGTTGCATTTGCTGGTGCACTTCTTGATCCCCTTTATAGTTGTCTTGTAATTCTGTGAGCCATAATGGAGTGACCTGAGATATGGCATGATAATTTCCATCTGATTGTGCCCCCATTGGTATTCTAGACAAAGCATCTGCAGCCCATTTTCCCAACCTTGTAGTGCATCTCAAAAGTAAACCCAAGTAATTTTTATAAACATTTTTGCTGAAGCAAGGATGTAACCCTCTGCCCCATTAAATACATCAGGCTACAGTTGTCTATTTTGACCACAAAAGGCTGACTGCTAAGATAGTTATGCCAATGCAACACTGCCTGTACTAAAGGCACCAACTACTTTTCATAAGTGGACATAGCTAAAGCTCTGGTCCCAAAAGCTTTACTAAAAAAAACTATAGGCCTTCCTTGTTGCATTAACACAGCCCCCATACCTTGGTCTCTTGCATCCATCTCAACCACAAACGGAATTGAGAAATCTGGTAAAGCAAGGACAGTGGCACTGGTCATGGCAGTCTTAAGAGCTTCAAATGCTTGAATGGCCTCAGGATTTCAGCGGAAGTTGTTCTTTTATAACAATCTGGTTAAAGGTTTTTCAATGATCCCATAATCCTTAACGAACTTCCTATAGTACCCTGTCAGACCCAAGAAACCCCCAAGTTGTTTGAGGGTCTTAGGTAATTCAATGTTCCTTGGGTCTGCTACCACTCTTGATTTGGATAAGATGTGCCCCAAGTAGTCCACTTCTTGGGTGGCAAAAGAACATTTGAATTCCTTGACAAATAATTGGTGCTACCGCAGGGTTTGTAACACCAAAGCAAGATGTTGCAAATGTTCTTAATAAAATCTGCTATATGCCAGAATGTCATCACAAAAAAAAAAAAAAAAAAACATAACATAACAAACCTCCTTAGATATGGTAGGAACACCTTATTCATCACATATTGGAAAGTAGCTAGGGTATTTGTTAATCCAAAAGGCATCACTTTAAATTCAAGGTGCCCAAAATGTGTGGTAAAAGCAGTTTTGTGGATGTCAGCTGGATGAACTCTCACTTGATGATATCCACTCCTTAAATCCAATTTGGTAAAATATTGTGCCCTATTCAACTCATCCAATAAATCATCCACAACTGGTATTGGAAATTTATTTTTGATTGTCAGTTTATTTAAACCCCTGTAATCAATACATAACCTCCACGATCCATCCTTATTTTTAACCAAAAGCACAGGAGAACTAAAAGGTGAGGAGCTTGGTTGTATGATTCCAGAATCCAGCATTTCATTTACTATTTTTTCAACTTCTATTTTTTGTGCATAAGGAATGCTGTAGGGTCTCAAGCTAACAGGGTGGGCATTTGGGATCAAAGGGATATGGTGGTCCTGGGGTATTTGGGGGGGGGGGTAATCCTTTTGGCTCAGCAAAAACATCAAAACATTTATACAATAAAGCTGTGAGTTCTGGCTCTTTGCCTGTACCTATTGCCAGAGCTGCAGTGGTATACACCTGGCCATATAATGCTCCCTAATTATTGGTAAGATACTTGCACATACCTTAGGCAGACATAAGTTTGACCTCAGTTTGTCCAGTGCCTCCATGTAACACCATTGTCTTCCCATCCTTAATGACGGTCATTGTCATTTCATGGAAGTCAAAGTGTACTTTACCAAGGCCTTTTAGCCACTGAAGTCCCAGCACACACTCACATCCTCCCATTAGGAGCACTATCATATTTGAGCTAATCAGTTTCTTACAATTTCCAATTGAATTCCTTGCACATGGTATCACTGTTCACTTTGTTTCCATCTGCCACCATAATAGTCATAGGATCTGTTGGGGTAAGTACACATCCTAATTTGTTTGTTGTGGCAGGGTCAATGAAATTATGTGTTGACCCTATATCTATAAGTATGGAAAAAGTCTTATTGCCATGTAATCCCCACAATTTGAAAGTGTTATATGTGGGGTTACCAGTGATGGAATTAACTGTTATTTCCACCTTATCAGAGTCATCCTTTGACCCCACATTTTCCACTTATGGTGGTTCTTCATCATATACATGTGGAGGTCCTCTTCACGTTCCTCATCAACAACCAGCATAGACACTTACAATGTTTGCAAGTGTGAGCAGGAGTGAAATATTTCATCACACCAATAGCATAATCCTTTTCTCCTCCTGTCATCAAAGTAGCCTAGAGTGAACCTCTGTGTGGGGGGAGTGTTGGGTATAGGCAATATAGCCTTCTGTTGATATCCAGGCAAAATAGGGGGGTTTGTCAACATTGGCTTGTTCTTCCAATTAGGAATACTGCTAGGGGTCTTGACTGCAGCATTAGGGGTGTGGGGAACTATTGGCTTGGCAGCAACTCTAGAGCTATGCCAACAATTTAAACACTAGCCTCCTGCTTCCTTGCTAGGAATATAGCTCTAGAGAGGTTATAGAGATCAAACGTTTCCACTTCCAACCTAATTTCGTCCTTCAGGCTCCCCACAAAACTTTGTGTGTAATATATTTCTTCAAACTGGCATCCTTCACTGACAAGG